>JARHVA010000714.1:4612500-4668791 GCA_037957365.1 Torreya grandis | reverse complement strand
ACAATGTAAGACCATGGATAGGACCTATCCTTCTTCACAAATTACCACATTAAAACATCTTTAAATCACCTTTTTAATGACTACTACTTTCATTGGTGATTGTTCTAGATCCATTGCAGGTTAACATGGATTCTCTAGTGACATGACCATCATAGCATAGCCCCATCACTTTATATAACTATTTACCTCCCTGTGCTTATCTATGAGAATATTTATCATTGTATCACTTATTACATAGAAAAATCTCCTATGATCCCCATATTTCCCTTATTTCCTTTCATTTGAGGCTCACATCTGTCAATTTTGAGATTTCACACTTATTTGTGGGCAAGTCTAGGAGTTTAGACACCTTGGTCTTTAAGTCCTTTTGTGTAGTGACAAAGTGTAAGCTTTATTGTGTTTGTCATCTTTAACACCCATGTTTGGTTTTCCAAATCCATATGGAGGAGGAATAGAAAAAATCCATCAAGAAAGTTAAAATCCAAATCATAAAATACAAACTAAAGACAATGATTAAAAGGCACAAACAATCTTAACAGTCAAAACACACCAAAAGACATGATCTATATTTGGCACATCTCATATCATATTCAAAGTGTAAACTCCATAGTTGGCCTCATGATAAAGCTGAGGTCCATTGGGGTGTGGTAGGATAGTAGATTGGGGTAGGAGGTCTCATTATATAATATACTAACTGGTTCTACCTAGTTTCTCACATAAGTACCCAATCTTCATAATAGATCGATGGCTCTATAAGGGGTCCTAAGGAATGGGGAACACATTGTGCAAAGGTAGGTCTATTTTATTTTTCATGATCTATGTACTTCACTTGTTTACCCAAACTTTGTGTTCATTACTCAAAATGTCCTAAGTCCTTAGTGTTGATAGTTCTTAGCCTTTCTCACTTGCCTAGTGTGTCTTATTCTTGCTAAGGATGTTCACATCACCCATGTGGTGCCTCACATTCCTTATTTACATCATATTTTACTTATATTCCCCTTGTTTGATATTGATTTTAGATGATCACATATACCTTATTATGCTTCTTGGTTTATAGTTTATGAGTTAAATTATAAGACCTTAGATAGGACCAAGCCTTCCTCACAAACACCCTTACACCATTTGCTCACCACACCATCTCATTGTCATACTATTCATGCCATTAGGTGCTTGTGTTTTCTTACATTGTATCTTAGAATAAGCACTAAGTTTGAGTTTTCATCCTTTAGAGATTTTTATTTTCATTTATCCATCATGTTCTTGTTTGATTTCTATGGACTTCACTTATCCTACATATGACATTTGGCATTCTTACATGTTTCTCTTTATGTATGACTTCTTCATGTTTGTATTCCATCTTGCCTTGCATTTCATTTTCAATCATTCTTGTTTTCTTTATGTTTGATTCGACATGCTTATCTTACATGGGGTTAATTTTCACTTTCTTACATAACTTTATTACAATTTTCTTGCATTGATATTTTATTTACCACTCATGTCTTACATGCATCCCAACGTGATTTAGTATGTTCTACATTCTTTTTTTCTATTTATGTTTTACATGTTTTGCAATGTGATTTAGTATGTTTTACATTATTTTTGCCATTTATGTTTTACATGTTTTCCAACATGATTTACTACATTTTACAATCATTTTTCATTCATTGTCCATCATTTTGTCATTCATTTACCCTCAATATTTTTGTTCTAGCCTTGCCTTAACAATCCTAATTTGTCAATTTTCCTAACACCCTCATATCTTTTTCTCTACTAACTCTTTTTTCCAAACCATAAAAAGTTTTGGAATAGTGATGTAGTAGAGAATATTTTCCACTATTATATGTCTATATTGTAAAAAAATTGATTTTTCACTCTTTTTTGAGCTAATCTCTATAGGTTCACCTAATGTTAATCACATTAGATGCCTTCACCTATCTTGCAGTCTCCTTCTTTATCTACAACACTAAGGTAAGTAAAGGTATGTGTTTTTTAATTCTATCCTTTGATTACCTTATTTTCTCTTTACTGCATTTTACTTAGATTTATCATTATGTGTTATCATGTTCTATTCCCAAAACACCATCCCGTGTTGCACTCACATGACACGTGATGAGCTTCAAGTAGGGCATATGTATAAATAATATTTTCAAAATTTAATAAATAATTAATACTCTCTATATTGTAGGAACCCATTGAGTCTTAATCTATTTGAGTGTATGCCTTAAGGGGTGCACTGAGAAAGGGGTGGGAAGACCATTGGTGTTTCACATGATTTTTATCCCTTTTGCCACTTATTATCTACACACTTGTCTCCTAAAAACCATTTTCATAAACTTGTTCTTCTCTATTATACACTCCTCAATCATTTCCAACCTTTTATCCCCTTTTTCCCAACCTAAATCCCCTTTCTATTGTTTACAATACTAGGTCAATTGGGTCAACTCTATACTATTTTGGGTAAAATTTGTTTAGGGTCTAGGTCAATTCTTAGCTAACCTAACCCGTGATCTAATGAATTTTTGTCCATAACAGTACTAGGTTAACTGCATCAACCCTATTAGTTGAAACTTTTAGAAGGGCTTAGGGTTAAATCCACTTATATATATAAGATTATTTTGCCATTATTAAGATAAGAGAAGAAGTAAGATCCATTATGCATCTGCTTATCCACCATTCTACTTGAGGAGCAAGTTTCAGGTTTCATAATTTATTTAGAGATATGGATCTTGTCTTATGGATAAGTCTTTTAGATGCATTGATAGGTTGTGTAACCTAGATTTGATTTATCCTTGTCATCCTTACATACCACAACAACCTCTTACGAATCACCTTGGCCAAGGGAGAGGTTGAGGCTCGACAGGTTCATCTTCAAAGGTAAGTATTCCTAAATTTGTTCTTCCTTTGTAAGAGTAGATAGATATGCATTTGTAATTCTATTCTATTTATTAGGATTCCATATACATTGACATGAGTATATGTCTCTTATGCATGTTTACTTTTGTTATTTATTACCCCCACTTTATCTACAACACTACCCATTGAGTCTTAATCTCTCTGAGTGCATGCCTTAAGGGGTGCATTGAGAAAGGGGTGGGAAGACCATTAGTGTTTCACATGATTGTTATCCTTTTTGCCACTTGTTATCTACACACTTGTCTCCTAAAAACCATTTTCATAAGCTTGTTCTTCTCTATTATACACTCCTCAGTCATTTCCAACCTTTTGTCCCCTTTTTCCCATCCTAAATCCCCTTTCTATTGTTTACAATACTAGGTCAACTGGGTCAACTCTATACTATTTTGGGTAAAATTTGTTTAGGGTCTAGGTCAATTCTTGGCTGACCTAACCCATGATCTAATGAATTTTTGTCCATAACAGTACTAGGTTAACTGCATCAACCCTATCAGTTGAAACTTTTAGAAGGGCTTAGGTTTAAATCCACTTATAAATATAAGATTATTTTGCCATTATTTAGATAAAAGAAGAAGTAAGATCTATTATGCATCTGCTTATCCACCATTCTACTTGAGGAGCAAGTTTCAAGTTTCATAATTTATTTAGAGATACAGATCTTGTCTTGTGGATAAGTCTTTTAGATGCATTGATAGGTTGTGTAACCTAGATTTGATTTATCCTTGTCATCCTTACATACCACAACAACCTCTTACGAAGCACCTTGGCCAAGGGAGAGGTTGAGGCTTGACAGGTTCATCTTCAAAGGTAAGTATTCCTAAATTTGTTCTTCCTTTGTAAGAGTAGATAGATATGCATTTGTAATTCTCTTCCATTTATTAGGATTCCATATACATTGACGTGAGTATATGTCTCTTATGCATATTTACTTTTGTTATTTATTACCCCCACTTTGTGCCACAAGCTTTGGTGAGCACTAGATTAGATTTATTTATTTTACTTGTTATTAGTTTAGAGAATATGAAAACATAGGGATTAGTAAGGGTTATTTCAAGGTTATGCTTGAGTGGATGCTTTAGAACCCTCCCTAGCATTGTTTATTATGGTAAGAGACCCCCTAATTAGGTCTAGTAGATCCCCATATTAGTCATGTTTTTTATTATCTAATGTATCCCCAATTAGAAGTGTAAGTATGATATATCTTCTTCAAGTTAGGATTTATTTATAGACATGATGCATTTCTGATTGCATACACCCACCACCCATTCTGGTCTCAAGAATGACCTTACCAATACAATAAAAATATAGAATATTAGTGTAACTTCACACATACATAAAATAAAAACCATAAGTCACTTCAATGAATCATAAGATCCCTTCTTTGGGTGTCTAAAATTCTTCTTGTACCATAGAGTACTTTGGCCTAAACTTTGAGAGAAATTTATGGCATACGTTGTAGTGATGAGTCTTGAAATGCAAATTTTTGGTAGTGAAGAGACTACTCGATCTCTAACAAGCATTTTGACCTTCAAGACCCCTAAGTGAAAACATATCCATTAGATCATGTCTAGATAGGTGAATTACACATGTTTCCATGACCCTGATGTCCAATTCCACCCTAAAATACATTTTCACTATTGTTTAGGAGAACGGAAATACTATCAATAAATATTATCAAAGTTAGATTTGTTACTCAAGAACTCCATTTTCAGTGCTTCTTTTCTAAAAATTGGAACCGTCAACATGTCTAGATGAGTAGATAATGTCTAGGACCTTGTTCTTGGCCTCCTATCATACTCAATCAACAAACCCATGACACATTTTGGCCTCAAGAACAACCTTCCCAATACATGAAGGGCCATAACTTGGGTTTTATAGCTCCAAATGAAATTAAATTTGGATTTAGGATATACATTTCCATTTTAGAACTTTTTAAAGTGGTTTGATGTCCATGGTGTACCTGAAGAGAGATAAAACACAAAACTTTAGCTCAAAAGCTTTATGTGTTAGTCTTTAAATGTTTGACACATTCTTGATGTTTGATCAGTTCATACATATTGGTAAGATTCATAAAAAAATGAAAAGGTGAGTTTGGATTTTTTTATTCCTTGTGATACTAAAGACTCAGAGTTGATAATATTTCCTTGATTGAAGCTTGCTAAAATAGGGTTTTATACATTAGAAGTCATGCAAATCCTATATCCATGAACAAACTGTGCATTATCAAGCCTTAGTTTCAAACTAAAAAAGTTGAGTGATGTTCATATATAGTTTTATAAGTCAATTTTAGGTATTAAACTGCAAATATGTTTGAGTTACAAAATTATTCATAAATAGCCTGCTTGTTGTTTTGAGCAATTAATATAACAATTTTGAGTAAATCTTATAATTTGAGCAAATTCGTACATGATCAAGCTTAGTTGTCTAAAAATAAAAGTTAGAGAATCTAAAAAAAAAAATTGGCATTGGAATGAGGGCTTTAAATGTTATTTTTATCAATATATCTAAAATTATCTTTCTAGGCCTGTCATACATTATCCTTGAGGCTTGACAACAAATGGAAACTTAAATATTTCCTATATCACATGATAAGTTTCATAAAATCTTGGAATCATATGTGTTTTATCATGCTTAAGAGGATAAATGAGTTTTTAGGGTGATTAGTTTTATGTTCACACATGTGAGGTGTTAGAGGTAGCACACAAGGCCTAATTAGTCCTAATCCTAAACTATAAAAGTGTAAAATAAAGTGGAACAAAGATTGAGTTGGTTACTAAAAACTTGGGATTATCCCTATGCCTTTAAAGGATTATTCAATGACTAATATTCATTTGGTTGATGCTATTTCACATCAAGATCAAAATGGAATCAAGGAGACCACCATCCCCAAATATAAGTCGACTCATGAAGGCATTTGACCACATTAAACACTTTAAACAACCATGATGCTCCTTCTACATCTTTCATTCAAGACAACCTCATTTCAAAGACGAATGTTAAGTACTTTTAGCTTAAGCATCTCTTATCTTCAAGAATATGAAATTATTTACTAACAGTGCCAACCACATGAAGGTAGAAGCTTATGTGGCACCACTAACCTACAAAAAATTATTAGTAAGTAATTTAAAATGAAATTTATATGTACATTACCTACAAAATCATCAAATTTTGGTAAAATTAATTATATCTACATTTTAGAAGTCAACATGCCTACACATATCAATCCATCGAACCACTAAGATCTATTCTAATCTTGATAGTAGCAAGAATAACTTCATGGTCTGATTCATGAACTTTCCATAGATTCTTGTTTAATGGCCTCCCATGATATTTTCTCAATTGAATATTCATTACAAGAACCAAATTTGAATAGTGCAGTATCTTCTTGTGTGTTTCATAGTATTCAAAGAACCATATCTCCAAATTTTTGATTGGATATCATTGAAGCCATG
This sequence comes from Torreya grandis, assembly GCA_037957365.1. Taxonomy (NCBI): domain Eukaryota; kingdom Viridiplantae; phylum Streptophyta; class Pinopsida; order Cupressales; family Taxaceae; genus Torreya; species Torreya grandis. Next base: position 4,662,426 of record JARHVA010000714.1, on the reverse strand, counting down.
TTTTATTGACTACCACAGACCTAGTAGGATACTCAATGTTTTCTCCATCTCTGACTATGGAAGTCAATTTTTTATTTTCCTCTACACATCGACATAAGTAGTAATATGTTCCCTCTTCATTCTCTCCATCTAAAATAATTGCAAAAACATGCCTTGTATCACAAAAAAAACAATTTTTAATGACAATATATGAAGATAGATAAAGGGATTAAATAGTACATAATGAATAATATTCTACCTAGATGCACTAGATTAGATACATGTCAAAGTCACATAACAGTACCATATCTATAAATTACAATGCTTGTGGAACCTGATATGTGTTGATTGGAATTAAAAGTTTGAAACTCTAGTCATCCACCCACTCTTGTGACTCACACTGATTTTGAATAGAGTCCATTAATGAAAAATAAAAGCATGCCAAGTGTCTTGTATGAATAGTCCAAAGGCCTGTATTTGAGCTATGAAATGAGTAGAGCTCACTTTAACCCATTACAGTCATACAATCCTCATACTTTCCCAAGTTTTCTTCCTCCATTAACCAAAAATGTCTATGAAAAGTAGAATTTGGTTGAACATCATGACACATTTTCTCATTACACCATTCAACCATGCCTTGTGCATCAGTCAAATGAGGACCCTTGTCAAATTTAAACTCCTCCCTTAAAATAGCTCTTTTTACACATGCTTCCACACTATCATGCTCCCCTTTTCCATGGCCAACCTCAGTGAAACTCCAAATATGTTTTAAAGTAGTGGTAACATGCATCCTTCTCAACCAATAAAACATCCATGCATTCTTAAATTGTGATGTGAAATTGTTTGACCAAATGTAATGTTGATTGAAATGAATGTTCTTCTCAATAAACTATCCATAGAACTTCTAAAAAAAACTATGCACGTAATCTATACAATGTGAATGGTCATCATTGATATAGAAATGGTACTCCCTTAATATGTTTTGATCTTGCTAGGTACTATTAGGTGCATGCATGAATATGGCAACTTGTGATGAGTTGTAATATTGAGACTGAACTTCCATTATGGTTTGAATTTGTAAGTTTTAGAATATTTGACTAATGAAACAATCAAACCAAGTGGCAATGTGTCCTTGCTTATCTTGAATTGTTAATCTAACTATCTAACCCCATGTGTGTGCCTTGCATACTCATAAATAATTTTATCCCTGAATTTGATCATAAATTCTAAAACGGGTATATATTTTGTAATAAGCTCACACCTTTTAGATTTTTTTCCATCTTTTACTTGATAAGTCAAAAATTTGTATTTGCTCAAACTAACTAATTCCTGTCCAATTGCACTTATTTCATCTTCATGGATATATTGTTTAGTTTTGTAAATCCACCACAAATGCTACAATTTCCATCCAAAAATGCTTTGTTATAAAATAACTATCCATCTGTCTTTCACAAAAATAGTTGGAATAAATTCCCTAGCTAATTTTGGTGGAAATTCTAAGCCACACTCCCACAAAATATTATTAGCATGCAAAGTATAATGAATATGTAAAAAAACATGATCGTGCATTGCAAACTCAACATTTTGTCTACAACAATAATTGGTGCGTGTGTGATTTATTTTTACATAAAAAGGTTTGGCCATCTCAAAATATCTTTGACTAATAAAATTTTTTGGATGTTTTTATGAAAACATCGAGTACAATTGTGTTTGAGTCATATCCAAGAAATGTTTTAGATGTGGTTCATGGTTATGAGAACTAAATTTTATTTTGCCTACATCTCTTATATTGGGTAAAACTCTAGTATTTTCCTTACAAAATTGTGCAAGTAACTCTCTCAGAGCATTGTTTATAGCCTTATCCTTTTGTGGAAGTCAACCAAAGAATGCCTATATCTCATATGTATTGGGTTTATTAAGTATTTTTGCATCATGAAATTGATTTAATTAATATTTTTCTTTTAACATTAAGTGTTTGAATTATTTTTTAAATCAATCATTTTTTTCCCTCTTTAACTACTTACTGCACAAGTTGTGATTATACGCCAAACAGCATTACAATCTTTGTTGTGTGATTTAGATCTTGTAGTATGATATGCATCATGTAAGTTGTCAACAATTTATATTTTTTTATCATCCATATTATATGTTCTTATCCCTAATGTGTACATGGTAGGTCTCATCTTAATCGATTTCATTAATGAAATAAACAATTGACATTTTTTAGTATCATGAGTCAAATTATGAAAGAAACTATCCCAAATTTCTTGAGCCAGTCTTCTTGAATGTTAGTCAAAAAATTTCTTAGGCATTAGTTTCAAAATATTTGTATCAACTTCAATTAAGTAATTACCTTTTCTATGCACAATTCTTGGAGGTGTTGTTACTAGTGAAACTTATTGAGAGGGTGTTCCAAATTTTTCATTATTTTTATTGATTAGTGGTGGGATGACATTTTCTTCATTGTTTCTTTCCTCATTATATGCTTCCATGAAATTTTCTTCAATGCTAATTTCATCATTATTTTTTTCCATGAAATTTTTTTTATTGTTGGGGGGTAAGGCATCATGTATGCAGTCATCATCAACAAAATAAAAAACACTATACTTTGAATGTGAGCTTCCAACATTATCAATTTCTTCATTATGCAATTTAGTATTGTCAATTATATCATTATTGAATTGATTATTTTCAATTTCATTAGTATTTAATTCATTATTGTTAATTACATCATTGTCTAAGACATTTGGCTCATTATCGATAGTTTACATAACTTATTTTAAATGAAGTGCTTACATTTGTACCTTGTTTTTATTTCTCACCTCTTATATTTGCTCAAATGTTTTGTTCTTCAACTTATTCTTCTTTCTCAAATGTGATGTGTCACCCATTGGATAATTGATAGCCTTTCAATGGTGGGGTCCAAAAAATCACTTAATAACTCTTGTTCTTAACTTATAAGTAATGTAGAAGTGCATAAAGAATGTCTATCGAAATGAAATTCTTGAATAGGGTAAAAAAGCAACTAAAAATTATTTTTTTGTCTATATAGACATATTGTGTAACTATTATAGTGTATTGCATACAAGTTATAGTATAATGTGTATGTGTTATATAAGTTGTATACATCATATAATGCATATGCATTATGTAATACCATGTATACATTATACAATGCATATGTGTTATATAATTTGTATATGTTATATAATGTGTATGTGTTGTATAATGCATACACATTATATAACATGTATGCATTATAAATTTGAATTCAAATTCTGAGCCTTTTGGCTCAAAAATGCCATGGATTCCTAAGCCAAAGGCTTGGACCTATCAATTTATAGCTGAGTCTGAGAGTGTAGATAGAAAATAAGAAATTTCAACTTCCATCACTAAATACACTATGAATTTAAATGAGCCAATTAATAAAAAAATTATCACGATGATGAACATGTTATCTTATTTCTAAATATATGATTTTTATAAATTTTGGACTATTTTAAGGTTACAAACTAAGTTTATTTCTAACTATAGATTTTTTAGGCTACCACATGCCACAAATATACATGCCTATACATGTTAATATAATTTGTTTTTCATTCGTCCAAGTGCAAAATAAATTATACGGTCATAAAATAGGATTAATTATACACTAAAAAAAATTCATTGTTTTTTTGAGGAAGTTAGGGAGCCACACGGTCGGCTATCCATTTTTTATCATCTTTCAAGATCTATTTACTTAAAAATTTAATAATAAAAAATATTAATCGATAAAATATAAAAAATATAAGTCACAAACTAGAATATCTTATCTAAACATTTGCCAAAGGATTTTTAAAAATATTAAATAATGCTCAAAAAATGATGGGTCACACAGCCGTTTATCCACTCTATTTTCATGAAAAATCAAGAGTTCCTATTCAAATTTTAGATGTTTGACATAGTTATAATTAATCATTTTTGAAAAAAATCATATTTTGAAAACTAGATTTGAAGTGATAAAATTCATATTCTTAAAGCATCTTCAAATTTTGAGTGTAGCTATTTCAAATTATCTACACAAGTTTAATTTTATAAAATTTCAAGAAAATCATGTCCATGGGTAGCTCCTTTTTATCCCCCAACTTTGTGCACTTACCCTATCATTGATAAATTAGAAAACACTCACGCAAATATTTATATCCTTGAATTTATTACCAAGTATAATGTATAAAAATATATTATTTATAAGGCATTTCAAGAGACTACATTACAATGTAATAGTAATTTATCATTTACTTAATATTTATCATCCATTTCATATTCAAGTTACTTTTATCACCCAAATTTTCACACTTAGAAGGTTTTTCAAGCCTTCACAATTTGGGGTAACATGGAGACAATCATATGTTATGAGTGGCCTTATAGGTAGATTGAATCTCTAGATTATAAAGCTATCTCCCATTGATGTATCAATTAGGTTCACAATACTACACTACTAGATTGTAAGGAAAAAAGGAGAAAGATACCATGAAATAAACCTAACTAGGGAGGTGATACACCAAACTGACTGATCACTATCAAACAACTGTATGTGCACATCAACCATGAGACTAGTTTGAACATACACTACTCCTAATATGAATCTCTTACATCAGAACTTCATATTGAGGTTGTGAAATATGTTTAGGCTAGGAGGACTAGGAAAGAGATCCAAAATGACACTAATGAATAGATAACCACACTCAACCCTTACACTTCACTTGAACACTTCACATGACCTACAAGAGAAGCTTTCAAACTGCATATAGTTGTTAAAATAGGACAGCATGTCAAAGAAGACTAAGCAAATCACTTGACAATATCAAATATCTATATATACACACTATGATAGTCATAAAATAAGGTAAACAAGTAGTCTTCATCAATCAAAGGCATACGAATGAGAAGGGATTTGCCATAATTAGGTGGAGGATCTTTACAAATCCCAATGAGGCTATATATATAGAAGAGAATGAGAGGGAGTGAGAAAGAAAATGTTGGAGAGAATTATGAAAAGTGTAATTTTAAAGGAACAAGTTACAAGTAAGATGAACCTACAAGTAGGTAGTTGTGAAATATTTAACCACATGTGTATACTTGATATGATCTCTTCTTTCATCATGGTGAAGATGAGTATCAATACTCAAACTTCATTCAGATTAGCTAAAACCTGCACTTTCATTGTAACAAATTTGTTGGCTTACAACAGACCATGGTGAAATCCTATCCATTTATCCTATACTTATAACATGCTTAGATACTACCACATAACCTAAAAACTTGTCAAGATCCTAAATTGAGTCATCTCACTTCTTCTCAAACTTGTAGATCACCTATAAAGACTATCACATAAAGGCATTAGATCATTTTAGGATTTTTTTAATAGCATAGACTCTAAAGTTCAATTATGTGTCTTTAAACACTTATGAAGGCATTGATAACTTCACTTAATTATGCGTGAGAATGTACTCTTCCACGTCTCTTATGCAATTCTTGTTAACTTCCTCTTTTATTCTTAAAAGTTCACAATCCTCACTCGCTCTCCTTTGATCAAATTCCTCAAATCTTGCTTCTATCTTCATGAATGAAATATTTATCCATTAATGACCTCTTTATTCCTTAACAAACTTTTATCAAAACCTTTGGGTGCCTTATACACTCTCTAACACTCCATTTCACACTTAAGGTCCATACTTGTCTTCATCTCCTTATAGCCCTCAAAACATATAAAGCTCCTTGTATAGAACACTCCACAAATTATACTAGAAAAATAAACACATATTTGAGTACCCATTTGTCTCTTCCTAATATATATAAAATATCATGATCAAACACTCAATTTACATATACTTAATCCACATGTCTCTCCCTATTATCCCATAATCAAGTATCTAAGCCTAAGAAACTGAGATTTGGTGCTACACATCCCTCACAAGTGTGAAAATCAAATATAATGTTTTATTCACTTTTAGGACCTCCTATTAATGTTCAAGGTCAAATTTGAGGATATAAAACCTTATATATGTGGGTAAACCAAGAAATGGCTAAAACCCTAGACTAGGTGTATGCTCAGGCCCAAAATGTAACTAGAATGGTTTCTCATGAACATTAATGGGTTTAAATGGTTAATAATGGTTTATTAAGGAATTTACCATCATATTAAAACTAAATTAATTGAATGGAATGTCTCCAAGACCACAAATATACTCAGGTGATTAGTGCACCTTAGCCTTCACCATCTGTATGCAATCTATTTGGGAGTGATCTATTAAGACTGCAGATGTTTCTTTGGTGTAAAGAGATATGAAATTATTATGGGATTATTTTAGTTATTTTAATATAAATTTAAAAACTTTATATACTTTATTACCTACCTATAACATCTTTTCCAAACTTCCAATAGTAGATGCACCTTCATGTAGACTAGTACAAGGGCTATTCCAAGTCTTTTCATTGAGTTTCAATTTCAACACCAAGGGTCATAACCATTATATAAGCTCTATCCATATTATTTACACATGGAAATAGCAAGTATTAATCTTATACCCTCCAAATTCATCACTTTCTTTTTCAAATGTTCATGTTCTAGGTCATGGGTGTGGACCTATAGGTTTGTAGACCTATTGGTATACATCCATTTTGTTTTACATATTTTGAGAATTCTACTCCATGGAGAATTATATCACAATATACTTCAATTATTCCATCCATGCTCACCAAACCATCATACACATTCTTCTCATTCATAGTATGAGGCCTATGTTATCTTAATGTTTGGTATGCAGCTGATTTAAACTTTTTGGGAATAATTAGGGTTTTTATTCCTATTTAGTAAAAATTTTGAGTAAAGAAAATTAGTCAATAATTTTGACATAATTAAATTCCTGATTTTTTAATTCTTATTATTTTTTAGACTTTATAAAAATATCAAGTGAATAAAGAGAGATATAACTTAGCTTAGAACTATGTTGATTTGATTGAGACAAAGGCTGATATTGACTATGCAGAACTAGGAAAGTATCAGGAACTTGGATCTAGATTTCATTTAGTACAAGGATAAGTGAACTAAAAATAGGACACTTTATGGTTTGTTTTATATTCCTATTCATGTCTATATTATCCAAACTAGTCATATAGGTATAAGCTTTCTAGGATTTATCCACCACTCTTGTATGACCCTACCTATGAAATTTTGAAGCTTAAATCTCAACAGTATATAGGCCACGTGCCCACACATAGGGTCTAATATTAATATGCATTGAATGTGTTTCACACCTTGTGTGTGGGCACGTGGCCTATATACCAATACTCTGAAGAGGGATCAATCCATATGGAGTTCTCCCTTTGAAAGTGAGTGCAATTGTGATATGAGAATGCAATAAATGCAAAAACTTGTTATTATTGAGGTGGCTAAGAGCTGATGGAAATATTTGAATGAGCTTGTAAGTGTATTGGTTAGTTGTATGTAGAGAATAGGGAAGATTGCTTGAATAGTCTTGCTTGTATTATTACTTGCTTAATGATATTTGCCAACCCTTTCTAAATGATCTTTGAATTGGATTTTATAGGGATATATTAGTCATGGGTTGAATGTGATCATGTTAGGTTGACATAATAAATGATGGAAAACCAAAAAAAAATGATCATTGGGACCAAAACTAGACTTGGACAACAGTGCCAAAAAGGGGACACCCTAGGGTCCAGCATTATAGTCCAAGTTGGGTGCTATTGTCTTGAGGGTACGAGACCTAGGGGATGGAATAAGCATGGAAAAAGGGTCCCAATTAAGCCAGAATGAGGTCCTGAAAGCCTATGAATGACTGAGAATCAATGAAAAAGTACCTATGAAGGTCATGTGAGCAAGCAAGAGGGAACTATGGGTTGGGTGTCATTAGCCACACCCAAGTTACCAATTTTTGCATTTTATATGACTAAATTTGCCCCCACTTTATTCTAGTGATGTATAAAAGTGAAATAATAAGATAAAGGAAAAATAGAAAGTGTACCTAAACTTACCTACAAAGGTGAAGCTCATGATGCTGGTGATGTTGGGTGTGCATAGAGAGAGCATGGTATAAAGTGTGAATCTACAAGAGAAAACAAAGAGTAGATCAGTTCTTACTAGATACATTATGTCTAAAATAAGAACGTACAAAGCTAGGTAAGAGAGAGAGGAAGAGAAAGGAATGAATACACCTCACTAAGTACATGAACCAATATAAAACCTATTGTGATGTTGATTGATGTTAGATGATGATGTACCAAGAGTAATATCACGAATAGAGTTAAGTGCTCAATTCCTTGAGAGTGGCTCAAGAATGCAAAGGCTATCCCTTTGGCTCTAACATCACCCACTAAGTGAAGATACGTGGTCATGTGTGTGTTGATCGATGTTATGACTATGTGTCCAATCCCTTTGAGTAGGTGCCGCAAGAATACAAAGGATAACTAGTTCTTTGGATCCATCATTACCCCATGAAGTGAAGCTATAAACTGATATCAACGTAAAATGTGTGTCGAATGAGATGGCTCTTGAATATTATGAATACTCTATAAACTAATAATGTTGACATGGATAGCTGAATGTATGCTGGAAACTAGGCCACTCTTGGCCACTTTGAAAGATGGAGATTAGGTTTATATGAAAGACACTTTGAAATTGGAAACTAAGCTTATATGGAAGCCACTTAGGAACTCAGGAATGTGGAGATTAGGCTTTTATGAAAGCCACTCCAAAATTATGCCAACCACCTATAGATGGAATAAGTCATGCAACTACTAAGAATGTTTGGGTAATGCTGAACTTGAAAATAAAAGAAGATAAATGTGTTGTACACATTGCTCGTAATCATTGGTGTTTGAAACATGAGTTATGATCTAGAAGTTAGACCAACTATCATATCTGAAATTGGAAGTGAGAGAAACCATGTTGCATATGATTCCCCCTATATCTGGATTCTTTGAGCAAAAGTGTACTAAAAACTACTAATTTTGAATGGGTTTGAATGTGCAAAACTATAGTTGAACCTACTTTTTCTACCTAATTTTGGAAAATCTGATTTTTGTATTGTTTGGATAGGAGTGCCAAAAACATGACACCTTAGTGTTCAGAATTGTTGTCCATGTATGACGCTATTGTCCTTTCTTGAAATTGAAAATTGTGCTAGAATCATCACTATTTTCCTAATCTATTTTGCCTAGTTTGACCTATGCTTATCATTTTGAGGTATTTTAGAAGATATATTTTGACTATAAGGAGTTATGATCTCTATGACAAAACCCCTATTTATTTCCCCCTCTTCTGAGGGTAGGAATGAAGACCCTATAATGAATGCCCTCAAAATAAAGAGCCATGCAAGTGTGTGATGCTATAAATATATGATATAACAATGATGATTGACAAGATATCTCAAGATATAGCATGGTTTGTATTGAGAGATTTTTAGATCAACTGGGGTATGCCTAGATAGATATAATAATGTAATGTATTGAAATAGAACTAAAATGAGAAGTCTAGTTAGTTGTTAGTTGGAGGGATAGAGCATGATGTCCATCATGGCATCCAAAAAAAAAGATAATGCATGATTAGGATCATGGCATTACAAAATATTATAAATCAATCAAGCAACAAGCACACAAGGAAAGAAGCAAGAAGAAATTTGAAATATGGTCAAGGGGCCAAGTAAACAAGTGACATGGGCACATGTCACTCAATTTGGAAGGCAAGCATACAAGGCATGTTCAAATGCCACTACACATATAATTGAAATAAGCAAGATTGGCATGAAAGCCACAATCACATAGAAGAGTATAGGAAAAGGCCATTGGAAAATATCCTAAGGCACACACATGAATAGAAGAAAAGGACATTGGTGATGTCATAAGGCACACACAAGACATAGAAGCAAAGGACATTGGAAAATGTTCTAAGGCACATACAGGAGACAAACAAGAACTGAGAAATTCAATCACATCTAGCTATGCAAAGTAAAGAAGGAAATCATGTAAATACTAGAAATACAATCACATCTAACTAATCAAAGCAAGAAGTGAAAGTACGCAAGACATGTTAGTAAAATACTGGTTATATGCTAAGAAATACATAAGTGCTATATATTAGTGAGTGTCGATAGAGTAATCTATGTAAGTTAGTAAGTAATGTACATCAACATGATAACTAGAGTGTGTAGTGTAGGAATGACATGACCTGGATGGTGTGGTCATGTATAAGATGCCCCCAGTCGGTATGTATATCAATGTATGTCTCAATGTAGAATTAAGATGCCCCCTCAATGGGTAGAGTGAAGCAATAAAGGATCTATATGTCATTATACACACTCAAAGAAGATCAAGTGAAGCATGGTAATGTAGATAAATTGAGAACCAATAACATATAATAGAAAATGTAAGTCTAACATATTAGTATAAATGTAAAGCATGGATAATGCATATAATCAAAATGTTTTTGGTGTTTTAACATATTTTAATGTTTTTGGATGTTTGATATGTTATATTGTGTTTGTATTTTAAAATGTTGTATTGTTTTTATATTTTGAAATGTTATGAGCTATGTATAATCAATCAAAAATAAACTATGTACATGTAAATGAAAATAAGCTATGTACAAACAATCATTAATAGACTATGTACAAGAAAACTAGGAAATTTATGTAGAAGTAATATTGAGAAGAAATGATACTAATCGATGAGTCTCATGGGAGACTCCCTATCATGGTGTCCTGTATTAAACAAAGGAATCATGCATGATTGTGAAACATAAGGGAGTGGCTATGAATATGATTCTGAATATTCGTATTCATTTTCGATATCTTAGAAATCATAATAACCTATATTGTTCCACTCATCATTATCATCTTGATTTTGAACCAATGGAATGCTAGTGTTGACTTTTGTTGTATATGCATATTTTCCTCTAATAAATTATTTTTATGAATGATTTGCTTTAGGATGTTCAATAAATCCCAAACCTTAGTGACAAACATTATCACTTGTTAGAATAGGAATAGTGATGCCTTGAGCCAGCTTGCCCAACCCTTGACCTTGATAATCAAACTATTATAAATATTTTTTACCAAACCCATACTATATTGAAAGTAGAGCCTCATTTTGGAGAGGTATATTTTCATCCTTTTTGTGCTTTACCTATGCCTGTGGTACTTTTTTTTGCTCTAATTTTGCTTTTTGGTCCTTTTGTTGTTCTGAGTTATGCTTTGGTAACCATTTTTGTATTGTTTATGGATTTAACCCTTTGTGAATGTGTTCTTGTGTTTCTATGGATTACTTGACTAATTTACCTTGTATAGGATCCTCATTAGTAATTATTTTTTGTATATATTATTTATATGTCAAACATGAATCTATGTGATGCCCATGCATTCTATAATATGCACAATAATATCTGGATCTTCTCACTGGATATAGAGGAGGTAGTTTGATCAACTTAGATTTAATAATTTACCTTAGTACCTCACTTAAACTCTTATTTTATCTTTGTATGTTGCTTGAATCACTATTTGTAGAGTTATTTTATTGTGATTTCTTGTTTTGATATGTAACATTGCTTGCAACCAATTGACTAGGTGAAGGTACATATACATGATTGACACTAAAGTGCCTTTGAGGCTTTTGTATTATAATATTATTTTTGAATGTTGTGATATTTTTATGTAATAGCTGATTATACATTTATAAATCTGAAATTAACTTGCTCATACTAGTAATTTGATCCCTTAGAGTCTCATAAGTGTAAACCTTGGTTGATTTCGATTGAACATGTAAGCACATATGTTGAAGAGGTTTTGAAGAAGTTATAGGCTAAATATATGCACTAGGAATAATAGTATGGGCTACCTCACCTTTTGGAGGGGTGATATCATGGACCTGGTTAGAGGGAAAGAAGATATCACCCTCTTGGGGGAGAGGAAGAGAAAGAAATTATTTCATGTGCATAAGATATGACATTGAAACTTGACAGATAGTTGTTAGCTTATGCAATGGATCCTCTAGATAGAAACCATGTATGTGGGATAAAATTCATGTAATTGGAGTTATAATTTGTATAATAATATGTTTATAAATATCATTCCACATGAGAGAGAGCAAGTTTGGGATAGAATGCATGAATGCATAAGAAACTTTGGCATGTGTTATGACATTTCTAATGTGTTTAGCATGATAAACTTAAAAAAAAATCCATATGAGAGATAGAAATCAAGGGATAAAAAGCATGAATTTGTGACTGAATGCATATGAAACTTTGGCATGTGCTATGACATTTCTAATGTGTTTAGCATGCTAAAATTGAAAAAAAATCTATATGAGAAATAGAAAGCAAAAGATGAAACCTTGTTTTAAAGGCAAGTAAACTTTGCTTTTAAGGAGAGGTATCTTACAATGTTTAATAATCAATTTGTTAAAATCATCCCATATTATGAAAAGTAGGCATGAAAAGCACATAATGAAGCTTTGTATTAGCATATGGTAAACTTCATCATTCATGTACATCATAGGACCAAGTATGGTCTCCTTATTATTTGCTAAAAATGCAAGAAATATTTGAAAATAAGTGAGATCCATTTTGGAAATCTAATTTTAGATGTAAGGCGACACCTCAAGAAGCAAATAAGAGCTAGTACATGCAACTAGGGTTTGAAAAATGATTATTTTGAAAATTACTATGAAATTTTGAGATTTAAAGTGAATTTTTTATTTAAATATGCTAGTAAAAAATCAAAAAATTATTAGAAAATTTGTTATTGAACGGGACCTAGTAGATGTAACTATGGTTTTGAAAAATAAATATTTCTAAAAATTACTATTGAATTTTGAAATTTAAGGTGATTTTATGATTTAAATATGCAAGTAAAAATTCAGAAAATTATTAGAAAATTACTAGGAAAAATATTGGAGCCTAGTATGGAAAACTAGGGTTTGAAAGAAAATTATTCTAAAATTACTACAAAATTTTAAAATTTTATGCTAATTTTTGTAGTTTATTATGCAGGTAAAAAATTAGGAAAATATAGGAGAAATCGATAGGAAATTTACCTTAGGGTTTCTAGGGTTTTTATGCATAAATGAAGTAAGTTCAGTTCATCAAATGATTTAACCTTTTTGGTAATAATTAGGGTTTTTATTCATATTTAGTAAAAGTCTGAGTAAAGTAAATCAATCAATAATTATGCCATAATTAACTTACTAATTTGCTAATTCTGATTATTATTTAGACTTTCTAAAAATAACAAGTGAATAGAGAGAAATATAACTTAGCTTAGAACTATGTTGATCTGACTGAGATGAAGACTAATATTGACTGTGTAGGACTGGGATAGTATCAGGAACTTGGATCTAGATTTTGTTTGATGAAAGGATAAGACCACCAAAAATAGGACACTTCAGGGTCTGGTGCTATAATACTATTCTTGTTGCTATTGTTTAAACTGGTCATAGAGGTCTGAGCTTTTTGGGTTCTATCTACCACTCCTTTATGACTCTACCTATGAAATTTAGAATCTTAACTCTCAATGGAGCTCCTTGTATATCTGATTTATCTTTGATCCTAGGTCTCTAATAATCTTGAATAAGACTTTGAGAAAAAAAGGGGGTTAGTGTGTGTAAGATTCACTAGATGTGCTTCATACCCTATGTGTGGGTATGTTGCCTAAATACCAATACTCTAAATAGGAATCAATCCATATGTAGTTCTCCCTTTGAAAGTTTTTAGTGCAATTATGATATGAGAATGCAAGAAATGCTAAAACTATATATGCTTGAGGTGGTTAGGGGTTGGTGTAAGGATTTGAATGAGCTTGTAAGTGTATTGGTTGGCTATATACAGAGAATAGGGAAGATTTTTTGAATAATCTTTCTTGTATTCTTACTTTCTTAGTGATATTTTCCAAACCTTTCCAAATTGTCTTTGAATGGGATTTTATAGGGATCTATTGGTCATAAGTTGAATGTGCTCACGTTAAGCTAACACAATGTAGGATGGGGAACCATAAGAATTTGACCATTGGGGATAAAAATGGACATGGACAACAACATCTAAAAGGGGACACCCTAGGGTCTAGCGCTATATTCCAAGTTAGGCATTATTATCCTAAGGGTATGAGACCTAGGGGGATGGAATAAACATGGAAAAAGGGTCCCGACTAAGCTAGAATGAGGTCTTGAAAGCCTACAAATGACTAGGAATCAGTGAAAAGTTATCTATGAGGGTCATGAGAGTAAGAAAGAGGGAACTATAGGTTTTGTGTCATTATCCACACTCAAGTTACCAATTTTTACATTTTATATGATTACAACAATTGTAGATGTGCATTTTGGCTCCTAGACTATAGGTGTGAAGATTTCCTCTTTTTATCACTCTATAAAATTTTGTGGTTATTGAAATCTATTGGGTTTTTTTCATGTTTTTTAGGTTCCTCTATATACTTCTTGACTTTAAAACCCATCACTAACATGCCCTTGTTTCCCACTACTTGCAAATAGGCCTGTAGGCTATCAATTAGGCCTAAACCCTCATTTCACTATGTTTTTCTACTCTATTAAGCTCAACTGAACCATGATGAAGGTATGTAGATAGATAAATCATTGTTTTTAATTCCATATCTACATTCTATTGGGTCTAAACCACATTAGACGTTCACCTAGAGTTCTCATAGTTCTCCGTTATGCTTACACAGTCCACTTTATCCTGTACAATCCAATTGAAAGCAAGTTAAGCTGAGGTCTAGGATTTTTAACATTCAATATGTTTAGATACCTTTGATAGAAGGAAGATAAAATTTAATGTGAATTTCAAAAGGTTTTATCATTCCATATAACAAACCTCAAATGCCAATAATGATCTACAGGTCCTTAAACCTATAGGTTCACAAACCTTCTTCGATCTTGGCTTGAAAGAGACAATTATAACTCATGAATCCAATGGATCATCATTTTTATCCTATTTTATTTGGTATTAAGTGTTATATAGGATGGTACTTATCTTTCAATGGCCTTTGATAACTAAACACACCCCTCTTTTGGCAAGGTTTATCCACTTTGACTACTAGTTCAAAAGTTTAGCTTATGAGCACACAGTCCCTATTTTTATTAAAATTCATACCTCAAAAGGTGATTATATATTTTTGAGATGAATTTATGGGATTTTATCAAATATTTATCATCTCACTTCATCTATTAGATACACTCAAAACATCTCATAGTTCTTGCAATTTGATTATGTTGCCTAAACTAGCAAAACTAGGTTATTTGACCTTACACCAAACATGATCATGGAAAAACATGAAAGGAAATTATATTTTAGGGTTAGAATAGTTATAAATATACCATAACTATTAATTTACATCCATTCATTTGACATTATAACTCCACACTTTAGGAAATTTGACCCTGGTGGGGTTTGAAGCTTCTTTTTTGCCCCTTGACTTCTTAATGATTGTTAATAAAGTTAAGGGGATCAATTAGGAAACCAATGCCACAAATTTTTAATTAATTAGGGTCCAATAATATGGATAATATCTTAGCTTCTAAGTCTCTCTCTCATAAAAATGCCAAGTGTAAACTGATTACCCTTCTTGAGCTGCCAAGAAGACCGATGGAGAAGTGGAGTGGGCTTTTATACTATTTGTCTTTGCACCTCAAAAAATTTCATATCTTTGGGCATGATAAGACCATGGGGACCTCTGAAATATTTTTCACCTTGTCCATCATCAGAAACCCTCTACACAAAAACACCAAAAGCATGTTTTTCTCAAGATTTTGACTGTTCTAGCTCTTAGAAACGCTAGAAATGATAATCTTCATGACTCTTCACCTTTATTAGACATGTACAGACATGTAATAATATTTAAAAATTACACACACCCTTTATTACATAAAATTCTCTTGAAAACTCCTCTTTTATGCACTGTAAAATGATGGATTTCAGTTACAAAGGACTTTAAATGTTGAAAATCAATTACATAGACATTTAAAAGAGGTGTACGATCATGTACAAACATGATGTCATCACCAAGGTCTTATATGACCTAAACCTTCATTTTTCAAAGACACAACTTTCATATTTATCCCTTGATAGTAAGTATCATATTCACATTGAAATTCATAATAAGTCTAAATTAATAGGATACCTTAATCTTATAAAAATTGCCTTAAATTCTCAAAATAACCTTAAAAATAATGTGATCCACTCACTAGTTCTAATTATTTGACTATTTTGACTAGATTTAGGCCACGGTTGCTCTTAGAAGGGTCACCACCTTGTCTTCTTAGGCATGCCTCCACATTAACTTGGTTTTCTACTTACCTTAACTTTGTCATATTTACCTTAAATAATGCAAAATATAACATGGAGACCATGGAGAATGAACACTTGATGATAAGACAACATGACTAGACCTAGCTACAAATTAGACCATCCTAAATGACCTTAAAATCAATAAAATTAAGATCAAGTAAGTGAAAATCTTTAGATTATCCTCATTCAAGGTAGCCAAATTTTGGCTAACATCTTTAGTGACCTCCTGGGATTACATGCCTGCTATGCACTTTAGACTGATTGCCTAGTCCATCTATTGAGCATGGGGTCATCTCTCACACAATCTCATACCTGAATTAACCTTGAATCTTAACTAAAATTTCCTTTAAACAATTGATAAAATTGAATACCTTCACCAACACAACAAGACAAAAGAAAACACACCAAAGTAACACACACACAACAAGCAACAAAACAAGACACATTGTGATACAAAGCACTTAGATGAAGACAAAATAAGAACCATTATGTACAACTAACTCATTAAAATGATCCTCATAGATCAAATGGAAAATTATTTTATTCACCTTTATGTGATGAGCAAGGATGGTGTGTAAGTTGTTGTTCATGTTTTGTTCTTGCTTGACTAGCTCCTTCCTTGGAAACTGCCTTCTTGGGCTTGATCTAAAATTAATCTACAACAACAAACATATATCCCATAAATACAAACTCATCATGATCTTAAATTCTCACCTCATATTGTTGTCAAATATTTGGCAATGTGAAAGAGCTCCAACTTGATCACATTTTGACTTGTGAAGGCAAAAATAATTTAATCTTCAATTGGTTTCTCAAACTGTATCTCATGTTTATCTTTAAGAGTGTCATATTCATCATACATTTTTACACCTTGGATTTAAACTTCTTGGTAATGACTAATAATACTTTTTGGCTTGCTAAGAGCTTTGAATTCTTCATCAATAACTTCTTCTTGAGGTGATAACCTACCAAGCTCTTCAAACTCATTGAACATGTCTAAGTATAAATTCCACATGTCTTCAAGGTTCTTTAACTTGCTCATGAGAGTTTAACAAGGTCATCAAACATGATGTTTTAGTCAAGGTTTTTCTCATGCATCTCTTAATCATGCTCATTGGCCAAGACAAAATATTTATCACTCTCCTCATGGGCCATAGATTTACCATCCAAACTAGAGCAAAATTATTCTAGTTCTTCCCAAAATATAGCTTCTTTGTCATCACTTGAAAGCATACCAAGCTCAATTTAAATTTTTCCATTCCTATGAGGGAAAACATGATGATGAAATGCTTTATATGCTTCAAAAGACTCACGATATGGCTGAAAATTATCTCTTAAAAGTTCTATCATTTATCCATGAGGTTAACAAGACCAATAACCAATGCATCTTTAATAAAACTTACCTCATGTTCAGTTGCAACCTACTCAACTACTGCATAGTCACTTTTCTCTTCGTCAAGACTCAATCCATGAGAGATAGATTTATCTTATTCTTCCTCCATGAAGAATGGAATTTATTTTTCCCATGTAAGACTCAATTCATCATGTCTCTCTTATACCAAACCTGATCCATCCTCTTCTAAGAGGCTTCCAACTTCACCAATTTCATGTGTACATTAACCTTCTTGTTCTAGAGAGCTCATATGT
The DNA here is from genome assembly GCA_037957365.1 of Torreya grandis. Classification (NCBI taxonomy): domain Eukaryota; kingdom Viridiplantae; phylum Streptophyta; class Pinopsida; order Cupressales; family Taxaceae; genus Torreya; species Torreya grandis. Next base: position 4,644,452 of record JARHVA010000714.1, on the reverse strand, counting down.
TTGCCAAGAAAGTCCATTTCTTCTATGAAACTATGGTACAACTACTACAATGCCTGATTAAGATCTTCTTCACTCTTTTCAATGGAATCGCTTTGAAAAGGGATTGTTTCCATGTTAGATTGCATTCCACCATCAAGATGGTCTCTCTCATCATATTTGAAGACATATTTGTTTCCTTATTGATAAATATGAGTACCAAGAAGGATTTCCTCATCATACACATTGGAAACACTATCCTCATTACCTTATTGAGGCTCACTTGTATTTGATTGATTTTCACTTTAAAGAACTACCACCTCATCACCTAACTTTGACAAACTCTCTACATCTAAACATCCATCTTCTACCCTCAATGAAATTGATTCTCCTTCACCAGAGGATACAATGGGAGGGAAAGAGGCTTCATTAGCTTGATTTAAAAAAATTAGAGTGTCCTTCCAACTTGGTACTTTAAAATAACTAGGTTTATCATGATGTTCTTGAAGGGATGGAGAAGAGTATTGAATTTAAGATCTATTATTCTCTTTCCATTATTTAATTGCTTTGTCAAACTTGGAAGTGTCTTGAAATTTGTGGGTGGATATAACCTCAAGTTGGAGTGTAGGTGAAAATATTGTATAACTTGAGAGATCTATTAAAATGGTTTCCATACACTTATCCTTTTCTTAATTTGGGATAGGCATGGGAGAAGGTTCTTTCTCAAGAGTAGGCATGACATAATAAAGAGTCTTGGTCCAATAAGGTCTCCAAGAAGGGGTGATCTTAGGTTCTTGAGGGAGATTGGATGAATATTGCATTAGCATAGACCTCTCTTGATGATATATTAAAATTTGGGTTATGTTTGGAGCAAAATAAGGTTGTTTTGGGGTAGGATAAGTCATACAAGACTAAACATATTGCATTTTTTGCCTCTCTTCAATTTATAATCTGATTTCTAAACATTGAATCAGACTTTTTATCTCCATCATATCATCCATAGGTATATATTTATTTTCACTCACAATGATTGCCCACTTATTCTTGATCAGCTGCAAGAAATTTATTTCTTTTTGAATGATATCAATATGAATGGAAGGGATAGGTACACTTAGGCCAAGATCCTTTTCTCTATAAATCTCCCTCATTTGAATTTCATATTCCAATAGAATTTATTTTAAGGATTGAATATGATTATCATAGATTTGTCAATGTTGACTAAAGAGATAACTAGGCTGCCAAAGAGGTTGAGTGTGATTGGGAGAGGGCATCTAAGGTTATTGATAGCCTTGGTGAGGTTGACATGTTGTTGCTTGAGGACCACTTGGGGTGAAACCATGAGTACCATCAACCTAATATGAAGAATATGAAGGCATATAATAGTATCTTGGCCAAAAGAATGATTAGGATGCATATTAATTTTTTATTTTAGACACCTCAGTTGCTTATACCAAATGAGATTCACTTATAGTCATCATTGATGCTTGTGTTCATGCCTCTAAAGGCTAATGTGTTGAAGATCAGTGTCAATAACTCTTTAGTGGGATGTAATCCTAGTCCCACCAGGCATGCCAAAACTATTATCACCCAAATTTTCACCCTTAGAATCTTGTTCAAGCCTTCACCATTTGGGGTAACATGGATATAATCCTAGGGGGTGGCCTAATAGGTGGATTAAATCTATAGATTATAGGGATAGCTCCCCTTGATGTATCAATTAGTTTCACAACACTACACTAATAGTTTTTAAGAAAAAGGGAGAAGGATAACATGAAATAAACCTAACTAGAGAGGTGATACACTAGACTGACTGATCACTACCAACTAGTTGCATGGGTACATCAACCATGAAACTAGTTTAAACATACACTACTCCTAATCTAAATCTCTTACATCAAAAATTCATATGGAGGTTTTTAAATATATTTAGGCTAGGAGGACTAGACAAGAGGTCCAAGATGATATTAATGAATAGATAACCACACTCAACCCTTACACTTCACTTGAACACTTCACATGACCTGAAAGAGAATCTTTCAAACTACATATAGGTGTTAGAATAGGATAACATGTCAAGGAAGACTAAAAACCCCACTTAACAAGATTAAATATCTATGCATACACACTAAATAAAATCATATAAGAAGGTAAAACTATTCATACATACAAATGAGCAAGGCTTCACCATACTCAAGTGGAGGATCCTTTACAATCCTAACAAGGTTATATATATAGAAAATAATGAGAGAGTGTGAGAAAGAGAACATTGGATAGACTCATGATAAGTGTAATCTCAAAGGAATAAATTACAAGAAAGAATACCCTATAATTAGGTAGTTATGAACTCTTTATGAACATGTGTATACTTGATATGATCTCTTCTTTCATCATGGTGAAGATGAGTATCAATACTCAAACTTCTTTCAAATTGGCTAGAACTTGCACTTTAATTGTAATATCTTGGTTGACTTATAATAGACCATGACACAATCCTATCCATTCATCCCAGACTTATAAAATTCTTTAATACTACCACATTACCTACAAACTTGTCAAGATCCTGAATAGAGTCATCTCACTTATGCTCAAACTCGTAGATCACCTCTAAAGACTACCACATAGGGCCATTAGATCATTTTAGGAGTTTTCTAATAGCATAGAATTTAAAGGTAAATTAAGTGTCTTGAAACCCTTATATATGATTTGATAAATCCAATTCATTATGCATTATAATATACTCTTCCACCTCTCTTCTATAATTCTTGTAAACATCCTCTTTTATTCTTAAAAGCTCACAATCCTCACTTGCTCCCCTTTGCTCAAATGCCTCAGATCTTGATTATATCTACATGAATATAAATTTTATCCATGAATGACATATCTCTACTTTAAAAAACTTGTATCAACCCCCTTGGGTGCCTTATACACTCCATTTCACACCTAAGGCCCATACTTATCTTCATCTCCTTGTAGCGCTCAAAATATATAAAGCTCCTTGTCTAAAACGTTTGACAAATTATCCAATCAAAAAATATATATATTTGAGTACCCATTTGTATCTTCCTACTTTTTAAAAAATCTTGTGATCAAAAACTCAATGTAGATATACTTAATATGTCTCTTTCTCTCTCTGTTAGCCTTCGATTAGGTCTTTAGGCTTAAAAAACTAAGATTTCACTCTACACATACCTAAAAATTTTTTAAAATAAAATATAATGTTTGATTAACTTTTAGGACCTCATAATAGTTCTCAATTTCAAACTTGAGGGTTTGAAACATTTTATATATGGGTAAACCAAGAAATGGATAAAACCCTAGACTATGTATATGATCAGGCCTGAGAGGTAACGAGAATGGTTTCTCATTAACATTAATGGTTTTAAATGATTGATAATGGTTTATTAAGGCTTTTATCATCAGAATAAAAATTAATTAATTAAATGGAATATCTCTAAAACCATAAATATAATCAGGTGATCAATGCACCTTAGCCTTCACCATTTATGTGTAGTCCATTTGGGAGTGCTCTATTGAGACTGAAGATGTTTCTTTAGGTAAATATCTCTAAAATGAGTATGGAATTATTTGAGTTATTTTAAAATCAATTTAAAAACTTCATATACTTACCTACTTATAACATCTCTGCCAAACTTCTAATAGCAGATCCACCTTCCTATAGGCCTACACAAGGGCTAATCCAAGTCTTTTCACTGAGCTTCATCTTCAACACCAGGGGTAATGACCACTGTATAATATTTTTTCACATTATTTACACCTATAAATATAAATTAATAATATGATACCCTTCAAATTCATCAGGTTATTTGCCAAATGCTCATGTTTTGGGTCATGGGTGTGGACCTCCAGGTCTACAAACTTATAGGTCTACATCCATCTTGTTTTAGGTTTTTTTGAGCATTATAATCCATGGATAATTATATCACAACATAATTGAATTATTCCCTCCATGCTCACCACATAATCATACACATTATTCTCATTCATAGTATCAGGTCTATATGGTCTTCATGATTGGTATCCAACTGTAGGTGTGCATTTTGGCTCCTGGACTACAGGTGTGGAGATTTCTTCTTTTTACCACTCTAGAAATTTTGGTGTTTATTGAAATATATTGGGTTTTTTTCATGTTTTTATGGCTCCTATAAAAACTTATTAACTTCAAAACCCATCACTAACGTACCCCTATTGCCCACTACTTGTAAACGGGCTTGTAGGTTATCAATTAGGCCTAAACCCTCATTTCACTATTTTTGATTCTCTAATAAGATAAATAAACCATTATTAAGGTATTTATATAAATAAATAATTTTTTTAAGTCATTTTTCACATTTTTTTTGGGTCTATACCATATTATATGTTCACCTAGAGTCCTCACAGTTCTCCTTTATGCTTACACAGCCCCCTCTAGCCTATACAATCTAACTGAAAACAAGTTGAGTTGAGGTTTGGGATTTTGTAGTGCTAAACATGTTGAGATACCTTTGATAATAGAAATATAACATTTAATATATATTTCATTCCCTATAAAATACCTCTAATGCCAATAGTGACCTACAGGTCTGTAGAACTGGAGGTTCACAAACCTTCTTTGATCTTAGATTGAAAGATAACATTAGAACTCATGAATATAATTGATCCTAATTATTATCCTATTTTATTTGGTAATAAATTTTTATATAGTATTTTAATTCTCTTTTAATGACCTTTGAGCACTAAAAACACCCTTATTTTGGCAAGGTTTCTCCACTCTACCTGCTAGTTCAAATAGTTTAGCTTATGAGCACACAATTCCTATTTTTATTGAAGATCGTGCCTCAAAAGGTGACTATATATTTATAATATTACTTAATTTTATTCTATTAACTCTTTATCATCTCACTTCATCTATTGGATACACTCAAAACATCTCACAGTTCTTACAATTTGATTGTGTTACCCAAACTAGCAAAACTAGGTTATTTGACCTTGCACCAAACATGATCATGGAGAAACATGAAATGAAATTATATTTCAGGGTTATAATAGTTATAAAGAGACCATAAAAAATAATTTTATCCATTCATCTGACCTCATAACTCCACACTTGAGAAAAACTGACCCTGGTGGGGTTTGAGGCTTCTTTTATGTGCCTTAACTTCTTAATTATTGTTCATAAGATTAATGCAATCAATCAAGCAATCAATGCCACAAAATAGACTTTAATTAGGTTCCCCTCCTATTTCTAATATTTTATCTTCCAACTCTCTCTCTCTCTCTCTCTCTCTCTCTCTCTCTCTCTCTCTCTCTCTCTCTCTCTCTCTCTCTCTCTCTCTCTCTCTCTCTCTCTCTCTCTCTCTCTCTCTCTCTCTCTCTCTCTCTCTCTCTCTCTCTCTCTCTCTCTCTCTCTCTCTCTCTCATGAAAGTACCAAGTGCAAACTGGTTGCCCTTCTTGAGCTACCAACAAGACCGATGGAGAAGTGGAGTGGGTTTTTGCATTGTTTGGCTCTGCAACTCCACTTTTTCATATATTTGGGCCTAATAATAGCATGGAGACCTCTGTAATATTTTTCACCTTGTCCATCATCATAAACCCTCTATACAAAAACACCAAAAACATGTTTTTCTCAAGATTCTGACTATTTTTCCTCTTGGAATTATTAAATATGATAATTTTAGTGACTCTTCACCTTCCTTAGACCTATAAAGACATGGAAGAATATATAAAAAAATGCCACACACCCTTTCTTACCTATAATTCTCTTGAAAACTCCTCTTTTATGCATTTTAAAATGATGGATAGCAATTACAAAGGACTTTAAATGTTGAAAATTAGTTACATAGACATTTGAAAGAGGTGTGTGGTCATGTAAAAACATGATGTCATCACCAAGATGTTAGATAACCTAAAACCTTCATTTTCCAAAGACAAAACTTTCATATTTGTCCCTTGATTTTAAGTGTCATCTTCACATTGAAATACATAATAATACTAAATTAATAGGATACCTTAATCTTATCAAAATTAAGTTAAATTCTCCAAATAGCCTTAGAAACAATGTGATCCACTTACTAGTTCTACTTATTTGACCATTTTGACTAGCTTTAGGCCATGGTTGCTCCTGGAAGGGTCACCACCTTGTCTTCTTAGGCATTCATCCACATTAACTTGGTTTTCCACTTACCTTAACTTTTTCAAATTTACCTTAAACACTTCTAAACACAACATGGAGGCCATGGAGAATGAACACTGGATGACAGGATAACATGACTAGACCAAGTTGCCAACTAGACCATCCTAAATGACCATAAAATTAACAAAGTTAAGACCAAGTAAGTGAAAATATTTAAATGATCCTCATTTAAGGTAGCCAAAATTTGGCTAACATTTAATATCAATAATATAGGGATCAAGTGGGTATTAATTTATAATGGATCAAGATTAAACATTTATTGTGAGTCTTTTTTTACGCAATTTAGGTACTGGTATACATGCCCTTGCTAAATCCGACATGGTTATTAAGGTTTTTTACAACCAACCTAGAAAGACACTTGGATCAATTACATTGAATGTAGTACTTAGTCCTTAGATAGTAGCCATCTAATGTCAAGTAATATAATGAATCAAGATATAATATCCTACTTGGGAGACCTTGGATACATGACACATTACATGGATGATTAAGTTTATGCATAACGGAGTTATATATACATGTCAAATCCAATGATGTACCATTTATATTTTTCAAGATAATTGAGTCTCAAGATGCTTTTTTGCCTCATTTTACTGAAAGAGAATAATATTTTTTAGCATCACATAGTTATACCAATGGCTAAAGTACACACATTTGAGCTTGGTGAAAGTAGTAAGGATTAAAATTACAATGATGAAAATTAAAATCAATTACTTTATATTAATTTCACATCCATTGGAATAGGAGAATATATAAATAATATGAGTTCACTGATAGATAATCAAACCAAAAATCATATACTTCTTAGGAATAATCAAAATATACTAAAGTTAAATGGCCTATGATAAATCATTATCACAATACAAATAATCCAACAAATAACACCAAATTAGTTAAAATAACTTTAGACAGATAAGGCTTTAGGCTTACATGTATGAAAAATATTGGATATAAGGGTCAAGTCTTAAATAAAGGTGAATGTGGTATAATAGAGACTATTATTCCAATCATTCATAAATAAAAATGATGACTTAGATATGATGTTGACACATCAATAAATCAAGATGATGTATACTATATTTATCTTGGAGCAACAAGGCATGTCATAGAACAAACCAAAACTACACATGCTCAATTCAATAAATCTACAACAATCCACTCTATTGAGAAGCCTAACATAGTTTATATTTCAAACTAGCTAGTATACCATGAATTGATACAATGGGATTATTCAAGTTCAACATAATATTTAGACACTTTTTTTATGATGAATATATCATAAAATATTTTGTAGCTAATGTTGATTTACCAATGTAGCATCATAGTAAATTATTCCTTTATACATTAAGTAACTATTCTAATTTTGAGGAAAATGATCCCTCATACTTTGATGATGAGACTACCTTACACAGCTTAGATGTTTTTCCTACAACACCATTTGTCAAACATCGATCAATATTATTAAATGAAGATACAATTAATATCAACATTGGTAATATTTATGCACCAAAAATGTTCAAATTAAGTGCCTCCTCAAATCTATAAAAGAAAAATATCATAACAAAGTATTAATATAGTACCAAGACATATTTACATGGTCTTATCTAATATGCCTAGGATTTATACTAATATTATAGTACATAACCTTATTATAAATTTTTAAGCCAAGCCTATAAAATAAAATATTCAAAATATGTGTCTTAAAGTGTAACTACATGTTAAGGATGAAATTCAAATTTTATTTGGCATTGGTTCTATATGACATTTTGATTATTCAAATTGGATTTTTAACATCATCCTAATTGGTAACCTAACTGGGGTTTTTGGATATACATGGACTGTCAAAATATTTAAAAACATGTCCTAAGGATCATTTACAACTTCTCAATATTGATATGATTCTTGATTCTAAAATTGGACATGAGATTATCTCCTTCATGGATGGGTTTTGTAGTTACAACCAAATAAATATTAATCATATTAACCAACACAAAACTGCACTGAAACCCTAATGGGGAAATATTTATATGTGGTCTTGCCTTTTTGTATTTAAAATTTTGTAGATACTTATCAAATATTAGTGAAATTTATATTTCATAATTACATGTGTAATATTATATAGGATTATATTGAAGATATACCAATAAAAGTTTAGAAAATAGAATTCCATGTACATGACTTGTGCAAAATTTTCAAACCATTATCATAATATGTGGTTAGCTTAAATCCTAAGAATTATGTCTTTAGTATTACATTAGGAAACTTGTGTTTCATTATTTATAGTATAGGTATATAAGTACACCCCAATAATGTACAATCAATTTTTGAAATTCCTCCTAATAACTTTATGCAACTAATAAGTCTACGAGGAAACATATAATCTATAAGTAGAATTATTTCTCAACTCATAGATAAGACCCTACCATTTTTTAGATTACTTATTAAAGACATGAAAATTTAATGGGATGAAAATTTTAAAAAATAATTTGATCAATCAATGATTACATATCCAACCTCCTTGTTATGATGCCATTAATCTTAGATAGACTACAATTATTATATATCTCTGATATTTAGCACGCTCTAGGAAATTTTCCCACACAACATCAAGATACAAATAAAGTAAGATAAATATATTATATTAGTATAATATTACTAGATTATGAGAAAAATTACAACCATGGAGAATATATTCTTAATAATCATATTTACAACACAAAAACTTAGACACTACATGCTCAACAATGAAACACATGTGATCACTAAAATTAATCCCCTGAAGTACTTAATGCCTAAACCTTATTTATTTGAAATAATATCCAAGTAGGTCATGTTTTAAATGGATTTTTACCTCAATTTTATATCACAAAAAGCAATAAAATGGAAATTAATAGTTGATTAACTAGTTGAAGTTCCATTATTAGAGCACACTCATATTTATGACACACTTCCATATGCATTTTTTACATGTGCTAAAGAGAGTAACACATGAACCATGTAATTAAATGGGTCAAAATGTGATTCAAGTGCTAGGTTTGGATTTTATTGATTACACCCCATGAGTAGATCATGACATTATCTTATAGATTGAGTTATTCATGTGCCAAAATAATGTCAAATGTGAAGCATTGATTCTAGGACTCCATGTAACATGAACATTGATTGACAAATTTATAAAAGTGGATGGTAACATTAAATTCATGGTTAATCAATTCACATGGGCCTATTAAAAAAATGAATAAAATTGATCCCATATAATAATTTAGTACATAATTTGATGAGCTTGAGATTGACAATATTCCTAGAAAACATAATATACATTTAGATGTTATGGCTGGTGTGATCTATTTAGTGACTATTGATCTCACATATGCCCATGCTATATTAAATATTAAGATATTGGCACAACCTACCATAATTATATACAACTTGGAATCTTTATTAGTCCTAACATTATATATTGGCACATAAATATCCTAATGGTACTCATATGTGTGTGTGTGTACCTATTTTAAGATATCATTCCTACATTTTTATCTAAAAATGATTAATGAAACTATGTATATATGCCCTCAAATATATAATAATTGAAGATGTATTATTCAAGAGGTATTTTTATGTACAAGTATTATAATGTCTATGTCATGATGACACTCAAATTTCATTATAATAATTTTAAAGTAGTGAATTTAGTGGACATTTTAGTGAAAAATCCATGTCATACAAACTACTAAGGATGGGTTACTATCAGGGCATGATAAAACAATATTTTTATGGATATATAAAATCATGTGACAAATACCAAAGACATAAAAACCTTACTCATGCCCCATCATAGGAATAAAAACATATTGTTTCACCATGGATATTTTTCATATGGGTGTTTAATCTAGTTAGAAAAATTAATCCACCATCCTCAAAAGGTCACAAGATCATTATTATAGTGGTGTAGATGGTAATGATGGGGCCAACTGAATGGTTTCCTTAGTCCCCATTTATGTTACACTAATCTCACTCCATCAAGTACACAATACTCATAATAGAAACAAAGACTCTCTTTATTGATGTTCAATTGTGTAAAAGAGATTACACACACACATTGCACACTCCCTTCTCCTAGACTATGAACAAAACACCATTTGTATAATTATTGGGCTATTATGAACATATATAACTCAATAGGCTCATAGCTCTACTCTCACACTCTATGAACTTCTCTAAGATCTATCTAAGCTTTGATCCGATCTAGGCTTAGAATATTATCTTCCAACTTGTTTGATTTTTCTTTCTCTACCTTGTGTGATTGAGATGACTCTCCAATGCTATTCTAAAATTGAATTTGAGTAGTTATGGTTTAAAAACAAAATCCTTCCACACCTTTCAATATCCCTATGTCTAGAAAATAATCCATACATCACATTTTCTTGATATCGGTATTTACTTTACATATCTCTCCAACATGGGTGAAACCTTTAGAGGTTGAAAATTGATAGTTGTGAAACTACAATGGAGGTTTTGTAACTATCATTTTTACAAAAATACAATTACAAAAAAACCACCTACATGAAGTGATGGTCTTATCATTCTCCAAGGAAAAGGTCCTTTTGACTAATGCAACATGATTTAAACCATCCTTCCTACATTTCCTTGCATTTGGGAATATTAATTATGTTATTCATCTTGATGTTAATCTTCCTCCACATATTAAAATTTATCATAATACAAGATAGGTTGCACAACATTTTAAAAAAAACACATGTTTTTAGATGAGGAAATATAGTTTTTTAACTTAGATGCTTCTAAATACATCTAAGGTAAAATGAAATCTCCATGAGCTAGAGCTCATGAAATATCCATGATTTTATCAATGATTGTTTATTGTTTATCATTTGTGGATGGACTCAGTAGGTTGAATATTTATCTACTCTATCTTTCCACTTTACTAAGTACACATAGTACTTTATACCTCTCATATTTGTGCTAATCTATATATCTAGTTTAGCCTCGATATCATCCTTTGCCTTTTCTAGGAAATGTTGCTTTCAATATGTACTTGAAGAATCTAAACTTAATCATTCTCCATTACTTGTCCCTCAAAGTGAGGGTACAAAACTACTATACTTAAGATAAACTAAATATTGACTCATCTAGCATCTCAATATTGTAATTTATATAAGGTATAATTTTCTTCCTCGTCAACTTTTATATTTTCCTTTGGGAAACCTCTCCATAGTCAAGCGCACTGAAACTAAGCCCTTGACTTCAAAATTTTGTTTTCTTATTATTCAATCAATCTTCTTATTATACTTTATATTCTTCTCAAATTATATCTTCACCTCCATATGCACATCATGCATAATTTTTGTGTACTCATGCTTCAACACTCTCTCTCATATTGATGGTTATTCTAAATTCACACACTCCTCTAGGTTTGTAAATATAAACAATCTAGAATGAAATCATTTATGTACTTCTATTATATATAAATTTAGCTTGCACCAATTATAAATCCCACTATTTAGGCTTGTCTACAACCAATCATATTAGAAAATTAACAAGACTATGATTCACTACCTCTATTTTCCCATTCATTTGAGGATGATAGGCTAAAATTCAATCCAATTTTGTGCCTATTTTCCTCCATGGTGTCCTATAAAAATGTTCAAAATTATATAGTATCCTTATCTAATATAATTCTCCTTTGTAAGCCCTACAATCTCACAACTTATTTGAATCACAAACTTCTAATATTAGTGGCATCACTAGTCTTCTTTCAAGTTATAAAGCATGTATTTTTAGAAAATATATCCACTATAAAAAAATCATTACCTCTTTGAGTTCATATCAGTCTAAGAATTAAATCCATACTTAACTCTTCCCATGGTCTCTCCAGAATTAGTAATGGCTTATCCAATAAAAACTCTAACATTTTCCTTTTTTCATGTTGGCATATCCTACATCTTTTCACAATTTTGTTGGCATCCATACTCATCCTTGGCCAATATTGGTACTCAATTACTTACACTAACATTTTTTTAAAACCAAAGTGACCAACTAGGCCTCCACTATGTTTCTCATTCAATAATTTCTCCCACATAGAACCTTGAGGTATGCATAACCTCTTTCTCTTGATCAAAAACTCATTATGTATCATGTAATACATTTATGGTGCTTTGATATTATTTGTGGATTCATTCATTCTTACCATGTATCTCATAAATCCAAATTATCCTCATATAACTCTTTTTCGGAGTCAACCCCAATGACTTCTGCTCTTAACTCATTTATTACAAGAGATCTTCTACTCAATGCAGATATCCACAACCTTATTAGATTTATCACTTCTATGTTTCAAAAAAATGAAAATTTTTGAATAAACTCAACCCATTACACATGTTCTTGATTTAAATTACCTTGGTTTTTAATAAATTATAATGCTCAATCATCCATATATTAAATGAATTCCTTTGACAACAAATAATGCCTCCAATTCTTAAGAGCTTGAACCAATATATAATTCCTAGTCATCAACCAAATATTGGTTGTCTTCATTAACAGTATTAATAGAGTAATAAATGGACTTGCATTATTAGATTAACATTATTTCTATTATTTTTCCACTTGCATCACAATAAACTAGAAACACTTTACTAAAATCAGGGAATGCTAACAACGGTTGTTTTGTTACCTTCTTATTTAAAAACTAAAATTTGTTCTTTGTTGCAATAGTCCATTTTAAATTAACTTTATCACCCTTCAATATTCCCATAATGGATTCACATATACCACTATTTCTTATAATAATTTCAATGGAAACTTTCTGAGCCATGAAAACTTATAGCCTCAAACATGCTTTTCAATTATGGCCACTCAACTATTTATCTTACCTTCTTTGGGTCCATTTGCAACCCATATTTTGAGATTAAAAATATAAAATATAATAACTCCTCTTACATGAAGCTACACTTATTTAAGCTGAACAAAAACTTCTCTTTTTTCACACTTTACAAAATTAACCCTAAATGCATCAAATGTTCTTTCTTTGAATGATTGAAACTCACAATTTCATCAAGATAAACAATGACAAATTTTCAAATATATGGCTTCAACACTTTAATAAAGTTTCTCATGAATGTGCTAGATGAATTTGTAAAACTTAATGACAAAACAATCCATTCATTAAACCCATTATTTATTTTGAATGTTGTCTTACATTCATCATCTTCTCTGATCCAAAAGTGGTGATATCCATTTGAATTCAAATCAATATTTTTGAAGTACTTTTCTCCATTCAAATAATCCATCAAGGCATTCATTCTATATAAATTAAATCTATACTTGATTATTATCTTGTTGAATACTCTTAAATCCATAAAAAATATCCAATCTCCACCTTTCTTACATGCCAACATGGCTAGTACTACACATGGGCTTATACATTTTTTAATTAAAACCTTCTCCAAAAAATCATTCACTTGATTCTTCACTTTTTTATTCTCCATAGGAGTTAATCTATAACCTATATTTTTTCTAAAGTTTTCTCCATGCACTAGACCCATATGATGACTAATGCTTCTCATAGGTAGTAGTTCATTCAATAAATCCTTATACATAATATCATCAAACATTTCCAACAAATTATAAACTTTAAAAGGAAAATAATTTTTTTTTGGAAGTCATTTCTTGTATAGGATTTGGGATGAAATTAAAACATGACTTATTTTTCCTTGTCTCCCTCAAAAATTCTTTATCGAAAACCAACAATTATTTAGGTTTGTTGTTTGTCTATTCCCCTTGTTCTTTCAATGGGGATTAATATTTGCCTCTTAACATGCTTCACAAGCATGTAGGTTTTTTTATCTACCTTCATGCATGGATATTATATCAAACTATCATGGTATTCCAAACAACACATGACATACATTCATGGGCATAATATCATACAACACATAATCCTTATATAAACCAATTTGAAAATTGGCTATAATTTTCTCATTCATAAAAACTTGATGAACCTTAGATAATGAATAATAGTATAATTATGTATAATATAATATAGATCAAAATAACACAAGAGATATTGGTGGGACAAGATTCACAAATATGCAATATATTTAAAAAAAATATTACCCTTTTTAATTAGATAAGGTTAAAAAGTGGGATTAGGGTCCCATACCCTTACAAGAAACAAAATATTTTCAACATAAAGAGAGAACAATAAACATGAATTAGAATCCCCAAATTCCAAGAAAAATGAAGTTGTATTCAGCCAAAATTACAATAAAAACTTACAAAAAAGGCACCAAGTTTAATAAAAAGGAACTACCTAGAAAAATGGCTAAATTTAGTGGTGAGATTTCTTAGAATCAGAGTAAACAACTAGTTTCTTACTAAATTTCTTGTTCTTATATTTATTTTTGGAATTTCCCCTAGTAGTTTTACTCGGGCCCTAGGAATAATCTTTAGTCATGCTTTTCTTATGGCTTTTTAGTATCCTTTCCTCTATTTATCATGTTTTATCTTCCCCTATTCCTTTTTATCATCCATTTTCTAATCCAGATTCCTTTTTCTACTGAGAGGGGTCAATCTAATTTCCCCCACCTCCTCAGTGGTTTTTTCCTTTCCTTCACCTATGCCCGTCTAGGTTTTAGCTTCATATGGAATCATCATCATCTTCAATTTTTTTATCTCTTCGACTGTTTCGGTGAAAAGTAACTATTGCATGGCCAACCTTATTTTGATCTTTTCCAAATTATTTTCCACCTCTTCAATCTCTATTCTCTTGTGGGTTTTTTGGGATTATACTTTCAATAGCCTTGGGCTCCTAGATGTTTCCCTCAAAACAACTTATAGGGGCAGTTTTATCGATATCTTCCTCCCTCTCAGAGTCAAAAAGGTCCTATTCCTTCCCCTATCAGAACCCTCTTCATGGTCTCCCTATGAATCTTCATACTCACTAAAAAAATCAATGGGTTTAATGACATCTTTCCCCCACAGGGGCTCCCCTCTCTTCATGATTCACATAATGAAACCTTGGTTTATGAGGTCTAAAGATAGGGATTGCCTTGAAAGTGGTGATAGAGACTTTTAGATATTTAAGAAAGAAAAATAATAGATGAATCCTATGCCCCTTGAAATTATTCATCAATATAAAATGATGTGAAAAATATAATAACACCTTTAAGTTGGGGCAACACCATACAATACTCCTTAAGGAGGTAGTAACTCTAAAAGATCTCCTAATATAGGAATGTCATTTTGATGGGACAACCTTAAATATGTTCTACCAAATATAGGACTCAACTTTTACTTGATATCCTTTAAAATGATACTCATATCATTTATATATACCTCTATTACTAATAATGTATGGGTAAACACCTAATCCTAATGTAGATCAACTCACTATCTAATGTAAATAATTCCACAAGGTACTCATGTGACCCACTATATTCGACTTGTACAATAAATTAAGGAAGATTTATACCAAATTTTATCATCTCCATTAACCCATATACATTATCATATCATATGGCTAGGTACATAACATGCCATCCCTCATTGACATGTTTCATCCCCAAAACATGAAAAGAAACCAAGTAATGAATGTTATTCAAATTATTGCACACTTGTCTACATTCCAAATCATATAACCACTTGTATATGATATTCGTAAGTGATATCTCACCAACCTTGCCTAAAAATTCCATTGTGCTAATATGATGCTATTTATAGTCATATTTTCACCTCCTTCATGCCCATGCATAATTATTCCCTATTCCATATTTTAATACGTTATATTGATTCTGTGTATTACCATAGTAGTTATTATTTGGATTACATTCATAACCATAGTTATTTATCCACTAATTCCTTATGCCATAATCTATTTCACTACTTTGATTCCGTGTATAGCCATAGTTTTTGCTCTATTGATTCCATATATAGCCATAGTGATTATTCCTTTGATTCTATATATAGTCAAAGTGATAGTTTCTATGACACTCTTTAACATGCCTCCATGTTTTACCTATAATTATGATGTGGGTGTCTATCTTCCCCAACCTTAGTATCCTTTTTTTATACTTTGACCTTTTCAATCTTTTCAACCTTTTTTTTTATCTCTTCCACTTTTTCATTTTGTAGTGCCTTTATCTCTTAAGTATATTAATTGTTCATGTTTGATTGTATTGTTTCTTATTATTTTTATTAAAATGAATCTTATTTATTATCTTATTCACCATATTCAACTTCATCTTCTTTCTCTACCATGATCATTATTTTTTCTTTACTAATTTTGATAAGTAAAGTGACCTTCTTTCTCTTATACCAAAGCTTCATGAACTTCTTTTGCACATTAATATTGATTGTTCCCAGAGTTTATAAGAAATTATATCCAACAATAATATACAAACCATCCATATCCAAAGCATAAAAAATCTAATCCAATATGTGAGCTTCAAATATTTAAAAACTTAAATTCTCTTACCATTTACTTGAGATTCCTTGATATTTTTTTTCTTGAACTTGTAGATGTTGGGCCATGAACTTCAAATATTTAAAAACTTAAATTCTCTTACCATCTACTTGAGATTCCTTGATATTTAAAAACATAAATTCTCTTACCATCTACTTGAGATTCCTTGATATTTTTTTTCTTGAACTTGTAAATGTTGGGCCACATCCATGTTGATGATGTTATGCTAGTTCATAGGGTTTTTTTAAATAATGACATTATTTTTTTGATTTCATCAATGAATTTCAAATATTAAAGCTAATTTATTTGGATATAAACTATATGAACCCTTATCTTTCATCTCTCCTTCCTCCTCATTGTGATCCTCGACCTCTCCTTCTATATCATTTGAATCCTTATCATCATTATGTTCCTATTATTTTTTTATTCATCATATTTTTATTATATGTCTCATCAATATAGGAAATCCTATTACATTTCTTCCCATGAAAAATTCATCCATTTTTTAGCCCAGTTGAAAAAATAATGAAATGCAAGACACTTGAAATAAAGTGACAAATTTATTGGCCATAAAGCTATATGAAAATATATCTCCTTAAAAAATATATACCATTATATAGTATCAATATCATCCTCTCCAAATAATTTTTTTAACACCATGATCCACAAAAACTAGGATTTCAATAACACTAGTACTCAATAGATCTTAATTTCTACCCAGATATGAGAATAAAAACATGTATACAAGTAGATATGAATATATCCTTTTATTTCAAAAAATTACACCTAATTTTATTGTCTAGAATAAAATATTTGAATTTTTTTTAGATTCATAAATTAAAAACTCATCAAAAATCAAGCTCAAAGGGTCAACTTCAATTATCTATATCTCCCTTGATACTAATTAAAATCTTTAATGGGACCACTTTTCATATCAAATTCCTATT
Organism: Torreya grandis; assembly: GCA_037957365.1. NCBI lineage: Eukaryota > Viridiplantae > Streptophyta > Pinopsida > Cupressales > Taxaceae > Torreya > Torreya grandis. The sequence continues at coordinate 4,626,861 of JARHVA010000714.1, read as the reverse complement.
TCTATCCATAGAATAATTGTTTGAATTATATTGTTATGAAATTTTAATTACCTTATAAAACTTATATTCCTTTCTTTAAAACAAATCTATAAAGACAAAAAATATCGCACGTTGCCCAAATCGCCATTCTGATACCACTTGGTGAGATCTATACATATAATAATAGCATTATGTATAATTTAATATTTATCAATAAAACATAAGATATATTGGTGGGAAAATATGATTAAATATGCAATACATTCAAAATTATATTGATACTCTTAAGGTAGGGAAATGACATACAATACTCCTTACGTAACAACTCCACAACATCTCCCAATATGGGAATGCCACATCCTCTAATATGTTTCTACCAAATATAAGCCTAAAAAATTACATAATATACTTTATAATGATTTTTATTTCATTTATATATACCTCAATACTAATAATGGATGGTGCACCTAATCCCAATGTAGGCCAACTCACTACCCAATGTAACTAATTCCACAAGTTACTCATTAGACCCAATATGTTTGACCCATACAACTAACCAAGGGGATGTGTGCCACATTTTGTCATATTAATCAACCCATATAAATTATTATATGATATCCCTAGGTACATAGAAATATTACATGTATTTGAATTAAACTATTATCCAACCACTCATTCACTTGCCTCTTTACTATGGCATTCACCATAGGAGTTAATTTATAACTTTCCTTATTTGGAAACCTTCATCCAAGAAATAAATCCATATGATAACTAATTTTATTTTACTTAATGTTCCATATAACAAATATTTATATATTATATCATCTAATGCCTTTAATAAATTATGAACTTTAAAATCAAGATCACTTACTTTGATTGCAATCATAACTTGTATAGGATTTGGGAATGTAAAACATGTCTTATTTTTCCTTGTCTCCATTAATAATTCATTACCAAAAACCAAAAACACGTTAGGTATTTTTTTTTTTCTCTTCCCCTCTTTCTTTCAATGGGATTAATGTATACCTCTTACCATTCTTCACAAGTGTGTAGGGTTTTACTCTACCTTCATGTATGGATCCTCTATCAAAATTCTATGGTCTTCTCAATAACACATGGCATCCATTCATGGGAATAATATCATACAACACATCATCCTTACATTAAGCATTTTGAAAACTAACCATACATTTCTCATTCACCAATACTTGATGACCCTAATTTCACCAATAAACATTGTATGGGTTTGCATGCACTAATATTTCAAACCAATATTTTCTACCATTTCCTTTGAAACCAATTATTTGTGATACCATTATCAATAATACATTTTAAACACTTATTTAACACTATGAAAACAGTCTAGAATAAATTGTTTCTTTGTATCAGGTCACTATCTTCCTTGGTTGGTTTTAAAAATGTGTTCTTCATCATAAGAGGTTCAATATGTTAAAATTATTTTGTATGTGTTAGAGAGCCAACACTCTTTTCATTTACATGATCAATATGATTGCTTTATTCATTCCTCTACCTACTATCCTAAAATTATTTTATGCATTCAAAGGCTATTTTCCCACTATCTCCACATCCATAGAACTTACCCATGAATCCTCTATCCATGTTTCTTCACAAGTATCCTCTTCCTCTAGAAGAATAACCTTTTCCTCTTTGGAACTTATTTTTATTTTATTAATTACTTACTTTACCTCATGATGATGTTGTCCCATTCTACCATTATTTTTTCCTTTTCCTCTTGATAACCTTCCTCTACATTTTGAGTTCATTTTATTTCTTCTAGGAAACATTTTCTCCACCTTAAATGCGCATTAATAGGCTTCCTTAGTTGATTTTGACTTAAACAATACAATCTCATCTTAAATGGAAATATGAATTCCATTTACATACTTTGACACTTAATCTTGATCATCTTCCATATAACTAGCTCTAATGGAAATTTCATAAAACTCTTATGTATACTCTTTTACACACAAGTCCTTTTTCCTTAAATTTTTACAACTTCTTTAATAAACTAAGTTGATAATCTAAAGGTATGAACTTAACTTTCACCTTTGCCACCATCCTCTCCCAAGTTTTGAATTTTATCTTTTCCTCTTCTCTCTCTTTCCAAATGCACATGATTCCACCATAAAGATGCATAAATTTTTAGCTCGGTACATGAAAACTTCACCTTGTTTGGATCTTCCATAGATTTGTCAATATTAATGATCTAGTCTAAGAACTCCACATGGATCAACATTCCAATGTAGCAAAGGGTATCCAACTTTAGTTTACTACCCATTTTTTAAATAGATCTAATAAATCTAATATCAGGTTCATCCATTATCTATTTTTATTCAATCTCTTGAACTTATGCTCTTTCATAATTACTCACATATTCAACATGTGTTCATCTTATTTTTGAGGTCTCCTTTGCATCCTCTCATCATAAATGCCAAGTCTACAACTCCACGTGTTCTTGGTCTTATTGCTCTTCTAAAAGGATTACATTTTTTCACTATATCTTCTCCAAATTGTAATATGTTATTTCATAACTTTCCAGTGACCCAAAAAGAGTTTTTTCACACATACCCAACAAGGTAAACCTTGTTCTAATACCACTTAGTGTACACATGTATGATGAGGATAATTTAAAGGATGCCTTACTCCCTAATGATGTTCCACTACTCTCACTCTCTCAAAGACACAATATTCATAATGGAATAAAGACTTTCAATACTAATGTTCAATCATGCTACATAGATTACACACACAACTCACATTCTCCCTTTTGTTAGACTATGAAGAAGGCTCCCTTAATACAAGGACTGAGTTACAATGAACATATAGCAATTGGCATATTCATATCTCTACTCTCAAACACATTAAGATTATCTAATATCTCTCTTGTCTCTAATATAATATGGAGATGAACTCTTCTAACCCAACTTCATTAATCCTTGCTTTCTCTACTTTGGGAAATTGAGATAACTCTCCAATGCTCTTCTAATATTGACTTCCAATATTGGTGGTCTGACACTAACATTTAGACACACTCTTCTTACTCCCTCGATCTTGGAAAATGGTTCACATGTCATGTTGAATTCATCTAGGTAATTTATTTGTGCATATATCTAACCCAAGTGAAACCCCAGCTATTATAGTTTGGCATTTGTAAAACTATTGCAATAATTTCGTAACCATCCTCTACACAAAGTAATGGTTTTGAAAATACCACCTACATAAATTGGTTGTTTCGTCATGTTCTAATGAAAATATCCTTCTTTAATAACTTAGCCCTCCCAAATTTATCCTATTCAAAAAATTAAATATAAATTGTATTTTATATTAATTTACTATGTTTTTAATGTTTTGTTTTTGTAATAGTTTTAATCAAAAAAAAAAATCAGCCACATCCTAACTCAATTATTAAATCATAAAATGTAAATTTAAATAATAATTCATTCAATTTTTTAAAAAACTACATTTCCCTCATTTTTTAAAGAATGTAAATTAAAAAATAATTCCCAAAAACCAAAACTAAAATAAACATACCAATAGCATATGGGCATAAAAATACCAAATGCAATGTAGATTCACAATAAAAATATCTTGGTATGTTGCGACATTTTTGTTATTTTCATTTTTAATAAAAACTCAAATTTAAAAATCACAACATTCATTTTTTTAATTTTTTGTTGGTTTAATGTGAATATTTCACTTGCTATAATCTGTTGCCATCGTAACTATATCAGATATACACAAAGAAATAACTAAACCTAAATCAGATTCACAATAATAAAACCATATGAATATTTTATAATTAGAGGAAAACCCATGGATGTTGTGGCATTTTTTTGTTTTTTTTTTAATATAAACTCTGATTTTGAAAATACCAAGGTTCAATTTTTAATTTTTTTCATTTAGTTATATTTTTAGAGCAAAAGGTCAATAAATGTTACTGTATTCTAATTACTTCCCCATGTTCATTTATTTTTATGATATGTTTCATTTTCTTATTTTTTATCAAATATATAACAAATATTTTGATAGACTCACCAATCATTTCTAGCCATTTGTTGTTTGATAGGAGTTTTTGTAACTTTATTTAAATTTTACACCAGATCAATCCAATCTTGTTTCCCATTGAGGTATTTTTATTTAATTTCATATTAATTTTATTTATGTTTTGTTTGGCAAAAATTAATCAATGACTATATTTTTAACATATTCTTTGACTTGATGGCTTCCATATTGTGTTATTTTAATTTTTTTGATAAACTATCAAAAATGATGTGGTTGAGGTTGCAAATGAATTTATATCCTCTGGGCAACTACTAAGAGAAATTAACAATACTTTATGTGTTCTTATTCAAAAAAAGGAGGGATATATTATATTTTTATATTTTCATACAACTAGTTTGTGTGATTCAATTTATAAGATATTCAAAAAAAAAAAATCTATTCAAATGTAGCATGTTATGGAAAAGATCATTAGCTTCTAGCAGGGGATTTGTCCCTCGTAAGCAAATCCAATATTGCATAATTTTGTCCATGAAACCATTCACTTTATGGATAAAATTAATCAAGCAGGTATGGTTACTAAGTTGGACATAAACAAGGCTTATGATAGGCTTCATTGTAAATTTTTGGATAAGGTGATGTTATAATTTGGTTTTCAAGATAAGTTCAGGCGAATTATTAGAAATTGTGTAGTTACTATCATGTTTTATGTTCTTGTTAATGGGGTTTTGAAAGGTTTTTCCAAGAGTAAAAGAGGAATTAGACAAAGATATTCAGTTTCCCCTTTCTTATACATTATTATGGTAGAGTCCCTCAACTGAGCCCTATCGATAGCTATCATAGAAGAAGAAATAAAGGGATTCAAACCAGCCCAAAACATTGAACTAGCACTTCATCAACAATTTGTAGATGATACAATTATCTTAATAAAGTCTTCAGTTAGGGAATCCAGAGACCTGAAGAGAATCATTTTGAACTATGAGGCTACATCTAAGCAAAACAATAATTTTTGGAAAAGTTTGTTCTATTTATTCAATACCCCTTTGATTAGGCAAAATAGGATTGTTACCATTCTATGTTTCCAGGTTAAAGAGATCCCTTTCACTTATCTTGGATTTCCCATTTCTAGTAAGAAACTTTCATTGGTAACATGGAATCCTTTGCTAGAAATATTTAATAGAAAGTTGGATGGTTGGAAATGTAAGTTATTATCCCAAGCAGGAAAATTAACCCTTATCCAGAGCATTTTATAAAGCACTATAGTATATGTGATGTCCATTCTAAAGATGCCCAAAGTTGTAGTGAAAAAATTAAATAAAATTTAGAGAAGATTTTTACAGTTTGGCACTAAAGAAAAAGATAAGTTCTCCTTGGTGGCATGGGATAGAACTTTTTACCCTAAAAGATAATGGGGACTTGGGGACTAAAAGAGAGTAAATTGGATGAACAAAGCTCTTGTCACTAAGTTAGCTTGGTACTTTGTCACAAGACCCTCATATTATTCCAGTATACCATAGGAAAAATATTTAAACTCAAAAGAAGCAGAAAGCTTCCTCAAAGAGGAGTAATTTGTTAATGGTTCCTCTTTATGTAAATTTTTGACTTTTGTAGAGATTTTATTTTAAATAGATGCAACTGGAAGATGGGTAATGGTTATAATATTATATTTTGGGAGGATCCATGGCTATTGGATTAACCTCTTATGTATGTTGAACCTTGGAATCAAATTAGAGTTGTTATGCAAAATGAAATTGGTTATAAATTTTAAGAGTATCTTGAAGTCAATGAAGCAATAAGGTCCTAAAAATAGCTAAGGAGTGATGATTTAGGAGTGGAAGGAAAATATATTTTGAGAGAACTAATGTCATGCAAAATTATTTTCATATTCCTAATATCCTAAAAGAATATGAATTGGTGTGGAGGGATTATTTTGATGGATGGTATTGTTTGAAATTGGGGTATAGGCTAATAGCTAATCATCCTATAGAGGATATCCCTTGGGGTAAGCTATGGGATAGGAATCTCATCCCCAAAATTAATATTTTTTTATGGTTATCTATCTAGAATAATATTTTGATAATAGATATCCTTAGAATAAGGGGTATGATAATTGTAAACATGTGTCTTATATGTGAAACTGAGAATGAAACGGTGGCACATTTGATGATTGAGTGCTCTTTTATCTATGTGGTATGGAGTGTATTATTAGATAAATTTAAAATCAATTGGGTGCAACCTTATATAGTTATATATATTTGTAAGTATTGGTATTATCCTTTCAAAAAAAAAATCCTAATAAATATTTGGTAACTTTCACTACTTCATGTTTTATGGGGTATTTAGAGAGAAAGAAATAACAGGATCTTCAAAGGGAAGAAACTTTCTAGTCTAGTGGTGGCTAACAAGATTTGTGCTAGAATATTGGAAAATTATAAATTTATCCTTACTAATAAAACTAAATACATGAATGAGGAGTAGTCCATGATTTCTCTCAATTGGTAGGTTGAAGGCTAGATCAACAGAGTAAGTGTTATAAGATCTGAAGCTAGGAGACTAGTTAAATGGGTGATTCTACATCTTAGATGGGTGAAACTCAATTTTGATAAGGATTCCAAGGGGAATTCAAGGGCTTCATAAGGTGGATTGATTCTAAGGGATGAAAAACTAACTTTGGTTCTGGTTTATGCAGGAGGAATGGGCACTCAAACTAATCATTGGGCTGAAGCACTTGTAGCCTTGTGGGTATTGAGACTAACCAAAGAAAAAGGAATTAGTAAATTAGTTATCGAAGGAAATTAACTTAATATTATCAATTACCTCTCTATAAAAAATTAATTAAGATGCAGTATAATTCATATCATTGAGAAAGCCCTCACATTTATTCAAGCAATGCAGGAAGTAATCATTTAGCATATTTACAAAGAAGGTAATTTTGTGGTTGATTAGTTTACCAATGAAGGAGTGGCCTATCTATGGATAAGAAGGTGGTTTAATAAATAAGGTATACCTGATCATTTTATCAAAGGATCAATTTCAAATATGTTAATAATCTTTAAGAGAAAATTCATGTTTAGAACCTTATTTTTTGTTTATTATAGACTCTTAATGTTGGCATGTGGGAATGAGGTAATAACATCTTTTTGGCGGTACCCCAAATTAGATCATGATTTCATTAGAATATCAAAGGTAACCACTTTAGATATAAGTCATTTCTTATATTCATGTAACATTATTGTGAGTTGTATCAGGTTTCAATATTTTTTGGTTTATAAGTACGTGGTCTTATAAAGAGATGCTTATATTTTCTCCATACTTGATTTTTGATTCAATTTTATAGGTATGGGAGGGGATATCTTTAGGATTGAACCAATTATTGTGTACTACATTAAGGAATATAGGGACATATGGAAAATTTAACAGACATGTGGTTTGGTCAACTTCATGCAGAGGGTGGAGAGTCATCAAAAACACGTTTCAAATTCCTTTGTAAAAACTTGGAATAACAAGATGTTGGTTTTTTATGGCTTGTCCATGAAGATCACTTATGAGATCATAGATCAAACCATAAGACTCAAAATTGAGGTTACCTAAGTTTTCAAAATAGATAAAGACTTCAAAGAGGAAAGGGATAAATTTCTCTTACATGGGAAAGTTCTTGTTCCCTTGCATAATGGTTTTTCTAAGGAGGATCTCCCCCATCTGTTCAAGGAAGTCATGAAGAAAGTCATGCCTTATACAACACTGGAAGGTAGTCAAAATGTAATGCACTACTCTCATTTAATTTTCCTTAATTACTTCCACCACCACATCCCTCTAAGCCTACTCTTTTATGTTCTACATTCCCTTAAAATATTTGTTCTAGATGTGAAAAAGGGTAAGAAAAAGGAACCCTTATACAAAGATGTTATATTCATGATCCATAAATTTTTGAAGGCATAAACACGAGATGTAGAAGCTTCCCCATGCTACATAAACTAGACTTATTTTTAGCTAGTATAAAATGTAAATTGAGAGGTGCCTTAAATGGAAAGAGGCAGGATCTAGGTGGTGGTGATGTGTCGGTCTTTGAAATAAACTCAAGGGACCTTTGAGATGATTCTAGAGATGATATTGAGGAGATAGAAATTGAAGGTATCCATCTGCTAAGGTTAATAGTTGTCTCTGTGGAAGAGGATGGAAAAGAGTATAAGAGGTATGAAACCCAAGACAGGGTAAAAGCTAATAGAAAAGACTCCCAACATGTAGCAAACTTTCTTGCTGGCAGGAATTTCCTAAATAATGAATTTAATTAGGTACTATAAATATTTAAGGGTGAAATTAGGGTGAAAAATATTGAGGACTAAATTAAGCTTAAAAAGTCTATTCTTATATGGTTTATGAGGGAGCATTATTCTCTAAAGGATCAGGTCGAAACCATTTCTTAGGAGAATAAGGAACTAAAGGATAACATTAAATCTATTATGTAAGTGAGGAAAATATCAATGAAAGATAGCATAGCAGCTTTAGTATCCTTTAGGACTCTTGGGGGAGAATTTAACCAAGGCAAAGAGACCAATGAGAAATTCAAATGCAATGAATGTGACAAGGAGGTTGAGAAACCACCTCAGATGTATCGAATATTTAATATAAAACTAAACAGAATGATCAATAATTGGGAATAAGTCTCATGTGGCCATAAATTCTAGTTTTTTTTGTGTTTTCTTTTAGTTTTTTTCTAGTTGTTTTGTAATGTTTTGATTTGTAGTAGACTTTAATGATTAACTAGGCTTTGAGGGCATTGTCTACAGTTTCTTGTATAGTGTCAAGTCCCTAGTTCAAAAAAACCTTTTTTACCCATAATAAAAAAGCATATTCCTTAATGTAATGATTTTAGATTCATTGTGATTAGTCATAGGTATTAATCTATAATTTGTTGTGGAAGCACTTCAATTTGGTGTAGGATTTTATGCTAGTAATTTTTATAGAGTTGACAGTAGTGAGGTTCTAAATAATACTACTCTTTGGGAGTTTTATCAATGGTTAAAGGAATCACTAAAATTTGACATTATTTTTTAATCTATATCATACGAATATTAATCATATGTGGCTAATAATGAGATAAAAAATGATTATACTATTTTTGAATATTTATAACAATGAAAGAAGTCAATAATATCGTTGCTAGACCATAAATATTCCTTTGGAAATAAAAATGAATCTTCATCTAGAGATGATTCAAAAACTGAAGGAAATGAGAATCCTTTGTCATACCATCTTAATTCTCATTTCACCAATCATTATGTTAATAGGTTTGTACCAAAATTTGATGTTATTATTCTTATTAAATATGGTGAATATGATTTACAAGATATAATTATCTGTAGAGTTATTCATGAGTCTCGCATAGGTAACCTTAAGTTGACATAATTGTATTGTTCTGACGATGATCTTAACCTTTACATTTTTAGTATGAATGATTCATGGATAAAGGGTATGCATAAAATATTTCTTGTGAATATAGTTTATGTAGATAAAGAGGTAAATCTTATGTTACACCATCCCATGTATTGTGAAATCAAATATCTAATGAATTTGATTGATTTGAAATAATTTGATGATAAAATAGATAATAATGTTGGATTAGTTAGCAAGGGTATTACATGGGATCCAATTTATATGTTCCTCCATTAGAGAGAGTAGGTTTTATTTTCAAAATTGATAGGAACAAATCATTTTATTAAAAGGGATTGTGATACCAAGCTCAAATCCAATCAATTTTATCATCAATTCAGGCATGTACATTTGCATTTATTACAAAAAATTACTTGGTTAATATAAATAAGTATCATTGAGCATTCCATATCTCATGGAATTTTTGCAATTTTTAGTAGATGTTACCATTGATAAACATTTCTTTATGTAATAATTTTTTTAGAGTTTCAAGGATGTTATCAATAGAGGCCACAAATCTCAAGAGGGTGTTAATTTTCATTTGCATAAGGTGTTTTACACAAAACAAGGGTTATTGATACCAACTGAAATCATTGATGGTATGATAGTGTATTTATTTTATACTACATTTCATTTTGTATTTCACAATTTCTGATTTATGATTGAGTTTGATGTAATATTAATACGAATTGTTTAATGTTATGTATATTATTTATTAGTGCAGGTTATGTTTATTAATTTTTACTGTTACCTCTATTAAAAGGTGGAGTCCAACAAATCAGATAGGTTAAATATTCATTTTCAATTTTTCTACCACTAATGAAAATCACAGAGTTCTCCAATGTTTGGAAATGAAAGGTGGTGATGATATAATCACTACTAGATTAGTTGCCTCTATAAAATGTATTATGCATAATACATTACCTTCATAGCTATGAATTTTTCAACCATGTTGAATGCATCATCATAGTATTTACCTTTTATTAAACAAATTTTTCAATCACCTGAGTTGTCACAACATGATTTACAGTGAGACTTTTATGGAAATACCTTATTTAGCTGAAATCTTCATGTTTACCTATGAACTTATTGATATACATTTTATGCCATGTAATATTGTTAAGCATAATAACTCATTTCAGTTCAATTTAGAATATTATGAAAATTTTAAGGAAGTTATTTTATATAAATGGTCAACAAGTCCTTCCATTTATCTTAAAGGAGCCTATAGATTTTTACATATAAAAAATAAGGAAAAATGAAGATGTATTATGCTACTATTCTTTCATTAACATGTGCAAGTCAATTATCAATGAATAAGTTCACTCATTTGATTTACATCTCTCAATTCAATCGTATACTTTCTTTCCATGATTCCTCACACTATTTGAGCATCGCTCTTCTCATTTTTTGCTTCATTTTACTACTACGTATTTTTATTCTCCAACTAAGATTTCACTAATCAAAGGAGAAGACAAATAATATAAACACTTTTATACCTATTTATACTTTCCTTAGTTAAGTACTAAGCTTTGGTTCATTGGAAAATTACCTCACTCATCATACCAATACTAATATTTCCATTATCTAGGATATATTAATCATAAACCATCATATTTTATATTTCAAAGGTTTTGTGGATTTTACTAGCAAGGGTGAAAATTACACAAGCATCACAAAAATATTTACGTATGACCTTCAATTTAATTTTAAAATATATATTCTCCACTTACTCTAAAATCAAAACATCCTCTTCCCCATATTTTTTCAATTTCTTTCACAACCTATGTGGTTTGGCAATGGAGATGAAAATGTTTGCAATCCCTAGCCTTATTATATAGTGGCATACCCTTAAATTATAAATATTATACCATATATTATCAAATTTTTATGGTAACTACACTCACCTCTGATGCATTTCCCTATTGTCTCAATATAATATTTACATGGTCTTCATAAAGCATCAATGTCCTAGTTGCATTGACATAATATTGGCACATGTGAGTGATTGAACCACATTCAAGAATAATTTATTTATCAAGATGTTTTTGTTAATATCATTAATTTCCACATCATCAATTTGATTAGCTACCCTCCACATTCTCTAGGGGTTTATTATCATCTTGTTGATATAGTGTGTAAATGAGGCATGCATGAGAGTTGTAGACATCCTTCCTTCTCTTCATTTAAAACTTTTTGGTTAGAAGGTCATTGACAAATTTATCCCCTTCACCTTCTCAAGACTTAATTTTACTACTAATGAGATGATAATATCTTTCCACAACACCTTGCTCTTCAACAAATACTCTTCCCATTCACAGTTCAATCCCTTCCTCAAACTTTTAATTTCTTAAGTTGATATGAAAATTTATGTATATAGAGAAAAATATCAAGGCTAAATTTCTTATGTTAAAGCTTAAAACCCATATTTTTTTCAACTACGCCACCATCCTTATTAAATGTGCCTTAAATTAGAATGATAGAGTTTTTAATGCATTTATGATGTAGGTACATAAACTTAAGAGATTCATTTTTGTAAAATTGTCAATTTTAGTATTAGGTTGTCTTAATTTTTCCTATATAAGGTGTGAAAATCTTTATAATTTCAAACTTTGGTGTTTTATAATCTATTTAGAGTTTCCTACCAAAATTGTTATTTCAAATATTTGAAATTGTAAATGATTCTTAAGGACTTTTCTTATCTTCTAAGCCTGTCTAAGGACATGGTCTTATATTTAAATAGGTCATAGGATGTATTTGGAGTGTATTAATACCTTAATATTAACCATACATGAAAATAAACTAAATCAAGGTTAAATTAAGGTTAAGTTAAGAGAAATTAGGAGTTTTGAGATTGTTGGGGAGTGAAAAAGGAACAAAATAACTAAAAAAAGGATTTGGTACATGGATATAAGGGAAGAGAAGAAGAAATGTGTGTAAAAACAAGAGGAATGGAATATTTTGAGGTTAAATCACCTATAGGCATGATAAATACATCCAAGAAGGCAAAGAAAGGGTAGAGAAGATTAGAAAAATAAAGTTTGAGAGAATTGTATGACAGTTTTTGCACTATAAGTAATGAAAAGAGCACTTCATTGATTTTGAGTTTCAATTATTACCTTTGTATCATGTGTAATTAAACTTTTTTGTTGATTTAAAATCATACTTTGCATTGGAATAGTGATCTTTTGTGTTTATAGGCCTGTAGAACCAGTGATAGGGTTATAATAGTCAAGAAAACATTATTTTTCATCAATTTTAGGATTGTTTAAGTGATAAAATTTTGTGACATGGATATAATAAGTTGTGTAGAGTCTCTTCCAGCATAAAATATTCAAAAATAGGTCTTAACAATTTAATTTTACATAAAAGATAGCTTGTTGTATTGTGACTGCAACTAGGGTTTTGGGAGCACTAAAACCTTCATAAATAAAAAAATAACCCTTAAAATATTATGAAAATTGGTATATATATGTAGGGTTATATTATGAGGTTTTAAAAAAAATTAAATTGTTTTTGAGACAGACAAATAAAATTATGTCAAAGACTTAGCCTTGCAGTCTTAGAACAAGGCCTATTTAGAACACTAGAAGCACTAAAATATCTCTAAATCCAAAACAACCTAGTAAAATTGAATGAAACTTTTTAGAATGGTGTTTTAATACCTTTTAAATATTTTAAAATTATTTTTTATTAATTTTACCACATTTATGTAAATATATATCAAAAACTCAATTAAGTAGGTCTAGTTGAAGGGCTAGAAAAACCTTGTTTTTGAATTTTATTGCATTTGAAGATTGAATGAAGGAAGAAATGGGTGTATTGAATTAAGATAACATTAATTGAGGTGGAAAAGGTTTTTTAATAGTAAAATTCATTGTTTTAACTCAAATTATAGTTGAATAGGCTTGCAGGCCTAGTTATCCATAAAACCTTGTTTTATCATATTTTGAAGTTTCAAGATGCATGGTTAAAAGTCAATTGGATAAGTTGGGATATCATTATACGCATGTGATAAAGTATTTTTAATTATAATAAACCATTTTACTCTATTTTTTTCTCAATTAGGATTGTAATCCTATTTTTCTATTAGAAGAAGGTTTCAAGAAGACTCTCCTTATATAAATCACCATCATTTTGGTATCAAAGCATAGAAGATACCTGAGAAGGAGAAGACTGGTTATTAGAGTTATATAAAGAGGAAAATATTTCAATAAATATAGTGAAACCAAGTTGTGAATAAAATTTAAAGAGATTCTGCAATAAGTGGTAAAATAGACACTTACAGGGATGGCATTCAGAAGAAAAGTGAAGTTGGTATTCAGAGAAAGAAGAAGAGGTCAGATAGGATAATCAACAATAGCATTATTGATGGAAGATTTTAGGAATATAAGTGCATGTTTGGATGCAATAGATCTTGCATAGATAAAAGGCGTAGTAGCAGGTAATATGAATGATATAAAAATGTTCTTATAGTAGGTAAAGGAAGAATATATGGTTGATATGGAGATTGTGAAATCCCATAATGAAAGAGAAAATCATAAATAGTGTGTAAGTGAGGAAGAAAAGGAAGTTGAGAGGTTCTCATGTGAATAACCTAAGATAAATTTTCAAAATAGTAAAGAAGAATAAGTTGAATATGCATTACTTGTCAATCCAAGAATAATTAGTACAACCTCAAAGGTAATAAATTTATAATTTGAAATTGAAAAATTTATAGATAAGTTTGTTAACATAGTAGAGGATGAGTTCCCAAGTGATATTTTGTCAAAATAAATTGCCTTCGAAATCAATGAGAAAGAAAAAAATTATGAACAGTACAGTGAAAATAAGATAGAAATAAAATAAGAGATAGTTGTTTGCATGAAGGAGGTACTAAAGATAGTCTTAGAAGATGGAAATCATGAAGAGAAAAGCCATGAGAAATTATAG
>JARHVA010000714.1:4180000-4607500 GCA_037957365.1 Torreya grandis | reverse complement strand
AACTATAATGTCAACTATTGCACCATATCCAATAATTGGTGCCCTTCCCCTATGTGGATGGAATCCATGTTGTTGTTAAAATACTAAACAATTTCTATTGTGGATGTAAACCCTAAAAAATTTCATTTATATTTCCCTACCTACAACATTTATATTATGTAAATATTAGACAAGTAATGCCAAGGTTTTTTTGTTACCTCTTTCTGCCAATCCAATGGCCTCACTTAAAAATGTAGACTTAAACCACATGGTTTAAAATTTTGATAATTAATAATCTTCAAATGAACACATTATTTATCATTGTCTTAAAATTTTATGATGTAAAGCAAAAACAATAATTAATATGGGTAATTAGTATAAAATGAAGGGCTATATTAAAATACAAGTGTGTTCACAAAAGTGAATACTTATTGGTATGTGGGTGGAAGCCATGAAGGTTTCCACTCCCATACTAGTAAATGTTATTGTATTTATATCAAAATTAAGAGTTTCATTAACACACCAATAATGTTGACTCATATGTATCAAAAAAATTCCTTTTGTGTATTCATGTTGATTTGTTTTTCGTATATCATTATTATTAAATTATTGAACATTTTTTGGTATGTGGATGAAAACCATGAAATTTATTTATATGTTATTATTGACAAAATTTGAATTTTAGTCAAATTGGGTCAAACCCTGCATATTGAAACTTTTCAAAGTTTCCCATATGTCTAAGAGGGTCTCATGTGTGTCTAAACATCCCACCTGTCCTTTCTCTAGCCTTGGTGTAAACCTAGCTTCTTTGTACTTGTCTAGTCAACCAAAGTCAACTTTGGTCAACTTTGGTCAAACATGGTTAAAGGATAAAATTATTCTACAAATTTACTAATATGGTCATTGAATTTTTTTAAGGTGTTCCTAAGTCTTAAATTTTTCCTTTGCCATGCTTCATATGGAAAAAATGCCTTTTGGTCACATTTTTTGCTCATTAAATAACTTATACGAATTTATCAAAGAAGCATATTTGTCACCAAGAAATATTATAACATGGATGAGGTCAGAATATTTCAATAAGTGGTCAAAATTTTTCAATAATTAGTTTTGTGCACAAAAATAGGGAGATTTCCTTTAAAATAGGCCTTAATGGAACTTATATGAACTTGGGAAGTCCATCTTCAGCTAAAAATATGGGCTTAGTGTCTCTTGAGATCCCTAAGGTCTTCAATACATTTGGTGTGTAGATATTTAATTAGATAAATCAAATTTTTCTTCTGCTCCTTCTTTCTTGCCTTCACAAACCAAGAAGAGTCCACTTTGAATACTTGGTACAGTCCATACAGATGGACTTGGAGGGAGTGATCTTGGGAGTTGAAAGGGGTCTTATTCTAGTTAAAATCCATGGCAAGAAGTTTGAGTTTCATGGCTCCTCCTCTATGAATCATTGTTAAGAAACTAGGTAACTTTTTATGCTCTTGCATCGATGAGGGGTCCCTATTTGAGCCTGTTTCAGAATGTTTTGCTTTGATTTGATAGGTTGGTTTGTTATAGGTGTTTCTCAAGGTTTTCAAAGACCTCTCCATATTTTTTTCATTGTCTCTTGGATTTTGGAGGTTCAAAGATTCAAGAAGCCTCTTCTAGGCTTATATGTGCTTGCAAACTGGCTCCTTTTACACCTATAGGTGTCTTCACAATTGTGAGAAGATGTTTTTATGTTGTTTCAAGATTTTTATTGATAAAGGTCATATGTTTGGGTATGTAAAATGTATTTGAGTGGTTTGGAGGCCTTTTCCCTTGCATATTCTTGTTCCTTCATAACATAGCTCAAGACACTCGCCTATAGGCCTTGATCATGTCATGCTAATGTTTGGAGAGATGTACTTGTACTTAATTTTCTTAAAATTTTATAAGATTCATTAACATGCCTAAGAGAGCCTCTCCTAGGCTTGTTTTGGTTGCATATCACCCTCACTACCTTACAATCAAAAGTATACACCTACAGGTGTGCTATAGAGATTTGTATGAAATTAAATTGATAGGGTTGAATCTCCATGAGGTCTATAAAAAAATTTGATATCTTGGGGAGCATGTTTAATACCCTTGTTATCCTAATAAGTGTTGAGGAATCATTCCATAGTAGAATATGATATTTTAGGGCCTCTGTCCCTAAAAGAACCAAATAGAGGTCTAAGAGGTTTTATAGATATCCTATACTTTGTTTGCTAAGAGAATTGCAACACCTAGTTATTTTCATCTTGTAACCCTTGGCATGGACAATATCTATGCAAAGTTTGGAGAATTTAAGACTAATATAAGGTGGTGATTGAAAGGTCCAAAAATGCTCTTGAAAACACTGAAAGTACATGGTAACAACTACGGGCCTTGAGCACCAAGGTTTTATTCCCTTTCAAAGTTATATTTTAAACCAATTTATGTGATTGAATAGTCTCATATGACCTAGGGAAGTATGGGTAACCTAGAGGCCACTTGAGGAGGATGTTACATCAGGTTTGGCTCATGTTACTCACTCCCTATCCGTACAATGTCAAAATGCTTACCTACAGTAACGTAAGTTGACAATGACCTATAAATTTGATGCATAATTGGTCTCTAGGTTTCTTCTTAGAGAAAGATAATCCAATCAATAAAATCCAAGATGATTTCATAAAAAACTTTAACACACCTAGTAAAAAGTCTAAAATCATGCAATCACACCTATAGGATAGTAAAATAGAGTGTCTCAATCAAGCAGATAGTGGACAGTTTGAAGATGTTGGAGTGATGGTAAGTGTTACGGATAAGATAGGGAATTTCAAACCAATGCTAATGGATATAAAATGATGTTATAAACCCTTATCAATGCATACCAAGCTTATATAGCTTATTAAGGCCCTAACACCATCTACAACCCTGTATATAGAGATATAGGCAATGAGCTAAGGATAAGGTTTTCCTGGTGCTAAAAGAGACTATGTTTGGTGAATTTTGGCATATAAAAGATGGAAAAGTGACAAAAAGGGAATATTTATAGTTTTTTAAACACTATTTTAATTTTTATTCATGACAAACAACCTATAGGGGTCCATTTTCAAGCAAAACACAGTCACAGTCAACTGTGATTGAGCAGTAAGAGATAAAAGATGAATATGAGTGATTTATGAGAGGTCAAAATGGGGAAAAGAGACTAGAAAATGTTATAATGATGATGAAAATATATATAGGATATTTTAATCTCAAATCAAGTAAATGAAGGCCCTCCAAGCATAAAACATAGTCTACTTGTAAAATCCCCTGCACTGTCTGTCTTGAAGAGGTCTGCCTTGGAAATTGGGGAATTTTAGAGGTATAGACTCATCATGAGGGATTGAAACTTTATAAAAATCATCCTTTTGAGTTGGGTAATTCTCCCCAATAGTTGTTTTTTCTAGGAAAATAGGGTAAGTACCCCCTATTTTGTCTCAGATAGGGGGTAATTTTCCCTCATGCATAAACCTTGCACTTTGACAAAAGAGATGGAAAGTTGAGACCAGAAGCTAGGGAAACCTTGAAAGAGGATTTGTGGAGTTGTAATACACCTAGAAAAACATGATAGATACCTCAAAGGAGAGATAAATCAAGCAAGGTTCTCTAAAATACAAGGGTTATAGTCAACCTAATGGGTAGAATTAAGGCCTAGTAGCCAATTTGAGAGCCTTTCACATTTCTAGCCTTTCACATGTCTATTATATATTTTTAGATATGTTTGAGCCTTTTGAATGAAGAGAAAACATGAATAAGGTCATTTGAACCTTAGGTTTCAGGTAGACTTGTGGAACAAGGTTTAAGCCTAAAATGGGAATTTATAACATAATATGATCATTCCAATGGTTTGAAACATGTTTTTGGGATGTGTATAGAGGTGTCTAAGGCATTATTTTGTAGATAATTCCATCAGAGGCCATTTCTTGGCTTGAAGGCACTCAGACCCTGTAGAATGCATAGAAATGACCCAAGTGGCCAAATTGAAATGTTCATATCTCCCATGAAGTTTTTCATGGTGTAATAATGTGTTTTGGGATGTTATATAAGGTCCCAAAGAATCCATCAGTGGCATTGGTTTAGAATTCCAATGTGTGGTGTTTATGAACAAAGGCTAAGACCTAGAATTGCTCTAAACCCTCACAAAACCCTCTCTAAAGACCCAATTGGGAAGATAATATAAATGGAGAATTCAAATGGAGTGTAAAGGATAGGGAGATGATTTTAAGTTGTATAGGAATCTTCAGGACTCCTCCCCATACAATTGAGTTCTACTACACTTGTACAGATGGTGTACAATATAGCTTTCTTTGATAGATTTGTGTGTTTTTTAGGTATGGAGAGGTTTAAAAGATGAAATCACCTTTAGGAGAAATATTATGACTTGTTATAGGTCACCTTGTTTATATATTGAGGTAGATAATCTCCTAAGTGTGTCTGTTATCTTCTTCATCTTACCAAGTTTAGTGAGCAAACAATGAACACTTCATGAAAAAGATGAAAGCTCTAATTGGGAAGCCTTTTAAGTCTTTATTGATGAAATTTATGAAATTATCACTCTTTACATGTGTCATTAATCCTTTTTCATGGATTATATTGAAGAATTGAAAGCATTTTATGTGCCAAGTGTGAGAGGTGCATGAGAGGGAGTAATCTGTAACTGCTAGGAGTGATTGCTCATGGATATAAGGATATGAATGATTTAAAACCACTCTAATGTATGTGTAGGATATTCAATAACCCCTCCCCATAAGATCAATCATCATGCCTGACCCTATTATGTGGTTAGGTAGTCTAATAAAGGCAAATCATGAGGGCAGTTTCATATGCATGAGAGAGCATCTACGTCACATATGGAGGAGTTAGATGAGTTTGAGAGACATTCATCCTTATTTTCATTATAGGACCTATCTCATTATTTATTTCATGATATTTTAACTCATTATCCTTATTTGAAAAGTGTCTTAGTGACTCTTAAACTTCATGTTCTCTCTCTTCTCTCATAATTCCTATATATACTAGCTTTTTTGGTTATTATACGGATCTCTCCACAATGAGTATGGTGAATCCCTACTAAATTTTTACCTTAAACTAATAAAGAATGTTGTTTCTAACTCATTCATTATTTTATTAAGTTTATTTTATGGTTGTTGGTCTTGTATAAGTGTATTTTGCTTACCTTCACATGTTATCCTTCCTAGTGCCTTGTGTGGTTTGAAAGCTCTCTTTTGCAAGTCAACCAGAAGTGTCTAATCTAGATTACAAGTATAATGAGTAGCTCATTCATTAGTTTTTCTAGAAGACCTATTTTCTAAGTCCTCCTAACCTAGCCTCTCCTCAAGACCCCGTGCTTGAAACATTGATGTAAAAGAAGAGATTTTAGTTTGATGGATGAAGTGTAAGTGTAGTTTTCCTTTTGGTTCTGACTGCATTGCAAGTGGTCTGAGTAGCCCATCTATTTGGTACATAACCTCTTTAGATAGGTTTATTTTATGATTCTTAACCCTTTTACTCATAAATGAAAGTATGGTTGTGGTGTGTGGAAGTAGTACATCAAGGGAACTAGCCCTAATCTAGAGGCTCACCTCCAATTTGGGTCACCCACAACCTTGAGGTGTTTCCATTATGCCACTTGAACAAGGAGAGACTTTTCATCTCCTCAAGGGGTGAAATTTCAAGTGACAATAGTTTTTGGCATGCTCGGTGGGGCAAAAAAGTCCATTCCTTGAGGACTTTTGTTGTTTTCCTCAAGATATTAGCCTTTAGAGGCAATTCCACTAAGCACCAATGGTGACTCTGAGTATAAATCTACTGGTCAAGCAATCTAGGTACTCTAACTAAGGTTATTTTTTTATTCCATAGTATTCTCATGAATGATTCATGGATAATTTTGATGTTGAATTTTTTCTTACATAAGTTGGTGAGACATATCCATCTATGCCCATTCCCTATCAATATGAACAAGTCCTTGGCCAATCTTATCATGATCCTTATCAATCCTATCAACCTTGCTATGAGTTGCATCAGTCTTATAATCAGCCTTCTCAAGCTTGTGCTTCACCTAGTTCAACTATTTCTTCTCCAAGTCAGTCCATTATAAGTTTCAAGAAGACTCTCATTGGCTATAAAGATTATATGCTAGATATTGATATTAGAAATGGTTGTGGTCAATTCATTCCTAGTGTTTGTATCAAGAGTGTGAAGGATGCTTTATATAAATTCAAGGGAGAATGGAAGCCCATTGAGAGAGATAATTGACAAGGCCTTACAGGTGAAATGCCTGATGTTTATGCTCTGATTTTCCACATTAAAGAGAGTTTGAAAGCTCATGAACCGACTCAGTCTTGGCAGATCTAATATACCCCACATCATCCTTCAAGTGTGTCAACTATACCTATTCAAAATACTAATCCAATCATGCTTCAAAATGGCCCAAGTCCTTCATGTATTCCCCAAAGTTTCCCTTCTTAAAATTCCATCCAAGAGAGTAGCCAAAAGAAGAGGGACACCACTATTGGAGAATATTTTGAGTGAAGAAGGTTGATATTGGAGACCCATCTTGACAAGGATATTGAGATGGAAAACCAACATTTGACACAATCCATCATGGTAGTATAAAATGAAGTTTTTAAGTATGACATTCATCCATTTGCATCCCAGCCTCATGAAGAA
Organism: Torreya grandis; assembly: GCA_037957365.1. NCBI lineage: Eukaryota > Viridiplantae > Streptophyta > Pinopsida > Cupressales > Taxaceae > Torreya > Torreya grandis. The sequence continues at coordinate 4,600,828 of JARHVA010000714.1, read as the reverse complement.
CTCTCTAAGCTTAGCTTCCCAAGATGGAAATAAGTAGTAGCAACTTGTGAAAAGAAGGAAAAAGAATGTCTAAGTGGAGAAGTTATAAGTGGAGAGAAATCTGAACCTACTCAACTCCCTTCCATCCCTCCTCAAGAAGCCTTTTGCCCTTCATCTCAAATTCCTTTCCTAATGATGATCCTATTTCCCCCCAAGAGAATCTATTTCAAAAATACCTTGCCAAAATAATTGAGGAGTTGGAACTCAAAATGAAAAATCTCTCATCTATTCAAGGGAAGCTTGAAGCCAATGAAGTCATTGAACCTAATGTGGATCAATTGATTGAGGATAAATTAGATTCTAATGATGAAGATTGCATTGCTTCATGGAAGGCTTCTTGGGACAAAGTTTGTTGGGTTCTCTCTTTATGTCGGTGCTGAATCCTCTTCCCAATAGGATAGAGTGTTGGCCCTATCACATGAGGGATGAATCTCATGTGCTCACCCAAAGCGTGCAACAAAATACCAGTACTCGAAGACTTTGAAACACCTGGTGTATTTAATCATTTCTTGTTAAATAAATATCCTACTATTATTCATTAACATATTATGCTACCATCACTAGCTAATTATAAAATAAAGAACTCATAACCTTTAATTACCTAACACATTTTAATATTCAACATAGTTTACAATCCATTGCTCAAAGTATCGTATGATAAACATTGAACTCTCATTAATTACTTTTTGATTACAAGATAATACTTCTTCTCTTCAAAGGTTACTCCTTCCATTCCTCCTTCATGAATGCTTACAATAGGGGTTTTTATACTTATTTTACCCTATCCAAGTGTCAAATTCCTAACTCAAATTGGACATATGGCACACAAACTCTCAATAGACTAAGTCATGGATTTTACAATTAATTATTCCTATAGACTCAAGCCTCTGGGCCTCTAGATGCTTGCTCTATGTTATGCATTAATTTTCTAAGTGTTTTATTCCTTGTGGGTTGTTCAAGGCCTCTGATCGATGGATTTGAAGTATCCTATTTTGATTTATTACTTAAACTACTCATGTGTTCCTCATGCTCTACTTCCTACGTGCTCTCCTAGTCTTTCACTTCTTGTTCCAGTTCTTTTGTTCTCAAGCTCTTCATGCCACATTATCCTGATTGGGTCCTCTCATGTTGATCCTTCTGTGCCATTTTCCTTTTGAATCCTTTAACTCTTGTGATACTAGTCTTATGGCATGATCCTCCCACACCATGGTTCTCCTATACCATGTTGATACGTGCATGAAAATGGACAATGGTCCCTTTGTGTTGCTTTACAAAACTGGAAAAAATACTTGGTCAAAATTGAAGGGCCAACATTCAACCCATACTAAGCTGTTAGTCCATCCCATACTAAGTTATAATGGCATCCTCAAGGAACATGGGCCCTTTTTGCTCAAGTTCTTTCCTCAGCTCATCCCAATGGGATAAGACATCAAAAACCTTTGTAGTTATTTTCTCAATAGCCTCCTTTATTATTTTCAACTCCTCAGGATAACTTGGAGTCTCAGTATTCTTCATCTATTCCTCTAGGTATAAGCTAGCTTCTTTTTAGATGTCCTCTAATTCAGAGACCTCCTTGTCAACCTATCCTTGGAGTGTGGCAAAAATAGCATTTATTTTTTGATGATGGTTATTGATAGCATCTTCCATCATTTCCACATCCTTGAATGCCTTCACACACTCGATGTGGTCCACTATTAGTAGAGTTACATCGGAAGCTTACTACCTTAAAACCTCCTCATTATTTAGTTGTGCCTTTGTGATTTTATTTGGGCACATCATGCATGAAAAAATATTTTCCAAAATTGGGACAACCTCCCTAACTCTTTCCAAAGTACTACAATAGATATATGTTGCAATGGTAGACTGCTCTAAAAGTTTTTGGGATTCATCTCTGGGCTTGGGGAGCTCCTTATTCTTTTTTTATCAAAAGCTCAACCAATGTCTCTAATTTTTGTATGGCATCCCCATCCAATGCTACACCATCTACCAATGTCAGCTCTTCTTTCAAAATTATTTTATAAAGGGTTAATACCCTTACCTTAGCCTTGGTAGTCTCTTGAAGTTGTTGCTTCAAAGAGGCCACTTCCTTGGTTAGTGCCTACCTTTCAGCATACACTTTATTATACATTTCCACCACCCTACCATGTTTATTTTTGGTTGTGTGCACATTTAACTCTGACAAAATATTCTAGTGCATCATTTCTATGGTAAGTTTTAAAAATATGACACTTGTCATTATTGGGGAGAGCTATTGTGGATCAAATTTCATGAGATTTGGTAGTCTTCGGGCATCTTGGCCAATAAAAATTCTATTCAATAGAATGTCAAATTGAGGCTCTTCATTATACATCTCCAAAAATAAGGATAACTACCTCCAAGTTTCTTGGTTCACATCATTAGGGTGGAAATGCTTGAAAAGATAGAGTTTCCACTCATCTATACCAAACTAGTATCATTCATGTAGATTAGATGACATTCTCTATTCCGATTCCCCCTTAGTTGGCCCCTTCCCCTTTACTAGGTCTCATTTAAGTTCTTGCTGACTTTTGATAACAATCCCATCCATTCCAATCCCTCTAGTATTCACTTGATCAATGGTCAGGACCTCTTGAATTGGGGATGGAGTCTTCTTTGGATCAAATTCCAAATTATGTATTTATTCTTGGGAGGGGTCCTTTTGTGGTGCTTGTCTTGGAGGGTGATGAAGTACTAACCTAGTGGTAGTCCTTGGAAAAGGTGGAGGAAAAGGTGATCATGGTGGCGAAGGTGGGGGATTTGGATGAGGAGAAGGTTGAGGTGAAGGTGAGTGTGTTGGATGAGGAGAATTATGAGGTGAAGGTGATGCAAGTGGTAAACTATGAAATGGGGATGGGGATGATGATGGTGAAAATAAAAGACACAATGATGATGAAAAAAAAGGACATAATGATGGTGAAGTGTGAGGTGGTGGTGGTGGCACTGGATGGGGTTGTTGAAGTAACCTAGAGGTTTGTGCTTCTCTTATCCTCTACCACTTTTGGGGGCCTTACTTCCCACTTGTGTTGGTGCTTGGCTTGGTTGGTCTTTACTTTGCTACCTAGGGGATCCTCTCCTTGGGTTCCCCATCTTGAAAGTACTGGTTGGGGTACAACATATAAAATAGTTTGTGTACCTATTCCCCAACCAAGATATTCTTGACCTTAATATTGGTCCCACAAGTTTCTCCTTTCTCTGTATAGGCCTTTTTACCAGGATACATAAACATCTTTTAGAGGGTGTGGCACTCTGCATCAATTTGTTCCTCTTGTATATTGATCAGTTGTGTATTATAGATTCTATTTATAGAATTGATAAAGTAGCATATAGAAAAGGCATGTGGAAACTTAAGCCATATTGAGAGCTCCATTGAAGGATTCATCTAAATACATGCCAAGGAGAAATGTTGCTTTACAGTAAATTTTGCTTGATCTTCTATTTATAAGGGTAAATCTTTGGGAATGCATCATTCATTCCCAAAATCCACCTTCATTCCATCAAACTAGTACTTAATCTTCATCTTATATATTAGAGTGATGTCTTAAGGGTAGGTGAAAGCTTTGTAGTGCTCAGTGGGGGACTTCTGAGTGGGGGGATACACCAACTTCAGAGATCCTAAAATGTAATCAGGTACATTAATTTCACTAAAAACCAATAATAACATGATTGCCTCCCAAAGAAATCTAAACTTAGGCATTATATGTGCCTTCTCTACATCTTTGGCTATATTTTGGGTAAAGTATAGTTCCCATTTGTATTGTACTCCCTGCACTACTAGGTTTGATATGTGAAGGTGGGCCATATCCACCTTATTCTATTAGTTATTCCTTCTGACCTTGGTGAAAATGACCCACACTATGACTCTTAGAGTAGGATCCTATAATTTTGTGATGTTCATTGCATGTCCCTACTTTTAGTACATAAGCACAATGGTGGTCTTTTGGATTTCCTCCATATTTTCCAAGTCATCAAATACATTTACCCCTAAGCACTGGAGTCATGTGACCTTGCTTACCCTCTCCACACTGATCTTCATGTTGTGCCCTATAAAGTGGATGTAATCCTCATGAATGCATGAGAGGAGGAATTGAACTACGTCAATAGGATTTCTAAAATATGGTAGTTTAAAGAGTTAGAAAAGGCTATCTTTGTCTAGCTAGTTCTTAATGGTTAGGTCATAAACCACCAAATTTCATGTGTTGGTGGTCTGGACCTGATAATCATTTTACAACTACACCTCATTTCTTGGTTGGTAGTGGTTATAGTCAAATATGGTCACAATTGCCACCTTAGATACCTAGTTTTCCATGTAAAAGACTGACTCAGGGTATTACATTTCTTCTATGTAAATGGAGATGGTGGAGCAGTCTGTGATGAGGAGGCATGTGTTTGCTTTCCCTTTTCCCCACTTGACTTCTTCCACGCTCTCACTCTAAACTCTTGTGTATTGAAATTGCCTTAGTGTCTCTTCTAGGTCTTTTAAAGGTTCCTCTATTATAGAGAACTATGCTCCTTGACTCACCTCTCGCTTCTATTATCACTGACAAATTTTCAAGTATTTTTGCTTTTTTCTTTAGCCATATTACCCTCCGTGGTGCTCAAAGGTTAACCCTCAATTGTCCCATGTTCCCAAATGAATACATGGTGGCATTTAACTTGCCTCAACTCTCGATCTTCACACTTCAACAATGGTAAAACTTGCAACCTACAATTTTTTTTATCAAGAATGGCCTCGACCCACTTCTACACATGGTTGCACTTAACAATCTTTCTCCACTTGGAAATCCTCTTTACATCTCTATTTAGTTCTCAAACAATCTGTTTCAAGATGAGATTGACTTCATATCTGGTTCTTTGGTTTATTAATCACTTGAATATTTTATAAAGGTAAAGTGTAAAATGGCTTTGACATGGTTATTTATAGGTCCTCTGACCAATCTCCCTCATCAACTTCTTTCCTATCCTTGCCATTTCCAGCCATAAATGTGTATCTTCTAATGATCTTTGAACTTCAAATCTTGTATTGATCCTTTAGTTTTATAACAAACTTGTCCCATCATTCCACTCACATGCTTGTTGTTATGACTACCCTTATTGCATTAATGGTCCATTCCTTTGCACACCTTTCTTGAAAGTGGGTGACAACTATCCTATTTTTCTAGAGTAATGGAGACCATTTGTCACGCAAATGGTAGGAATCTATTTTCTTAAATGATTCATGTGCCTTCATTCACTTGCATGCCATGTATGACTATTGTGCCTTTAAAACTTATGTGCCCACGTGTCTTGTATTTATATGCACATCTTACCCCACACTAAAAGGGTTTGTGGTCCTCCATGAAAACATATAAAGGACTAAAAAAAATGAGTCACATGCCTCAAGGGTAGCACTTTTTATTAAAAATAGAAAATCCTAATCTAATGGCCTCATGCCTTATTTGAAAAATATCATAAACTTAAACATAATCATAAAACGGCCGAAGTCAACTCCCATTATAGTGTCTGGGTAGGAATTGACCATCTATGCACTTTAGCTTGCACGTACCAGTAGATTGGTTACTATGAATTATGAATGGTCCATCCTAATGAATTCAAAGCTTCCTAGGGTGGTACACAAACTTAGAGTCATAGAGTATGACTTTCATACCTAGGGTAAATATTTTGTTCTTTAAATGGTGATCATGCCATGCTTTATGTTTCTGTTTCACAACATCTTGATTCCAATGAGCAAGGAATTCAAACTCATCTAGTTTCATGAGTTCATCAAGCTGAGATTTCAAAGATGCGTCATCATCAAGGTTTCCTACACATGCTATCTGGAGAGATGGAACTAGGAACTCAACTAGCATGATTGCTTCCTTTTCATATACCAGGTTAAATGGTGTATTTTTGTTGAGGTGTTTGTATGTGGTTCGGTATGCCCAGAGTATTGAACATACCCTGTTATCCCAATTAGTTATACCAATATTGTAGATTTTTTTCAAATTGGTATCGAGGATATTGTTAAAGGCTTATACTATTTCATTAGCTTGTGGGTGATATGGTGTTGTCTTGTGATCCACAATCATGAATTTAGCCATCAGGATTCAAATTATCTCATTCAAGAAATGGGTTCTTCAGTCACTAGTGAAACTTAGAAGACATCCAAATCATGTTATAATGTTTTCCAGAATGAACCATGTGGTAGTTGTTATCATATAGTCTTTAGTTAGCACTACCTCAGCCTAGCACATCAAATAATCTGTTGTTATAATTATGTACCATGAACCTGTTCTTCATCCTACAAGAGTGATGGGTCTCACAAAGTCTATAGCCCAATTTTAAAATGGTTCTTGAGATGAAATTAGGTACAATGTCATGGTATCTCTTCTATTATATTTTCCCATGTGATGACAAATATCACATTGCCTTTCATATGCCTTTACATCTTTAAATAAAGTCAGCCATGAGAGTCTAACAAGAAACACCTTGTGCACAGTAGTTTCTCCAGCATATTGTCCTCCAATAATACCTTCATGAACTTATAATAATACCTCAAGGCACTCATATTGAATTACACAATGGTGTATTACCTCGTCACGGCCCATCTTGTACAAATCTCTTGCTATGAGTTGACACAGTGCGGCATGAACTGCAAGTTATTTCTTTTCATGTAAAATGAGAGAATTAGGTGCATAACCAATATTAAGGAATACCATAAAATCCTCTAATTCTTCAAGTATCCTAGTGACTTGAAACATTTGTATGTCAAGAAGGTCATCTTATATAGCATGTGGAGGTTATTCATTTTTAATTTGGGATATATGATTAGGTCCATAATTGGTTTTCTCAGGTTTTACTACTATGGAAAATTGGAATTCTTGGAATAGAACTATCCATCAAAAAATTATTCCATGGAGAGTGGGCTTCTTGATGAGATACTTTAAAGCCTCATAGTCAGTGTAAAATATAAATGGTGTGGCTAAAAGGTACTATCTAAATTTTTGTATCATGTAAACCATACACAAGGCTTCACATTTAGTGGTGGTATAGTTCCTTTTGATCGATGTGAGTTTCCTACTTGGAAAATAGATGGGATGGTCCAAATTTTTGTCTCTTGTTCTGTAAGTATTATGCAAACTATTATGCTAGATGCATCAACATGGACATGAAATGGTTTTGTCCAATCCACAAATTATAAGATAAGAGCGATAACTAGTCTTTCTTTCAGAGTTTCAAAAGTTGCTTTGCAAGAATTAGTCCATATAAATTATTCATTATGCTTTAATAGTTCTTTTAGGCATGTTTCAATCTTGGCATAACCCCAAATAAACTTCCTATAGTAGCCTATGTGTCCTAATAATGTGTGCACCTCGCATTAGGTTTTTAGCACTGGTAGTCAGAATGATAGAGACCTTAGTTGGATCCATGAGGAGTCCCCCCCCCCCCCCCCCCCCCCCCCCCCCCCCCCCCCCCCCCCCCCACCCCCCCCCCCCCCCCCCCCCCCCCCCCCCCCCCCCCCCCCCCCCCCCCCCCCCCCCCCCCCCCCCCCCCCCCCCCCCCCCCCCCCCCCCCCCCCACCCCCCCCCCCCCCCCCCCCCCCCCCCCCCCCCCCCCCCCCCCCCCCCCCCCCCCCCCCCCCCCCCCCCCCCCCCCCCCCCCCCCCCCCACCCCCCCCCCCCCCCCCCCCCCCCCCCCCCCCCCCCCCCCCCCCCCCCCCCCCCCCCCCCCCCCCCCCCCCCCCCCCCCCCCCCCCCCCCCCCCCCCCCCCCCCCCCCCCCCCCCCCCCCCCCCCCCCCCCCCCCCCCCCCCCCCCCCCCCCCCCCCCCCCCCCCCCCCCCCCCCCCCCCCCCCACCCCCCCCCCCCCCCCCCCCCCCCCCCCCCCCCCCCCCCCCCCCCCCCCCCCCCCCCCCCCCCCCCCCCCCCCCCCCCCCCCCCCCCCCCCCCCCCCCCCCCCCCCCCCCCCCCCCCCCCCCCCCCCCCCCCCCCCCCCCCCCCCCCCCCCCCCCCCCCCCCCCCCCCCCCCCCCCCCCCCCCCCACCCTATTTACAAATGATATGCCCAAGGAGTAACCCAAATGGTGTCATAAATAAACATTTATTTAGATTTAGGGAAATTTTTAATACTTGATAGCACTCAATCATGAGCCTCATATTGGCATAGTGGTCCTTGATTAGCCTATATACCATTTAATCATCTAAGTAGACTTGGAGAAATTTATGAATAAAATCTTTAAAAGCCTCCACTATTACCTGTGACAATACTGTTGAGGCATATTTCAACTCGAAAGGCATGATGGTGTAGGCAAAAGAGCCCCATTCCATAGCAAATGTGGTCTTGGATCAGTCTTCCTTAGTTGTCTGGACTTGGTGATACCCTGAGAACCCATCGATAAAGGAGTATATCTCACAATCGGCAACACCTTCTATGATTTCCTTCATGAAAGGTGTTGGGAAAGGATCAATAACATAGGATGCATTCAAAACATGATAATCCACATATATATGAATACACCCATCTGTATTAATACTAATTACCATAGGACTTACCTAGTCATATTCATCAATAAGAATAATTACTCTAGTACAGAGCATGTTATCGATCTCTTCTTTCACACGCGCTCAGAGGTTAGGGTTCATATGATATGTGTGTTTCTTCATAAGATGAGCACCATTAATTAATTTTATATTCATTTTTTTTAGAGAAGGGTGAACCCATTTCATTTCACTATAGTTCTTTGGAAAGACATCTTGATACATTTTCATTAGCTCAAAGAGTTGTGAAATTTTTGGCTCGCTCCAATAATTACCAATGGTCACTACCTTATGTTCCTACTATGTGCCAATGTTTACTTGAACAATTTGACTGGGCCCATGATAAGGATTTTCCATAGGGGAATTGTTGTCCTAAATAGTTCATGAGCCAGTACTTATAGGAACATGCAAGTTATTACTCAATAGATTGAATGGAGTGGATACTTCTCCTTCATCTACTTGAAAGATGAGCTTATGCTTTCCTAGGAAAATTTCCTCATGGCACTCTTCACTGGAGACTACTGGTGGTGAAAGAGTTGATTATCTGGGAGGCTCATTGAATAAACCTAAGGGTTTCTCTAGTTCCTGATGAATATGGTGCAGGCAGTCTTCTACTAGACTCAGATCTCTAATTATTGCTTCACATATAGTTTTAACAGTAAGGCACAGGTCCATCCTTGGTATAGAGTAAGAAATCATGGATGTCATATTTTTATTTAATAGCTGCCAGAACCTTGTTCCTATGTTGCTTTTTGTATATATGTACCAAGCCCATACCTAAGTATGCAAGGTTCCATATAAAATATGGATCCATAGGTATTCTAGTAAAAATATTTCCTCAGCTCACCATATTGTTTCACATGCCTCAAGGTGAAGAGCAGGTGCTCTATGCCACCATAACTAAGTGTACATCTAATCTTATTATCATGGTGAAATCTATGATGTAGATTAGCTCGCACTTGATCCCAATATAATAGGTGCTCTTTATGCATTCACCACCACATAATGGTGGTGCCATCAAAAATATGGTCTAATGACCTCTTCTATTCATTTTTAGTATCATAAAAATCTTTGAGGCATTGGATTAAATCACACACTTCCATTTATCCTTGGAATTGTGGACCTTCATTAATCCTCTCCAGAGGTGGTCCCTCCAATGGTCCTCACATTTCTAAACCCATGATGTGCATAAATTTGTGATGCTTAAGCATCTGGTGTGGGATGTTTTCATCTCTATTGATGGTGTTACACAATCTCTCAGAGAGATCATAATCACCATAGGCCCAATAGTTGTAGGCATTGCTTGTGGTATCTAAGATAGACTAGTTGTTCATCTAGAAAAGAATACCATCTAGCATTGGATCATGTTGTTCATCATGTCGAGCAGTCACATTATATAAATTTTTGATGTCTTCATCAGTGCTTATGGGTTCAATATAGGGTGGTCCTTGTGCTTGGTCTAAGGGTATTATCACATTTTGATTAGTATTTTCAAATCTAATGTATCATTTTTAATGCTTAAAACTATATGATTTTCATAGCACTAGGGCCTTCCCAATAAGGCTAGGTAGTCATCAACCTTTGCCAACTCTAAAACCTCAAAATTTGCTTTTAAGGGAACCCCAAGTATTTCAATAGTGGCATTTTTAAGGACTCTGATAAGGTGCACATGAGTCTTGTTTGCCATAAACAAGAAATGATGTGAAGGTTACAATGTTAGACTAGACATTTTTTTTCAAGCATCTTTAGTGAGAACATTTACTTCAGTGTTATTATCTACTAGAATATTCAAGATTACCTATTTGTTGATAGCATTATTAACTAATATTTCTCCATCTTTCAAGGAAGTAGAACTAGGACTTTCCTGATGTCAAGCATGGTTTAAATATTGATCTTCACTTTATCAACTTAGTTGAGTGTGGGTTTCATTTGGTAGGTGAGTTTGACCTTTAAACCAAGTGTTAAGCTATGGAATGATGTCTTCATCAAGCATGTGTTTGTATAGTTCTTGGAAACTATCTTGCATTATTGGAAGTTTAGTTTCCCTTTGTACTATGGTGCATTATGTGACATCCCTATCCTTAAGGTATTGAATTTTTCCTTGGATCTCATGCACAAGTTCCATTGTATCTTAAAGAATATCTTTTTTTTTAAGTGCATCAGGGTATTTCTTAGCATGTAGTTCTTCCCGATGTACCTTTTCAACTAAGTTAGATGTAGATTGCATCTAACCCCCACTGCGAGTAGTAATATTGACTTATTATATAATAGGGATGGTTGGTCAAGCATGCCATTATGGTTTGTCTATATGGATCATACCTGCACCTTTTTCATTTTGGTCCTTCGTAATGGTTGTATATAGAACTGGGCACTCTTCTAGTTTGTGGTTTTTATTGCAGTAAGCATAGGTTAGGTATTTTAGGCAATCCCTCTAATAGTGGTCCAAATAATGACACTTATATCAAGTGCCTAGTGGAAACCTATCACCTCATCCTCATTTCTTCTATGTCCATGATAGCCACCATTATTTTGGGAATTAGCGACTAAGGCTTGGCATGTGCCACGTGCTTGAGCCTCATAAATATCAATAATTAGATGACAATCATTGGTATTGTGAGTATAAGCATAATAAATTTTACAATATGTAGATACTTTAGTGTTCTTATCTTGTTATAAAAGTGGACAAGAATGAACATCATGGCCATCGTGATAAATCTCACAATTTTGCTTTAAGACTACATGGACACATGGGCAATTATTTCTTATGTGTCCTTCAGTTTCACAATCGATACACCAAACACCACTACGTGTCTCATGTGTATTGTTTATCCTCAATTTTTCAAGATGAGAAGCCATGGATGCTATTTGTGCCTCCATAAAGGGACTAATCCCAATATCTATACTTCCAACTGCTTCAACACGCAGGGTAGCCTCTAGAGCCTCACGTGCATTGGTAAAAGTTATCTATGACAAGATCCATTAAAAAAATAACAATAATCCTCTTATGAACCATTGTGCATGTTAAGCAGGATTGATTTTAAAGGATAGCTTAGAAATCAAGGTCTTAAACTGAGCATCATATTCCCATGCACTCTCTATAAGTCCCTTTTTTATGTCTTTTAGCACCACTATACTCTGTTACTCAAACTTAAGAATATCAAATTCTTGTAGAAACACTACTTTGATATGGTCATAGTTGACCACTACTTGTTGAGGGTCAAATTTGTGATACCATTTATGTGCACATTCTAAGAGGGTGGTTATGAACTATATTGCCTTTTTTTTAGAGGACATGATGCCACATGCCCTCCAAATCAGTTTAAACTTATGAACATGCTCGATTGCATTTTCCACCCATCGATAGTCAGGTAGTTGCAATGTCATTTCATAATAAACCATAGGTGGTTGAATAAATGATTGTTGAGAAGATCCAACTCATGTCCTTAGAGGGGGTCTACTTATTATAGTGCCTCCTTCTAATCCTCCTCCAATGCCTCTAGTAGCAGTACCCATGGGGAAAGGCATGGTGGAGGGTTTATTTCCTATATTGGGGCCTATATTCTGGCCTTAGCCAGATCTTCTAGTCATTCTAATTTATGCCATAGACTTCTTTTGAAAAGAAAAAGATGTAGATTATAAGTTATTTCCTAATGGCCTGGTCTCAGTTTCCCTTATATGTTCAGCTTCTAAATCTATACTATCTATATCCCAATTCCTTATATGTACCCTATCCAACTCGAATGCATGAACACACAATATGGTGGGAGAGCCTGGTTGACTCATACTAGGTTCATCTTCAGTGATCCAGCCTATTTCTCCATAAGATAATAATGGCAAAGGTTATAGCCCATAAGTGATAGATTATTCATGCGTGTCTATCTACCCATAGCTCTTCACAATGCTCTTTGAGTGCTCCCAAACTCTTTTCATGCCACTAACTCCCATGATCCTCTATCAGGCTTCATCATACTTCCATTTTTTTAGTGCTCATTGGCTTACTACCATGTTGAACCCATAATCTTGAAATAACCAGTAGTCTCCCCCCCAAATGTGTGGCTCATGCACATGAGATTTTAGCTTTCCATGGGTAGTGTTTCCAACCCAAGACCAATATTTAGACTTTTTAATCTCAAAAGGAAATATCAAAAGATATCATCCTCTTGGTTCTCATAGAAAATTGAACTTTTCTTCTTCAGAACATGAATATGTGGTCACGATATATTCTAAGATGTAACTATTCTAAACACCCTTCCACCAGTAATCAACCACTCCTGTCTACAAAAATTTTAGTCATGCTAAACTCCTTTGTCATTCCAGTGTCCATGACTGTCTTCATCCAAGGTTTTGAGATCATCCTTGAGCATATACGAAGATCTAGGAATGTAAAATAATAGGGACCTCAAAAAAAAAGTCTCATACAATGAGCTGTAAATGTTTTGTCCTACCCATTATCATGTAGAGACTCCAGGCTCAAGATATGGAACCACAAAATTGTCTTTGACACTGGTAATCCATTCTTTAATGTTCTTTAATGTAATGCACTTAAACATTTCCCATGTTGTTTCTCTAACTACTTCAGGTCTAGATAACAAAACCAAAATGTTGGGTTCTCTGTTTACGTCAGTGCTAAAGCCTCTTCCCAATAGGCTAGCACATTGGCCCTATCATGCAAGAGATGAGTCTTACACGCTCACTCGAAGCACATACCAAAAGATTGGTTCCTAAAGACTTTGAAACATATGGTGTATTTACTCATTTCTTGTTAAATAAATCTCCTACTATTGTTTATTAACATAATATGCTACCATCACTAACTAATTATAAAATAAATAACCCATGACTTTTAATTACTTAACACATTTCAATATTCAACATAGTTCACAATACATTTCTCAAAGTACCATATGATAAACATTAAATTCTCATTAAGTACTTTTTTATTACAAGACAATATATTCTTGTTCTCTTCAAAGGTTCCTCCTTCCATTCCCCCTTCATGAATGCTTACTACAGGGGTTTTTATACTTGTTTTTACCTACCCAAGTATCAAAGTCCCAACTCAAAATGGACACATGGCACATAGACTCTCAACAGACTAAGTCATGGCTTTTATAATTAATTATTCCTATAGACTCAGGCCTTTATGCCCCTAGATGCATGTTCTATGTTATGCATTCATTTTCCAAGTGTTATATTCCTTGTGGGTTATTCAAGGCCTCTGATCGGTGGGTTTGAAGTATCTTATTTTTATTTATTATTTAAACTACTCCCATGTTCCTCGTACTCCACTCCCCACATGCTCCCCTAGTCTTCCACTTATTCTAATTTTTTTATTCTTAGGCTCCTCATGCCACATTCTCTTAACTGGATCCTCTCACACTGATCCTTCCACACCATTGTCCTTCTACATCCTTTAACTTTCATGCTACTAGTCTCACACCATGGTCCTCCCATGCCATGGTTCTCCCATATTATGTTGGTAATTGCATAAAAATAGACAATGGTCCCTTTGCACTACTTGCCAAAATTAGAACAAATACTTGATCAAAATTGAGGGGCCAACAAAGTTCCTGGTTTTAAAATGCTTAATCTTGGTATCACCATGAGAGAGAAGGAAATAGAAATTTTAGATTGGGTTGAGGATGAAGAGGAGTTGACTTCTTGTGAGGAAACATCATATTATGATGATAATGAAGAGGGCATTCCTTGTGTTGAAGAAGAAGCCCTGGAAGAGGTTATTTTGGATTCTGAAGAAGAGGAGGAAGAAGTTTCTCTTATTATTCCCATTCATGATGTTGATCAAAAATATGATGATGACTTGTGATAGATATTTGAAGATATTTGCAATGAAGTTGAAAGCCTCAAGGGGCCTACAATTCCTTTGGAGCTGAATACAAGAAATGGTAAGCAAGATGACATGTTTCAAAAAGAATACATGTGGCATACTTATATGCAAATGTTCAAAGAATATTAAGATAGTGAGAAGGCAATACTTCTAATAAAAAAATCCCAAGATGTTGAGGAGCAATTAGGTGTTGAGAGGTATCACCATCAAGAGAGTCTAAATCATGATGGAGTAATCTATGATGACTATGAGTATTTTGAAAATGATTTGAAGATTCACTCTAGAACCACATGTGAAGCTACTCCCAAAAACATAAAGAATGAGTTTGAACAAGAAACACTCCTAGAATGCCATGATATAACACTTATTGAAGTGTTTAAAGAGGATGTAATAAAAAAGAAGAGCAATGAAACCTTACAAGAATACATAGACTTTCAAGAAGTTATTATATTCATGGAGATGCAAATCTACCATAATGAGACAAAAGAGCAATAGTATGAGGTACCTTTCCAAGGTCAATAAGATTTCATCTACCTTGGATATTTTTTTGAGATGATCCATCAAATGACATGCCAAGCTAAGGAACAAGAAAGGAGCATGAGTCATCTAATACTACATCTAAAAGGAAGTAGGTTTGGCATCCTCATTCATCTCATGAAGAAAGAGATTCAAGATAATTTACTTTTGATCCAGGAAGGGAGGTATGTTTGGTTAGATGTATATAATTAGTTTTCTTTATGTTATGTCTTGTGTTCCCTAAGTGCTTAGTAGCACAAGTGTGCCTTTACTTTATGTGTTTTCTTGGTATTGGTGTATGTTATCTTTCCTTTGTATGTTTTATGTCAATAAATTATCTTTTTAGTTTAGTCAAGGTCTAATCCTACTATTTTTAGAGTGCATTTGACTCCCTTTGCCCAATGGATAGAATAAGGCTACTAATCCTTAACATAGATAAGCATGTTACCCATAAGAATTGCTAAAAGTGAATTTGAATTTTAGTCAAATTAGGTCAACCCCTACATATTGAAACTTTTCAAAGTTTTGCATATGTCTAATATGGTTTCATGTGTGTCTAAACATCCCCCTATCCTTGCTCTAGCCTTGGTGTAAACCTAGCTTCTTTGTACTTATCTAGTCAACCAAAGTCAACTTTGGTCGACTCTAGTCAAAAATTGTCAAAGGCTAAAATTATTCTATAAATGTCTTAATATGGTCATTTAAGTGTTTTAAGGTGTTCCTAAGACTTAAATTTGTCTTTTTCCATGCTTCATATGCAAAAAGTGCCTTTTGGTCACATTTTTGGCTCATTAAATGACTTGTACAGATTTGTCAAAGAAGCATATTTGTCACCAAATAATATTCTAACATGGATGAGGTCAAAATATTTTAGGAAGTGGTTAGAGGTAGTCAATAAGAAATTTTATGTACAAAAATAGGGAGATTTCCTTTAAAACAAGCCTTAATGGCACTTGTACAGATTTAGGACGTCCATCTTCAGTTAAAAATGTGGGCCTAGTGTCTCTTGAGCTCCCTAAGGTTTTCAATACATTTGGTGTGTAGATATTTAATCAAATAAATCAATTTTTTCTTTTTCTCCTTCTTTCTTGCCTTCACAAGCTAAGAGTCAACTTTGCATGCATGGTATAGTCCATACAGATGGAGTTGGAGGGAGTGATCAAGGACTTGAAAGGGGTCTTAGTTTGCTTCAAATCCATGGAAATAAGTTTGAGTTTCATGGATCCTAATCTATGAATCATTGTTAAGAAACTAGGTTACTTTTTATGATCTTGCATCTATGAGAGGTCCTAATTTGAGCTTGTTTCAGAATATTTTGCTTCGATTTGACAAGTTGGTTATTTTAAAGTGTTTCTCAAGGTTGTTTAAGACCTATCCATAGTTTTTTCATTATATTTTGGATTTTTAAGGTCTCAAAGATTCAAGAAGCCTCTTCTAGGCTTGTTTGTGCTTGCAAACTGGCTCCTTTTACACCTACAAGTGTCTTCACGATTGGGAGAAGATGTTTTGATGTTGTTTCAAGATGTGTCTTGATAAAGGTCATATGTTTGAGTATGGACAATGCATTTAAGTGGTTTGGAGGCATTTTCCCTTTCATATTCTTGCTCCTTCTATGTCTCTACCTACATAACACAACTCAAGACACTCACCTATAGGCCTTGATGATGTCATGATGATGTTTGGAGATATGTACTTGTACTCTAATTGCTTAGAATTTCCTAAGATGCATTAACATTCCTAAGAGAGCCTCTCCTAGGCTTGTTTTGGTTACATATCACCCTCGCTGCCTTACACTCAGAAGTATACACCTACAAGGGTCATTTGCATAGCTACAAAGGTTTATATGGAAGTAAATGGATATGATTGAATCTCCATGAGGCTTATGAAACAAGTTGATATCTTGGGGATCATGTTTAAAACCCTTGGTAGCCTACTAAGTCTTAAAGCAATCATTCCATAACAAAGTCTAAGATTTTAGGGCCTCTATCCCTAAAAGAACCAAATAAAGGTCTAGGAGGTTTTATAGATATCCTATACTTTGTTTGCTAAGAGAATTGCAACACCTAGTTATGCTCATCTTGTAACACTTGGCATAGACAACAGCTATGAAAAGTTTGGAGAATGGAAGACAAATAGAAGGTGGTGATTAAAAGGTCAAAAAATGCCCTTGAAAGCACTGAAAGTATGCAGTAACATCTACAGACCTTGAGCACCAAGTTGTTGTTCCCTTTCAAAATTACATTGCAAACCACTTTATGTGATTGAATAGTCTCATATGACCTAGGTAAGTATGGGTAACCTAGAGGCCAGTTGAGGAGGATGTTACATCAGGTTTGGCTCACTTTACTCACTCCCTATTTGTAAAATGTCAAAATGCTTACCTACAGCAATGTAAGTTGACAGTGACCTATAAATTTGATGCATAATTGGTGTTTAGGGTTTCTAGAGAAATATAATCCAATCAAGCACATTTATACCAAGATGAGTTCATAAAAAACCTTAACACACCTAGTAAAGAGTCCAAAAGCATGTAATCACACCTATAGGTCAATAAAATAAAGTGTCTCAATCAAGCAGATAGTGGATAATTTAAAGATGTTGGAGTGATGGTAAGTGCTAAGGATGAGATAGGGAGTTTCAAACCAATGATAATGGATATCAAATGATTCTAAAGACCTTTATCAATTCATTCCAAGCGTATATATCTTATTAAGGCCCTAACACCATTTACATCGCTATATATGGAGATATAGGCAGTGAGTTAAGGATAAGGTTTTCCTAGTGCTAAAAGAGACTATGTTTGGTGAATTTTAGCATAGACAAGATAGAAAAGTGACCCTGGGGGACTCTTGATAAGTTTTTAAACACTATTTTAATATTTCTTCATGACAAACAACCTACGAGGGTCCATTTTCAAGCAAAACACAGTCACAGTCAACTGTGACTAAGCAGTAAGAGATCAAAGATGAATATGAGTGATCTATGAGAGGTCAAAATGGGTAAAAGAGACTAGAACATGTTATAATGATGATGAAAACATAGATAGGATATTTTAATCTCAAATTAAGAAAATTAAGACCCTCCAATCATCAAAACACAATCTACTTGCAAAATCCCCTACACAGTCTATCTTGAAGAGGTCTGCCTCAAAAATTGGGGAAGTTAAGATGTCTAGACTCATCATGAGGGGTTGAAACTTTGTAAAGATCATCCTTGTGATTTGGGTAAGCCTCCTCAATAGTTTTTTTTGCTATTAAAATAGGGTAAGTACCCCCTATTTTGTCTCAGATAGGGGGTATTTTTCCCTCATGCATAAACCCTACACTTTGACAAAAGAGATGGAAAGTTGAGACCAAAAGCCTAGGAAACCTTGAAAGAGATTTTTGGAGTTGCAATAAAATTAAAAAAATAGGATAGATACCTCACACAAGAGATAAATCAAGTAGGGTGATCTAAACTACAAGGGTTATAGTCAACCTAATGGGTAGAATTTAGGACTAGTAACCAATTTGAGAGCCTTTCACATTTATAGCCTTATATAGGCTATCTAACAAGTTAGAACATGTCTATGATATAGTTTTAGATATTTTTGATCCTTTTAGATGTAGGTAAAACATGAATAAGGTAATTTGAGCCTTAGGTTGTAGGTAGATTTATGGAATAATGTTTAAGCCTAAGCCAAATGGTACGTCAATTGCATTTATAACATAATATGATCATTAAATCAGTTTAAAACATGTTTTTGGGATGTGTATAGAGATTTTTGGTCCATTATTTTGTAGATAAGTCCATCGAGAGGCAATTTCCTGGCTTGAAGGCACTCAGACACTATGGAATACATAAAAATGACCTAATTAGCCAAATTGAAATGCTCATATCTCCCATGAAGGTTTTTATGGTGACCTAAGCTATTTTGGGATGTTAGATAAGGTCTCAAATAAGTTATCAGTGGCATTGGTTTAAAACTTTAATGTGTAGTCTTTATGAACAAAATCTAAGACCTAAAATTGCTCTATACCCTCACAAAACCCTCTCTAAGGACCCAAATAGGAAGATAAGACAAATAGAGAATAAAAATGGAGTGAAAAGGCTAGGGAGATGATTTTAAACTATAAAGGACTCTTTAGGGACCCTCCCCATATAACTGATTTGTACTGCACTTATATGGATGGTGTACAATAGAACTTTATTTGATAGATTTATGTGTTTTGTATGTATGGAGACGTTTCAAAATATGAAATCACATTTAGGATAAATATTGGGACTTTTTCTAGGTCCCCTTATTCATATATTGAGGTATCTAAGATCCTAAGTGTGCCTGTTATCTTCTTCATCTCGGCCGGTCTAGTGAGCAGACAATGAACATTTAGTAAAAAAGATGAAAGATCTAATTGGGAAGCCTTTTAAGACTTGGTTGATGAACCTAATGACATGTAAAATCTTAAAATATGTCATTCATCCTTGTACATGGATTATATTGAACAATTAAAAGTATTTTGTGTACCAAGTGTGAGAGGTGCATGAGAGGGAGTTATTTATAACTGCTAGGAGTGATTGCTCATGGTCAAAAGGATATGAATGATTTGAGACCACTCCAATGCATGTGGAGGATTTTCAATAACCCCTCAAAATTATATAAATCATCATACATGACCCTATTCAGTGGTGAGGCAGTCTAATGAAGGAAAATCATGAGGGTAGTTTCATATGCATGAGAGAGCATCTCCGCCGCATATGGAAGAGTTAGATGAGTTTGAGAGACATTTGTCCTTATTTTCCTTGAATGACATATCTAATTATTTATTACATGATATTATAACTCATTCTCCTTATTTTACAAGTTCTTAGTGACTCTTTAACTTCACCTTCTCTCTCTTCTCTCATAATTCCTATATATACTAGCTTTTTTGGTTGTTGTACAGATCTCTCCACCATGAGTATGGTGAATCCATACTCAATTTTTTCCTTGAAATAATAAATATTTTTTTTTACCTCATTCATGATTTCATTAAGTGCATGTTATGGTTGTTTGTCTTGTACAAGTGTATTTTGCTTACCTTGACATGTTATCCTTCTTAATGCCTTGTCTGGTTTAAAAGCTCTCTTTTGCAAGTCAACAAGAAGTGTATAATATGGATTTTAGGTATAGTGAGTAGCTTATTCATTAATATTTATAGAATACCTATTGTTTAATTCATCCTAACCTAGACTCTCCTCAAGACCCCCTGCTTGAAACATTGATGTAGAAGAAGAGATTTCAGTTTGATGGATGAAGTGTATGTGTAGTTTTCCTTTTGGTTCCAAGTGCATTGCAAGTGGTGTGAGTATAAAATATATTTGGTGCATCACCTCCTTAGCTAGGTTTATTTTAGGCTTCTTAACCCTTTTACTCATAAATGAAAGTGTGGTTGTGGTGTGTGGAAGTGGTACATCAAGGGAACTAGCCCTAATCTAGAGACTCACCTCAAATTTCGGTCACCCACAACCCTGAGGTGTTTCCATTGTGCCACTTGAATGAGGCGAGAATTTTCATCTCCTCAAGGGGTGCAAGTTCAAGTGACAACAGTCACTATGATTTAGTTTTTTTTTGTTTTATTCATTAACATGTTAAAAATTACATATATTATTTTCCATAAGTGTTGTTTATATGTTTTACACTCACGTTGATGGCAAAATTAACATTTACTAGAATGTGGATGGAAGCCCTGAAGATTTGCATTCACATATGAGTAAACGCTATTGTCTTTGTATAATAATTATGGTTTTCATTAACATACAAGTGTTATTATCTTTGTATAAAAATTATTATTTTTATTAACACACTAGTAAATGTTATTAATATGGGTCATCAATATGCAACAAAGGATCATTTATTGGTATGTGGATGGAAGCCTTGAAGGTTTTGATTCATAAACCATTTAAATGTTAATGTCCTTATATCAAAAATAATAATTACATTAACATACCACTAAATGTTGAGTCAAATGCATCAAACCAAATCCTATTGTGAAATCTTGTTGCTATGTTGTAGATATGTTGTTGTGATATTGATTTGCTTTTTCCATTATGTTGTTGTCTCATTGTTATGTTTTTTTTATATATGTTGTTGTGACATTTTGTTGATAATTTTTCCATTTTATATTCAATGTTGTTTATAGTTTTTCATTTTATTGTCAATGTTGTTGTGACATGTTGTTGATAGTTTTTCCATTATATTATCGATGTTGCTAATAGTTTTTCCATTATATTATCAATTACTAGATTTGTGCATTCTTTTTTTACAGATATTGAATTGTTGTATACGGTGAATGTTTGATGGGATACTCAATTTTTTAATATTTTACATACATTATGTTTTTTGACACTTGTTATGTTTGCAGAGATTTACTTTCATCCCATTGTGTTTCTTAACATAGTATATGTTTACAAAGTTTTGAATGCCCGTATAGTTTTTTTTCAAATTTTGAGAAGTTTGTAATGCACAACTCTATATTTATTCTATAATTTATGTGTTTTGTTGATGTTTATTTTTTATGGCTAATGATGACATATTTAAAATTCAAGAGTGGAGAACAACAATTGGGTATTCACTTCTAGTTGACTTTTTGTAGCTTTCATTAAGCTAATGATCTATTTTCAGGTGAAATGATAGATATAAAATAAAATTAATTAAATTACATAATGAAATTGAATACATGTACTTTCATTGAATTTATTCATACACTTCAATACATTAGATATAAAACAAAATACATTTTATTCCATTTATAATTTCATGATGTTCCCTTTTGATTGAGGCCAAGATTTTGTACTCCCTCCCTTGACCATTCTACTCAGTTGTCTTGCATAGGTAGACTCAAACTTTTTTGGTTAAAACTTAATGTTGTATTTTTATCCTATCGAGACATTTATTAAATTTTCATTTGCAATTATTTTTTGACCTACAACACCTTCAACATTTTTAGTGTTTGATCTTCTTTGTTAACATATTAATCAAAAACTTCAATAAATTTGACTCCTCTATTCCTCATTGTTTCTTGAAGGTGGTAAATATGATATGTGCCCTTCATTCCCATAACATTCCCAAATTACCTATCCCTTATATCATCCATTTTATTTTTATCCTTTTATGTGCCTTGGTTGTATCTTCTTAAGCACCATCTTCTCGCTTTTGATTCCATTTACAATTTTTTTGATGTCCCCTTTTGATTGAGGCCAAGTTTGGTGTTCCTTCCCCTCAACCGTTCTACTCAACTTTATTTTATTATTGTAGTGGGTTTCTCTTCTTCATTTACCTCTTCATCCTAGACTTCATGAAATTTCACTTATTTCTCCCTGATTATTGCACATGGTTGTCTTCTAACAAACTATAACTTCTTTATATTCCTTGTTGTGAGCTATAATAGTCAAAAAATTATATAATTAATTGACAATAGAATGGAAAATATATCAACAATAGGTATGGAAAATAATATTTATAATGTTGAAAATGTGAAATAATAAGACATCAACATGATATCACAGCCATGTATGTAAATCAAAACAATGTGATTTCATAGAAGGATTTTTTTTAATACATATGAGTATACATTTACTAATATGTTAATGAAATTCTTAATTATGATAGAAAGATAGTAACATTTACTGGTTTGTGAATGGCCATCATGGCTTTCATCCACATTCCATTAAATATTTAGTCTTGTGAATACACTTATCTTTTAACATGGCCCTTCATTTTATATTAATTTTGGTTTGTACCTTACTAGTCAAAATCATAAGCCAATGATACAATAATGTGTTCGTTTAAAAAATATTATTGGTCAAATTATTAAACCAAGTGGTTTAATTTTGCTTTTATATGTATGCTCACTAGATTGGCTAAAGGAGGGAGCAAAAAATCTTTGGCCTTACTTCTCCAATGATTATGTGTGACTCATAAAAAGTACACAACAACATGAAATAAGAAAATAATTTGGTTATATACAAAAATAATTATGTTCCCTAATATGTGAATGAAACCCTTAATTTTGATATAAAGACATTAACTTTTACTTCTATGTGAATGAAAGCCTTTAGATATTCCATCCACATACCAATAAATGTTAAATCTTCCATCCACATAATAATTTGGTTTAATAAAAGGATGGTAATATTTAGTGGTATATGAATGAAAAACTCCAGTGGTTTCATTAGAATACGAATAAATATTGAGTTAGATGTGAATGAAAATATAGGTTTAGGTGTGGGCAATGTTTCATCCCTCTAACATGGTGAATGGGTTGAAGATGGTGTGTGTGGTTGCATTAACATGCCACATTAATGTAAAAAATGGCTAGTGATTCTTTTATGGGCTTGTCAAATGTACTAGTGAGAACATTTTTTTGTTGACTAGAAGGAGCAATCAAAGTCACCCTATATTAAAGGAGTTTAAAAATAATATCCACTATTATAGGATGACTTTTAATGTTCCTAGTAGTGAATGAAATCATTTAAGGCTTGCATCAATATAATGATGATTGTTCAGTCTTCCAACCAATGTTGTGTAGGGAAATAAAAAAGTGCCACATATATGAAGCACATAGATGATTTCATGAAAACCTTGTGTGCTTCCATTTAAATACCATCAAATTAGGAGTCAGATGGGAATAAAAATAAGCCAAAATGTGAGTTTAATTATGGGTAATGTTTCATCCCTCCAACATGGAACTTCTTTGCATATTAATGAGACAAGCATCTTCCAACATGGCCATAGCATTCAAAAAACTATATTGGTTGATACAAAAATAATAACATTTACTGCTCTATAATAATAATTTTCATCTCTGCTTTCTGTTGACATAAAATCCTTTATGAAATATTGTACGTTCTATAAAAGTCAAGTAGAACCCATGGTCATTTGATGGGAGGAGGTCTATGAAAAGGTAGGGAAAGATGTTTGTTGGTGAAATATTCCATCACTCCATTCACATACTAGTAAACATTTACTCATAGGTGAAGACACACTAAAAAAAGGAATGTATAAGGCACACAATAGAAAACATGAACAAAGAAATCACAATAACCATAAAAGCATGTAAAAATATATATAACCAAGGACTTTTGTTGGTGCCATGCAAGGCAACATTAAATTACCACAATAATGAATAAAACCCTATCTAGCCATGTAGAAAATGACAATGGCTTCTATAGTAATGAGCCATGTGTCTTCTAATATAGCACATCATTCTATATTAATGACCCATCTTTGTGAACAAAAACTATGTCAGTATATTAACATATCAATAAAAATTTACTCAAATGTGAATATACACAAAAGAAACCATGAACAAAGAAGACATGTAAAAAAATTAGGAAACATAAAAGACACACAACAAAAATAATGAACATAAAAGGCACAATAACAATAATAATCATATAAAAACCAATAGTATAAAAAGATAAATATATGATTAAAAAACTACTAAAAATTTCATATAAATAACAAAACATGATCACATGACCATTAGTAATTTATTGCCAGTCATTTATAACACGACCAAATTGATGACTAAACCATTTTTAGTCATTTATTGGTTATTTTGATTGATCGATTTGGTAGTATATTTAGTCATTGATTAATCATTGACTGTTGTAATCTAGTCACTTATTTAGTCATTTTTATTCAATGATATATTTATTCATGAATTTAGTCATTGATTGTTGTTAACTAGTCACTTATTTAGTCATTTTTATTCACTTATTTCTATCCATTGGTAGTTTATTTAGTCATTAATTTTAATCATCATTTTGATCAATTTGGTAGTATATTTAGTCAATTTTATTCATGATGATTTCATTCATCATCATTGTTTTATACCCCTCATCATTTTTTCTAAGTATTTCGACTCAAAAAAATCAATATCACACAAGTCAGCCTCAATATTTTAAGGCATGTTCTCACACGACAAATCTTGACAAGCTCTTTCACATGTGCAATCATTAATCATCCTACATTTTACAAAATATTAGGTGTGGGCTTCGAAATATTATATATATTTTTATTTAATTTTTAATTTTAATCCTTGGTGGTCACTTTGGTATGGGTCCCTTTTTAGTCATGCAACAATTTGGTGAAGTTTTAACAGTTATGGGAGGAGAAAGAGTCAGAACTGAGTTGTTATCATGTGATAAAACTAAAGTGGATGCTATGCTCTAGAGTATATTTTATGAAGGTGTAATTTCTCATTTTCTTGAATGTTTGAATGGATATGATAAAAACATCTCCATTCAGTTTGCTTCAAGCTGGAATGGTGACCATAAAGTTTAGGTTGGAGGTATAGAGTTTGTTGTTAGTGAGGATTTTATTTCTAAGCCCATGGGTTTATGCTGCGAGGGTAAAATATTGAAAAGACTCACCAAATTTCAAGACCCAAAAGGGTTCAAAAAATTCTTCATTGAAGTAGAAGCATCAGTGAAGTTGTAAGGAGGCTTTGATAGAGAGAGCTTGTTTAACCCTTGGATAAGGTATGCTTCACCATCATGAAATATTTTACCCTTGAAGATCATTTTAAGGGATTTTATCATTACCATTTCACTCTTTTGAATCACTTTCATCATAATATATTGGTTAACTTTCCCTTATTCCTCCTATCATCCCTGGAGATGTCTATTAAGTTTGTCAAAAATTCCTTGGAAAAAAACCAACTGCCTCTGCCATTTCACTCCACTAAGGTCTTATATTTAGGCTTTATCACTTTCACCCTGTGTTGTGTCCCTCTAAACCTTTAAAAGTGTAGGTGTTATATAGTTCCCATGATAGTGACCTTGATGATCACATTCCCCGGAGTGTCAGATTTGGTTCTGTGGGTCCCCATGGTTCCCTACCCTTTTCCAAGAACCTTTTTCCCCCCTCTTCAAGCCTATCCCCTAAGTTTGGAAACTTTTACCAACCTCTTAGGTTGGGCTCTGGTTGTCCCTCCCTAATATTTGTGACTTCCAGATCCCTTAACACTTCTAACTCTCTGGTTGTCAAAACGTTATAGGAGCTAAAAAATAACCCTTCCTTTTTTGGTAATAAAAAGAGGAAATCAATTATTCAGATCAATTCTGAGAAGATCAATCAAGTTAAGGTAAGAACAAAAAATTGGTGGGGGTGGAAACTCAGAATTTGGCCAGTAAAAAAGGGCACTAGGAGACCCAAGTGCAAGGTGAGGACGTTATGGAGGAAGGGTCTAGTTTTAAATTTCAGAGCTGTATAAAAAGAAAGTCGATGAATATCAAGAGATCCAAGAGACTGGCAAGGGAAAAAGAATTGTTGGTAAAGACTATGGATGATCCCTCTACCTTAGATCAGGGGGAAGAAATAGGTAAATTAAAATATAAACCCAATCTTGATTAGTAATTGGAGGAGGGGGAACCAGTTATTTTGAGGAGCTAAATGACTCCACTTATAATTATGACAAGGAGGATTTCATGGATACCAATGAAGAGGAGATCCAAATTGAAAGGGAGTTAAACAAAGTGAAGAAGGGTTTGTGCTCCCTTCAAAATAAAATGAAGGTGATAACCATTGTTCCACCATGTGGCTTCTTCCCTGATGATTTTGTAAGACCTCCTGAAAGAAGATAAAGATATAGAAGGAAAAATTGCTAGCATGGAGGACCTTCTCAAGTTCATCAAAGAAGATTGGAAAGACTTGATCAAAAACTAGTGTTTTTATTATGGTTAATCCCTAGCCTATTATTGTTTCCTATTTTGATTTTGTCTGTCCATTATTTTTCAGTTGTTAATGGCCTTTGGCCTGTTTTGCTACCCCTTGGGATTTTTTTACTTGGGATCTACACCCTCTTTGCAGACTTATAATATCAAAAACATATAATTGATGTAATTATAAATGCTCACTTCTTGAAAGAAGAATTTAGAAAACCTTCAATATGTATTATAAGTGATGATTATAGACAACCATTACACTATTTTACTTGTTATATTTTGTAGTTGGGAGTATCTTTTCAACTTCCATTAGATGCATAAGTAGTAATAGTACAGATATTTTAAATACATCTATCTAAAAAATGTTGAGAGATGTCAAATTGTAGACTCCTATTTTAGATTTGTCACATACCATACTGATTAAGACTCCATTAACTTCTTCATTAATTTATAGTTGACAAGAGTATGAAAAAATTTAAGTCATAATATTAAGTATAAGAAAGGTAATTACAATTAGGCTACAGATGGCTTAAGTCACCTCTAATTAAGTAATAAGAGTACCTTAATATAAGGCACAAGAAAAATAGCTCCAATTATGCTGGAAACTAATTACGTCACCTCCAATTATAGCACTAACAACAGTCCAAGATTCATGTGGCCATGAGACATTAAAATAGCCCATGTTGTACGATAGTGATCCTTAATTTTATTCACAGACCACATAAAATGCATGAATATTATTTTTCTCAATATGTAGAGCATGACTTGATGAATCCATGAATATTTCTCATGAGTCAACATTTACTGCAATAGGGAATATAGCTTACCCTAATTTAAAACTCAATATGAATTAATAAATGTTTGGTATTAGATACAGGTGCCACGAAACATATGACATAATGATCAGACTTCAAAACATATGACATAAAACACAAAAAAACATAATCAATCATTCATTTGCACATAATGAAACAATTATTAAGAAGGCAAAATACTAAAATTTTATTGAGAAAAGGCGTTCTTATAGTAAATACAAGACATAAATATGTGTCTTTGCTTTCGAAAATGTGTTAATACAAAGTGTGTTTCTCAATGTTGTGACTGAGAAAATTAAGTTACAATGTTTTTTTTTTTCTTATACAACTCCAAAACAAAAAAAAACACTAAGAATATCCCTGAGCATGAACACATTCAAACTATTGCATAAAGCAGTGGGCCACGTTGTCTAACAACTAGTACATAATAAACATCAACTATGTCAATTTTTTCAAATATTTTAGTGGCCACTGTGTGAAGGTCCCTTCTTTCTCTTTCAGACGGACAGCTCCATCTATTTTATCTTCACAATCAAGGGGTATGTTACTTGTGACCTTTAAAATATTTACATTTGCATATCTTGTTCCTTTCAATTTGACTCCATGTATAATAGATAGTGAGTGAATTTGCCCAATGCCCACAACAACGCCATCAAACGGATCCAACACCTAGACTTTATCCCATTCTTGGAGTTTATCAATAAATGTCTACAAAACCAATTAAAATACATATTATATTGAGATATAAAACATTTTAAGCATGAAGAATGACAAAACATTAGGGCAGATAACTGACAACTATTATATTACCTCAACTAATTCAACACAACTATTATGATTGTGATGCACATTCTTGTCCAGTTCATCATGATCACTACCAATATCGACAACTCTGTTGATATTATGAAGGCATTTTTGTTTTCCTACTGCTTTGATAAAATTGCTCTGCATGTGGTTTAACCATCATGCAAAAAAATATACAAAGCATTCAATAGTCAAGTAAAGAATGCAAGCTATAAATTTGTCCAAAAGAACATTTTCTAGATCACTCCAATAATTAAAAAAAGGGTTTGATTCTCCTATGCTCAGATGTCAATAATCTACATATTAAGAGGCATTTATATACAGAATTGCCAAACAAGAGGAAATGAGATCAATAGAGCCTCTTACCTTAGTTGAATCCATGGATTTATGCTCATTCCATGAAGAAATTATAGGTTAACGGAGGTAACCAATTGTGAGACTTGCTGAGTGAAACTGAATATGCAACTCAGTACCTATTGGTACCTTTCATCTGAGTTGACATGAACTAGAGAGGCTCCTACTAGGAATTTAATAGATGGTTGTGAAATCTCTGTTCATGAACTAGATTTCCACTTCATCCCACTCTTAGATTTACTAGGTCAATCTAGTGCTACCATATAATTGACAATATCTTCTACACCTACTTCTCTATTATTGTTTTCCACTTAAAACTAATGTCAATTTCAATATGTAGACATTTCAATAAAAAATCAAAATAAATAACACAATGAAAATTGAAACAAAAAGCCATACACTTACTACAAATTTGTCCATTATTGCCCTGCAACCCACCTCGGCCAAATGTATATCTGTCCCTCACATTATCTCTTGCTCTCTTGTCTATGTTACTCTTTGCCAAATATTTTTTGAAATGTGAATTTTCTTTTATTGGCTCCCACTATTTGGGAGATAGATTGGAGTCTAACCTCTCTTTTCCCTCCATGATTGTTTTTCTGCAATTGTATCTAAAATTGTTCATCAAAATTTTCATCTTTTGCTTGTAATATTTTCTATAGATTTGTCCACCAGTAGTCTCAAAAGCATTTTCCTTTTTTTGTATAACATTTTCCATAGTTTGTGGATCTTTCTCTGCAAAACTTGATTTACAAATATCTAAATGGGCCCTACATCTTACACCCACCTCAGAGGCCCACTTTGCAGCATTTGGCCCAATGGGCTCACCATCTCTTGATACCTCAACTAAGAATGGCTTCTTGCCTTCTAATTTTCTTTCTTTTTTATTCCTCTCTATAGATCTATACAAATATTGACTCAATCTTTGTCTTTTCATAAACACAAATGCATCTTCTATTAAACCACTACCAGTATTTTTGGCTGATCCACTAGTTCCATCAAAAGTTCTAGATGCAATAGGTGCACTCTAAGGCACAACAGATGCAAGCAGTCTCTCTTGATGACTTTAATTAACCAGAACTTCATGCTCTTTGGCCACATCAAGTGTGGCATGAGTAGGTAGATCAATACCAGTCTCCACATATTTCAATTCAAACACATCTTTTAATGTTGAATAAATCATTTGTAGACCTATTGTTTCTTTGCTTTATTTTTTTCAATAATCTCTCTTAGAATTTGTGCTAAGAGATCATCATGATGTTGCACATCACCATGTACTATATCAGGATGCACATCACCATGTGTTATATTAGGCTGCACATCACCATGTGTTATATCAAGCTGCACATCACCATATGTTATATCAAGTTGCACATCATCACAACTATTATTTTCACCAACTACATTTGTTGAATCACAAATGTGTTGGCTTCTACGAGATGGTGGCACTGTATCTTTTCTTTCCTCTTGTTTTTTCTCTACCTTTTTTTTTCACTCTTTTTCTTACCTACAAAATAAAAAAAAATCATATTATGTCTTAAATACATAAAGATCTTGCCTATAAAATTTCATTAAACACTATTAAACAAATAATACACTATTTAGTGGATTTACGACTTGCCTATTTGTCAAACCAAGACATGATAAATATTCATTATTTTTGGCCACATTTTCTCTATGAAACCACTCTTAATTTGTTAATGAAATTTCAGCATTATCATCATTATCATCAACTAATTTTCACCTTATAGTCTTTTTCCTCATTTTATGAAGTCCAAATAAATAATAATGTATTAATTAGCAACTTGAATCAGTAAAACTTTATTGAGTTCATAAGTTGATAACTGTTGACTTTCTAATCCATTGATGACTACAAATGGAAACTTAAAAAAGAATTTAGTTTACAGATTAAAAAGAATTTGCAGTCAAAAACCAAGAAGATGTTTAAAATTATAGGTATTAGACTATCAATATGACTATCCCTTGTTTCAACTAGATATTGACACTTATGAATCATAATCACTCATGTCTGCATCTACTTGAGTTTCTTCCTCGTCCTCATCTATGACATGCAATACATTCTCTCTCCCAATCTCTTCATTGGTAATCAAAATCTCTTCTTCAAACACTCCATCATCGTCTTCATCCACTTCTTTGAATGTTTCTTGTAAATTAACATATTACCCATCAAGCATTATATCGATAACTTCCATGAATTTTGGTTTGGAATGAGACTCTATTTGAATGACATTTGACCATCATGGGCTTTTTACATCATCAATTAGAAATGATTGGTTCATTTGAAGAGGGGAAACATATAGCTCATCCCTCTCTGATAAAATTTATCTTGTATTTACGCGTACAAATCCATACTCATCAAATTTTAATACAAATGGTTGGATCCACTTACATTTTAATAATATAGGACTATTTTCACCAAAATCCACTTGAATAATTTTTTGGATGAATCCAACATAAAATTTCTTCTTAGTTTCATGAAGAAATTTATCACTAACAACACAATCATAATTTGTCTTTCCTTTGTCTTTTTCTTCCACTCTTAAATGACTACCATAGGCCCACATTCCACTAAAATGCATATCCCATAAATGTGGAGATTGTGAAAGCTCACTTTCCTCTGTTGTTATATCTTGACCTTCTTCTTTTGCATCACAGACTGCATTAGCAATACATTCTTCAAATTTTTGAAAAGAATCACCTCCAATCAAATCTTGATGTCTGTGCTTTTGAGGTAGATGTTGCATCCAATCTTGATTCTCTTCTTCATATTTTTTACATAGAATATTAATGTACAAATAGTAAGATTAATAATATAAATGTGTAAATTCAATTGATTAAATAAATTATTGTGTAAATTTTTTTTACCTATGCCAATTATCAAACGAACATGTGTTTTAAAGAATATAGTCATGTATCGCACTTCTTTCTTAGTGTGATAACTTGAAGTGGCATCCATTACCTTCTAATACTTCACCTATAACTCTTTCATCTTCATCATCATCCCATACACATTGATTGACATTTTTAAAATCCTTCATATATTATGTGCAAAATCCCATGGCCTCTTGTATTGAATATCCCTCAAACATGTTGCCTTCCAGTTTTACCCTAGTATAAACAATTTTTTTCAAAACCTTAATATATCATTCTATAGGATACATCCATCTCATTCTTACTAGACCACAATGCTCTAGTTCATATTGTAGATGTATCAAAAGATGCATTACAATGTTAAAGATTGTTGGTGGAAATTCTCGTTCCAATATACAAAGGGCTTCAACAACCTCCTACCTCAAAATATCAAAGTTCAAAGGATCTAAAACATGTAAACTCATTCTCTTTAACATTAGGCCCAACCTTATAATTGCCAATCTTGGCCCCTTTATCAAACTTGATATATTTACCACAATAGGTAAAATATTCTCATTTATGACATGATAGTCATGGTCTTGAGGCCTCTTAAGCCATTAATGTTAGTTTGGATTCTAATACTACTACTTACGTATCGAGTGGGAAAGCGAGTCTGAGACATCAACTATAAGAATTATGCACATTGTTCCTTTGTCCAGACATAAGGAGCACTAGGTTTTCTATATTTTTCATTATCATATTTTTCAACCCAAAGATTTTGATGAATCTTTAGTTATCGAAAGTCTTCACATGATGAAATATTATCAAAAGTACCAAAAAGATTTTCTATAATAGCATAAGCTATATTTTTCTCAGTATGCATAAAGTCAAAAGTATGCCTAATGGATATACCCTTAAAGTATGGCAACTTATAGAATATGCTCAACTATTTTACATTGCTTTCATTACAAGGATCATATATACTACCAACAATCCCATCATTTTCAATAAATGACATTCTTTTTTGTCCATTCTCAACAATGTAATCACCCATTATTAGCAATGGTGTTTCACGATTCTCTTCTTGACCACTGAAATGTGTTTTTTTATCAATGATATGGATGATCCATTTTAAGGTAACTATAATCTCCACAATAAATACACTTTGAAAAACTTCTTGAGTGCCTCATAAAAGCCTTAAAGTTGTAAGTAGGACATCTATGGTATCCATGAACACTAAGACCAAACAATGTGCGATATGCAGGAAGATCATGAATGTAAATAATAAGGAAGCTCTTAAAGTGAATTTGATTAAATGGCCATCCCTTGAAGATTGAATTGCTTCAATTCCTTTCCATAATTCCATTATCTCATCATATAATGGTTCTAGATAAGCATCGATTGTATTTGAAGTCACACTTTTATTTCCTGATATAATCAATGATAGCACTAAGAAAAATGGTTTAGTTGTTAACCATGGAGGCAAGTTGTAATTTATTAAAAACACTGGTTAAGTTGACCATTTAGTACTTTGATCTAAGAATGGGTTAACCCCATCTAGAGCCAAACTGAACCTTATATTACGAGGATCTTGAGAAAAATCAGGGCATCTATTATCAAATTCCATCCACATCTTAGAATCAGGCACATGTTGTTTTTCATCAGTGCTCTTATTTTGGGCATGCCATTGCATAAGTTTAGTAATGCCTCTGCACCTATACATTCAGAGTAATTATGGGATTATTAGAAAGTGGTGAAGAACCTTTCTAGGAACCACAGGTGATTTTAACCCTTATCTATACCTCACTTCATGACATTTCAGACATTCACTCTCACTTACAATATTATTGCAAAATAATACACAACCATTCACACATGTGTGGATGTTTTCATACCCTAAGCCTAGGTTAGTGATTTGATTTTTCCATTAACTTTGTTTTGTTGGCAATGTGGAGTCAAGTGGTAACAAAGGACTTAATAATGCCAATAATTGATCTACACTATCATTTATCCAACCACACACCACTTATATGTTAAGAATTTGAAGGATTGTTGTCAAATGACTTAACTTGAAATTAGCATACATAGGCTTTAAAGTATCCTCCATCAACTTGGCCCAATCATTGTTTAAACCCTCATTCAACATTCTATCAACTTCAAAACCTTCGTCTAACATTGTTGCCTCTTCATCTATGTTTGGTGCCACTTCATTTATGTTTGTTGCCTCTTCATATCTCACACTCTAAAATTATCTCATATCTTTATAATAATTGTATCCCAAGGGCTTATACCACTATGCCCATATCTTATCATATGTCGATAAATCAGATTTCTTTTTCTCACCTTTCCACCAAGACAATCATTACATAGAAATGGATATTTTTCCATGTCCCTCTCATCAGCTACTCTCTCATCAAATGCATGGTATTGATCTATAGTCAAACTTTGACATTGATCCATCTGTAATTTTCTACACATAACAACAAAAATATTTTGGGGAAAAAATTTGCAAACCAAAAGTTCAAGATTTTTTGAAAATATAAAAGAAAAATCAGAATTTTTTAAAAATGTAAAAAATTGTAGACTAAGAGATAAAAATTGTTTTTTAATTGAAAGGCGTTTCCGTAGAAATAGAGTTAAGAGAGCAAAAAAAATAGAGAGTTTGACTAATGAATTGTAAAAAATAGATTTGTGTAGTTTATATTCAAATTGTTGATTACATTGCATTGCACATCTTTCAAACTCAAAACATTACTTCACATTGCATAACTAATAACTAAATACTGATGGATGAAAAAAATTTAATTACAATATAGCTTTTACAAAGTCAACCTAAGTAGGTATGCAATTAATTTACATTTCATAACTAATAACTAGGAGCAGCTGCCAATTACATTTGCTTGTCATGGCATTCCATGAGACCACATTTCTTTGAGGCATTTTTTCAAACAGTTCACTGCCTTGTTACTATGGCTAAAAGCCTAAAACAAGTGCTTTTGAACAAGCTATGGATGTTTGGAAAAAATCTATCAAAGCATAATAGTAAGCAATAACATAGACAAGGCATTGAACTAGTTGAAAAAATGCCTCAAAGACATGTGGTCTCATGGTGATGAAATGCCATGATGAATGCCATGACAAGAGACCATACCAATTCTCTTTTCATGGCATTCATCATGGCATTTCATCACCATGAGACCACATTTCTTTGAGGCATTTTTTTCAAATTTCATAAAATTCATCCTAGGAGTCCATATTCCTTTTACAATTATTCTAGGAGTCATTCATAAGCATCCTGTATCATGTCCATGTGAAATACATTTGTATTTTGATCATTGATGTGTTTTTTGTCTCTTACCACAGCCTCACAGTACATGCAAATAGCTTTGGTGGGTATGCGAGAACTAAAGGAAGTGAAAAGACAGTTACCACTTTCCCATAGCATGTAGGAACCTCACTTGCAGTGTTGTAGTATATAGAGACCAGTTATCATGGCCTCGTGATAGTTCAGAGAAGGTCTTGTGAACTAACGGTAAATGGTAATAGTTATATAAATTATGTCCCACACTCTCGCCATACTTAAATCTAATGCTTGTAATGATACAGTAAATAGTGAAGGGATGTCGAAGGATCATATGGTCCTACAATGGTCAGATCAAAGGTTGGTGGTAACACAGTATGAGGTATAAGGGGTAATATGTATCCCACCATTCATAATATATGAGACACATATTTTTTTATTTCAATATTCTCATCAATTTTATTATTATATCATATAATGTCTCATTATTAAAGGGTCAATCAATGGACATTAGCCACCCAAACCCTAATATACATAGTTAGAGATATGAACTCTCTAGAGTTCGCACTCTATATTTTTCATATATTTTCCTTGACACTCTAGGTCAAAAATTTAAATATATAAGGTACATATGAATCACAAAAAATGAATTCTCTACCAGAGAACCCTATTATGAGCATTTTAACACATACCTCACCCCTACAACAATTCAAAGAAGGTTTTGTGGGAAAGTGGTAAGCAATAATAGAATATAAAGTATGTCTCATGCTTTCACCATAGTTAAATCCAATGCTTACAGTGATACGATAAACAATGAAGGGATATCAAAGGATCTTTCGGTCTTGCAATGGTTAGATCAAAGGTTGGTGGTAACATAATATGAGGTATAAGGGGTAACATGTATCCCTCCATCCCATGATGACATGTATCAAGGCTTTCAAGGTGTCAATAAGTGGTAAAAGATGAGGTATAAGCATCCAGAAGCTCTTACGATCCTGTGATAGATGTAAATAGGTACTATGATGATGTGGTAGAGTATTAAATGTTGAAATGACTATATCACCACCCCACAGTGGTTATCATTAATGCCTGTGATTGAATTACCCACCCAACCATTGGATTGGACAAAATTAATGATCTATGTTTGAAAGACTTGATTATTGAGATTTTTTGATTTCATGGCATGAACTAGAGTAATGGTAAAATGATCAACTCTGTAGTAGAATAATATTTGGAATTTTTATGTACTTCATCATTCAAACAAATTTAGTGGTACTTGTAGATGATGAATTCAAGCTCTGTGTGCACATTTCAACCATCTTCTAACTGGTTAAGTCTACGTCATCACTCTCTTCATAAAAGTTGGTATTTAGTTTGTGCTTTAATTTCAACTAGTTTGGTAGAGCAACTATCATAACCCTAATTCAAACTATGGCACCTAAGAAATCTGAGTCTACAAGTAAGAGCATTGAACCCCCTATTCCCAAGAAGTGGCCCCTTCAACAGTCACTGTTGGACATTTTTTCAAATTCAATTGACAAAGGGTATAAAAAACTATTCAAGGATGTAGTAGAGGGGTGTCAAGAGGCTAGAGTCCCTATCTCAGGATGAAACATTTTTTGGTATTTTTGTGAAAAGCAAGATGGACAGGGACTGGTTGTAAACCCATAGAATTTGAATTTGGCTAAGCTTGTGGTGCCAAATGTATTTATTGATGTGGATTTGATCAAGATATTGGCACAACACTATCATCTAGCCACCAAAACTATTAGGTTGCCAAATGGGTCACCATTAGTCGCTATGGACACAAATGCAATCATTGATTGCTTCATGTTCAACAAGCAAGCCCTCACAAAATTTGAAATGAAGAAGAGTGAACAAGAATATACCATTCTGAGAAATACATATAGGAGCAATGAGTTTCCCATGTACATGAGAAAAGGGGCCAACAATAGAAGGATTTCAATCCCAACCACTGCAGATGAGCCTTTTTTAGTTGATGACTTTGCTATGTATTTCAAAAGGACATATTTTGCTTTGTGTCAAGTGATAGCAATTGATGCCCAAGATATAATGCCATTTGGCATGATGATGATGGCTATGAGAATACAGAACCTAGAGGTTAATGTTGAGTATGATTTTACATCATTTATTGAGCAGAAATTGCATGACAGATTTTTATAAGAGAGAACAAGACACCTATGGAGTTCAAATATTATTCTTTATTGTGTTATTTAATTTTGTATCAAAACAGAAGGAATTGGCCCAGAAGGATGGACTTGAGCATGATTGATCAAAAGGGATAGAGATTGCCTACACAGTGTTGGTGTTACAAATGGGACACTCATTTTCAGAAGAGTAACTATGTTGTGTTCCATGATGGTTTCTCAATCATAATAATGAATTCCCTTGGTATCCTTTTTCCTAGATTGACCAAAGAGGTCAAAGAAATGTTGAGGCCTCTTGCTCATAGGCTAAAACAGGGTCACAAACATAACTTTGTTGATTGGTATTTCTTTCCTGACCATACTATAATCAGAGTATATGGGTGTACTCAGCCACCCCATGTGTTGCTAAAATGTGTGCCAAACAAAATTATTTTCTTGAATTCATGTGGTAGATGCTTTGAATGGAGAAAGATGTGATGAAAAACAAAATAAGGGCACATTTCTTCAAGATTGCACTATGTTTGGTGAATGGTACATTGGTGCAGATACCTTGGAAGAGTTGCAAGCCTATTTGAAGGCTAAATATTCTTTAAAATTAGGGACAGAAAGGGTTTGTGATTCAGAGGGTCACATGAACTTTGTTAGACAATTCATCCTTACCAGGATGGGGATATCCCATCAAATCAATTTTGATGAGGATGTGATCAAAAATTGTGTCACTTTTTAAGAGGTATATAATAGGAAAAGGAAATGAAAAATTGTGAAGAAGATTGAGAATGACAAAAGAAAACAAAACCCTGATTTTTTAAGATTTTTTGTTGAAGAGAAGGACCCTTTGAAAATAATAGATTTCATAATTAATATTTTTTTAAAAATATATGCCAAGTCTAAGAAGTAGCCTACAAAGGCTACCAACCTCGTCAAAAATCCAATAGGAGTTGTGATTCAAGAACCTGGTTTAGATGCAATGTTAGTGCAAGATCCAGTTGTTCTTGGTTCA
Source organism: Torreya grandis (assembly GCA_037957365.1). Lineage (NCBI taxonomy): Eukaryota > Viridiplantae > Streptophyta > Pinopsida > Cupressales > Taxaceae > Torreya > Torreya grandis. The sequence continues at coordinate 4,562,898 of JARHVA010000714.1, read as the reverse complement.
CCCCCTGCCAAAAGGCAAAAGACTGATGATGTTTCTCCACTGGTTTCATATGAAATGACTGAAGGAGTTGGTGACTCTGAGGAGGTGGCCAGTATTTTGAGGCATATGGGAGAGGAAAAGGAAGTTGATCAACCCCTTGTTGGTCATGAAATAGAAGCATGCAAACCATAAGCAAGAATGGATGAACAGGCACAAGGTAAACCTAAACTATAAGAAGATGAAAGGGTTGTGGCTTCTATGAGGTTCATCGAGGATAATGATTTCATCAATACCCTAGAATTCAAATATTTTTGGCTCAAAATGAAGATGAAAAATTTTGAATAAAAGGTGGAAATAAATAAAATGGGTGTTGATGAATCTCAACATGATCAAATTGTGACACAGACTTTCAAGGATTTGAAAATTGATGAAATAAATGTCAACCCTGATGAGGCTAGACAAATGGTTTTGAAGAGTAATATGTTGATCATCCCTGGCCTTGAATTGAAGAAAATGTTTTCGTTGAACCAAGTGAGAAATCTAGATGACCCCATGATGGTTTCTGAGTTTGATTATGAGGATGGTGTTAGTGGTTGTGGGTTTAACCCAAAGATAGAGACTCTAGAAATATGGGTCAGATAGAAGAACACCATCAAACCAAGATCACTTGATGTAGTCCAAGAGTTGAGGGGAACATATGTGGTGAAAACATTTCAGGATACATCAATGCTTGAAGCTACCACCCTTATTGTGCACTCTACAATGTTCACACAAGCTGTTGTAAACAAAATGGAGCAAAGATTGCTCAACTATGAAAAAACTCAAATTGAGATGAATGATGAAGTGAATATGTTGTATTTGGAAAATGTCAAACTAAAGCAGAAGTTAAAGGGTGGTGATTCTCAAAACCAAGCAATTGTTTCATACCAAGACCTTGTGCCACAAATAACCAGTGATAGTACAGTCCCAGTTGATTAGTTGAATGCATTGAAGTTGAAGTTGGAGAAAGAAATTGAAGATTTGAAAAAGCAAAATTAGAAGACAAAGGATGAGGACAAATTGAAAATCCTTGAGGTGTTTGAGAAGATTTTGGAATACAAAGTAAAATTAGTTGTTGACAAGTTGGGAGATGTACATGAATGATATTCTTCCTTGTCTCAGGCCATTGATGAGTTGAAGGTCAATATTTCTATTTTGGATACAATATATAAGAAATGGCAACCTGCACACCATGTATTGCTAACCTTGTGTAAAATTCTACAAAGAGATCCAGGTGTTCCGACCTCACTCAAGCCAACAGAGAAGATAGTGAAAATGAACTTGGATGAATTTTAGTATGTGAATGATGAGAGGTAGAAATGCAGGCAAAGATTGATTCTTTTGCTACCTTTAAACACTAGTTTATTCCTTCTATTTTGATAGAGGATAAAAAGATCAAAGGTTTTGATGCATGGAAAATTGAATTCTCCAAGTCCTCTCCAAACAAGCTTTATCACCCATGCAAGTTGTTGCTATACCTCAAAATGCCTCAGTGCCAGGCTAATTACCAATTCACGAAATGAGAAAATATTCAATACATACACGCCCACCAGAATTTTTTTTTTAAGTTTCATCCAATTTGTATTTGTGTAACTATTTAGTCATTTTTATTTGTATGATTAAATAATTTTTTAGTGGATGACTAAATTAGTCATTTATTTACTTATTTATAGCTGAGTTACAAAAAATTAGTAGAATTTAGACATTTCTAGTTGTTGTCACTAAAAGTTTTAGTCACATAGTCATTTATTTGCCAAATTCTACTAGTGAACACACTTGCATGTATACACTTTCATCCCTCCATTATGTCAATTGAAATTTCTCTACATAACATGGCATGGTTAAGAACTTTCGAGCAAGTTTCATCCATTTTAAGGGAGGAGTACATGAAAAGGTAAGGAGAAACAATAATTGGCGGCATACAAGGCAGCATTAACATGCCACAATAATGAAAAAAAATTAGTCTAGCCATGTACAAAATGGTGGTTGTTTCCACATTAATGAGCCACATTTTTTATCCTAAGTTAAACTTGACAGAAATGTCTCATAGACATAAATAATACAACAGAATGAATGAAAATATATGAACAATAGTTATGTCAGTCTATTAACATATATGTAAATGTTTATTCAGATGTGAATGCATGCAATAAAATCTATGAACAAAAGAAGTACATAAAAAAATTTAGGAACGTAGAAGGTACGCAATAAAAAAAATAAACATAGAAGGCACAATAACAATAACAACGATGTGAAAACCTAAAAAACACAATTGTGGCTTCAGTTACAAGGCACCAACATATGCATAATTGTTCATCCCTCCATTCTACCAACTAAAACTCTTGTGTAATTCATAATGGCCAAGAAGTTTGTTGATCTTCGTTTTTTTGTAATTTATAGATAGATTATATGTCAACAACATAATTTGAATTTTAAATTTTGAATGGTTTGTGAATAGTAACGCTTAGATATTATATTTTCACTCATTTTTATAGGTGAAACATATTATAAAAATTAGGTGGAGTCAAATATTAGAACCAAATGTTTAAATTTTGAATAAAATAATATATAATAAAATATAAGTGGACTAATTAAAATATTATATATCCCTAAATGTTTTATGTTTTATCTTGTGTAACTTACAATCAAAAGTCGTAAAATAGATTTTTGGGAATCAAATTTTTTATATAAAATTAGTGTTTTTTTAAGTATTTGCATCTTTAAAATATTAACAAATAATATAATTTTTTTTTAAAGTTTATTCAATTGTGAAAGAGATGTTTATATCTATGAATATTCATATTCACTAACATGAATATAATATATTCATTTTTATGAATATATATATATTTTTTAAATGATATAAATTTTATTTTTAATTGCAGTGAAAAATTATTTTGGATATATATTTAATATTATAAAAAAAAAAATTTATAAAATTATTTATTTAAATAATGAAAATATATATATATAATATATATAATATATATAATATTTAAATAAATTTTATAAAAAATATACAAATTATAATACACAATCAAATAAATTTTAATATATTATAAATAAAGAAAAAAGTCACAACTACAGTCACAATTAATTATTTAAGTGTATTTAATGAGTGGTCCTGTCCTCTTTCCCTGTCAATAATACTAAAGAATGTGAAACCACCATCAAAATCGACCACCAAACTACCTCTACTCCCAAGTTACAAATGAGAATGTTTGGTTGCATGCAAATACCAATGCACCCCCACACACACCCACACCCACACCCACACCCACACCCACCATATTAGCACGTTAGAAGTCCCTTCTAAGTATATTAAATGGGATGGGACATAAGGGGAAGACACTGATGTGGGGGCGCCTCTTGGGGTGAATGGAGATTATGGGTACATTTTTTTTATGTTTTATTGAATAATTAAAGATGGCTTTCATGTAATGTGTAAGGTATATTTGGAAATATTATATTATATTTTTTTAGGGTTATTTATTATGTTAAGAGATATTTTACGATAGTATTTTTGAGATCGTAATTAGTTGTAATGTAGTGAGTGTGTTCACTTAATTTTAATCTTAAATTTAATGTGTATGTGATTCTCAATTTTATTTTATTTTTATTTTGAAAAATTCGATAGATATTATTATACCATATTAATTTTTATTAAATATATAATTTTATGAAAAAATATTGTTACAATTTAAAATGTCATCATTATTATTCATATTAATTATTATTAACAATATAATTTTATAAATAAACATTATTATAAGTTAAGAACTTAAAATATATATTTTTAATTTTAGCATACTCTCCATCATCACACATTAATTTTTTCTTCTTTGGTACATTAAAGTTGAATATTTATAAGATTATATTATTATGATTATCTATAATATCAAATTATATTTTTATTTACTCCATGTAGCACTAACTCTAACAAAGAAAATTATTTTTTGATCTCTGCAATAAAATTGATTATTTTTATTCAAGTTTTTTTTTTTTTTTTTTTTTAAAATAAAAAGGGGTAAAAATAATATTAATAAGAAAAGAGCATTACAAGAACGGGGGGCAGAAACCCCTAGAAGAAAGCAACAAAAACTGAAAAACTAAGCACACGCCCAACTAGACAATATTATGAACCTCCCTATCAGCCTCCAAAATACTTTCCAAATTAGAACGCAATGTTGGGGAGAGAGACCCCCAATCCTCAATGTTTCCATCATCCAAATGGTCAAACGCCCATTTAGCCAGAAAATCTGCTACCCTGTTCCATTCTCGCGGAATATGAGCAAAAGTAACGCTATCCATAAGCGAGCAAATCTGCAAAATTTGTTGCACAATCTGAGATAGTTGCCAATTGACGTCCACCACTTTTCTCTTAATGAGCAGGTTAATCAAGACTTGAGAGTCCGATTCGCAGATAATCCTACGCCAACCTAACCCCTGAGCCTTCTCAAGGGCATAAAGAATGGCCTGACTTTCCATCATGTTAATGGTTTGCAGCCCCTCAGGAATCGCAAAAAGAAAAATCACCGTACCTTCAAAATCCCTTCTTATCCCTCCAGTACCCTCGGGTCTCGGATTACCTCTGGAGGAACCATCCGTATTGATCTTGAGAATCCCACTAGGGGGCGTTGCCACTGACCAGTCCTGAGAATCTACTCCTTGACCTGCTTGCTCCTCTTGACACAAGCTGACTTACCAGTTAACTGCTGGAATCCAAGTCGCACCACCACCTGAGCGTCCTATTTGGTCAAAGGAAGGCAGATCGCGCTCTTTGCTTGGACGGTTTCCTGGATCATCCCCACCACTTTCTGCCAAACTTCTTGCACCATGACCCTCACCCCCCAAAAAATTTGCCTATTTCTCTCAAGCCAGATCTGCTAGAACAGAAAAATGGGGCTGCCCAGCCATATGTCTTGCAGGAAGGGTGTCCTTGAGAGGGGATCTCCCAATCCATTCTAGAAATCGACCACAGATTGAGCATGAAGACATGGGCGCTGCCAAACATCCCACCAATAATGCCAGAGTTGCAAGGCAAAGGGGCATCGCAAAAAAAGGTGTGTTGAATCCTACTCAGCCGCTCTGCACATAACACATATTGAAGGGCCTTGGAAACCTCTCTTCTGGAGATTGTCCCAGGTCAAGCACCTGTTCCAAGCCAACATCCAAGCAAAACAGTTGCATTTAGGCCATGTGAATTTATTTCAGACCTGTCTCCACCAATGCACTTCCCCCCTACCCAATCTCTGAAGAAGTAAACCCTAATATCCAGATGAAACTGTGTAAGCTCCCTTGAAATTGGGAGACCAAGCTAGCTCATCCTCCTCCTGAAGAGGACTACAGCGACGCCTGGAAAGGATGCTCAACATCTCTCTCATTCTCTTCTTGCATCCCATTAACAGGCCAAGTTTCGGGAGCTTTCCAGCAAGCTACCTCCACCTGTCCTTGTGTAATGTAAACTTTGAAGTTACTCACCCGAGACCAGCCAACATCAAGGAATCTCTGACAAAGGTTCAACAAATTTGGAAACTGAGAAATGATGGGAGGATAACCATCCCAAGAGTCAGATCAAAAGAGAGCCTTAGATCCCTGTTTATAAATCCAGAATAAGCCGTTCTTGATGAGAGCAGCCCCTTTTTTTAGAGTACCCCATATTACCGAACCTTTCCCAATAAGCGAATAGCAAGGAATGTCCCTCTGAATGGTTCTAGAGTAGTACTTCTGTGAGAGAATTCTGGCCCAAGCTTTGTCTTGTTCGGTCCACCATTGCCAATAAAGTTTGGCCGTCAAAGCAATACCATTTAAGTCCATCTGCCTCAGACCGAGCCCGCCATATTGTTTGGGGCTGTAGACAATATCCCATCTAATAAGGCTTCATTTAGTGGAGGTCAGACTACTAGCCCATAAGAATTGTTTGGTAGCCGAATCAAACTCCTTAACGAATCCCATCGGGGCAACCTGGAGCATACACCTGTAAATGGGTAAAGCCTGCACCACATATTGGATAAGTTGAACCCGGCCCGCAAAGGATAACCACCTGTGTGTCTAATGATTCACTTTCACCCAAAATTTCTCCAAAATAGTCTGCCAAGATTATTTGGATGTACGGCCAGTCGAGATAGGGATACCCAAGTAAATCAAGGGGGGAGTCCCAATTTGAAAATGCAGAGTCCTCGCAATCCATTGTTAAATAGGGCCTGAAGTATTGAAGAAGAAGATGGATGACTTATCTTCATTGACCTTTTGTCTCGAGGCCATTAGATAAACATCTAACACCCTACATAAATTAGCAGCTTCAGTCATTGTGGCCATGCCCATAAGGGTAGTGTCATCAGCAAATTGCAGGTGTGATTGTGCCGGCAATTCCCCTCCCCATCGCCATCCTTGGATATGTCCTTCCTCTTTGTTCCTGCTGATCAACCTCTCCAAACCTTCAGCAAAGAGAAGAAAAAGGTACGGAGACAGAGGATCACCTTATCGCAACCCTCTTGTAGCACCAAAAAGCTCTGTGTGTTCTCCATTGATAAGCATTGAAAAAGAAGCCAAAGAAATGCAGCTCATGACCCATTGAGTCCATTCATCCACAAAGCCAAAAGCACGAAGAACCTTCTGCAGGAATGACCATCTGACCCTATCAAAGGCTTTGGCCATGTCTAATTTAATGAACATCGCCTTATCTTTTGAGCTGGCCATGGAGTGAATGGACTCAACAGCAATAACAATACCATCCAAGATTTGTCTGCCTTCCACAAAACCACTATGATCTTCTGAGATCATAGCACTCAGCCCTCTTTTTAACCTGTCTACAATGATTTTAGATATAATTTTGTAAACCACATTGCAAAGAGATATAGGGCGAAATTGACTTAGCCTATCAGCACCTTCGCATTTGGGTATGAGAGCAAGATAGGTCGCATTTGTAGCCTTAAGCATTTGTTTATTCCGCTGAGATTCTTGGACAACAGCTAAAAGGTCAAGTTTGATGATAATTTTTATTCAAGTTTTAATGCAAGTGTCCATTTTCAATTGCATTTAAGAATCTAAAGTGTATTTTGAATGGCATTTTACCATTTAAAAATCCAAATATATTAAATGGTACTTGTAAAACTAAATTCATTTATATGCTTAAAAAATTATTATTTTTATGGATTAATAATTATGTTGCTATTAATTTTTAAATGAGATTGCGGCTAAACTTTGAGCGTAAAAGCAATATTTTTTGAAGATTTCAATTACATAGTAGCCATAGTGGGTGACAATGTTTTTTATAAATTTAAATATCTATAATTGAAATAAAAATAAAATTATGCTTAAGTTTGTGAACTAAACTTGATCACTGTAGAAGTCATAGATTTGTATATAATTATTTGTAATAAATTACAATCAAAATATTTTGTAAATGTAATGAGAAATTTTGAGCACACCGAACTATATATATATATATATATTTCCTTTAACATTTCCATTTTTTAGTATGAATAACAAAACTTCTTAGACCCATTTGTACTAGACAAATCATATAATAAAATTTAAATGTTTGTTGAGTGAAATTTATTATAAATGAATTTGGAATGAACATAATTTTTTTAAGTGACTCCTAGTACTCATGGATATTGCTATAAATAATAGACAAAACTCTATACATGGTTGTCAAGGATAACTATATGTGCCAGAGAAAATGTGTGTAAAAGATAAAATATGAATAAGAACAAGTAATTTAATTAAAAATTAATAATATATTTATTTATTTTAAATTAATATTTAACTATCGTACATATCTTAGATAAATTTATATTAAAGATATCGTGAGATATCATTATCAAGTTGTCCATTCCAAATATTTTACAAATCTAAAATCATATAAGTGCATCAAAAATGATATATTTCAACATCTTTTACAGAAATTTATATAAGATATATATGTTTGTTAGTTAACATAAAAATTTATGGAAAAATACTAAATATGTAAAGTTCTTAATCATTAACTTCCCTAATGTATTGACATTTTAAGTTGTTCTTTAAAAAGAGATCCCTTGTATATGAGGTGTTCATGGCCAAGAGATTGAATTTGATGATCCATTTTATTTATTATGATTTTTTTAATAATAATTATTTATTCAACATTACTTTGTAAATATTAATATAATTTATATTTAAAAAATAAAAATATTAAAAAGAATGTGTGTGAGTGTGTGAGTGTGAGTGTGAGTGTGAGTGTGAGTGTGAGTGTCAGTGAGAGTGAGTGAGTGAGTTGATAAAGTGATTGATTGTTTCAAGCTTCACTTAAATTTAAATATCACTAAGATATATAAAATTGTTTATGATCATTAGTAATATTTTTTAAATCAATTATAATCATTGATGGTTAATCACTTAAAATTTTAGATTACTTTATATCCCATACCAATTCATAACTACAATAAAAAATAATTGCAAATTAATAATAACAATAACAATCTTTTCAATAATAATAATAATAATAATAATAATAATAATAATAATAATAATAATAATAATAATAATAATAATAATAATAATCATCTTTTTAAATACTTCCATTTTATCATATTTTTAAAAATTGTCTACCCCAAAATTCTTTATAACCCCTCACTTCCTCAAGACTCATCTTTTCATTTACCATGCCATTAAATCTCTAGTCTTTTGCTTTTTGTTCCTTCATGATGTTGGTTCTAAATTTGAATACTTTTAGAAGTGTCTTTCCTTCCCCAAATTATTTCGTGTCTACTCTAAATATTAGATTGTTTAGAGTATAGACAATTTAAACTTTTTGAAAAAATCAAATATTTTAATTTTTTATTCTATTTTGTTTTAATTTCGATTTTAAATTTTTTTTTTAAAATTTTTAAGTAATTAATAAATCTTACAAAATTGATTTTAAATGGATTTTATAAATTAATTAAATTAGAGATTAAATTTTAAATATTTAATTATATGATTTTTTTATTTTTATTTTTTACTTCTTAATTCAAATACCTAATTATATTTGAAATATATTGTTTAAATACATATTAAAATAAATATAGTAAAATTCAAATAAATTTAATTTAAATATTAATATTTATTAGAGGTCAAGAATGGTTTGAGATTGAAAAAGAATGAATTTAGTAAACAAAGGGAGTGTCAAATGTATTTCAAAAAGATATACAAAAAGAGAAATACAGAAAGATAAATAAAAGAAAATTTTGAGAAAAAATTAACAAAAAATAATTATTATAATATTGAAGGGCAATAAATCTTGAAACCAATAAAATGTATGATACCTTGCAAATTTGGACAATGTTGTTTAGAAATGTGATCTCTTATAATTCCAATAATTCATTATTTGGAAGTTAAAATTGACATTCTTGAAATTATTTGTATGTGAATACTTCGATTTGAATATTCCCTGTCAAAATTTAAATATCTCATAAATAAACAAAGCTAAACATCTTGAGTCCTCACATTAAATAAAAGTCCTAAGGGATCCATGGGAATATCTAAAAAAAAAAACAATGATGTCTTCTATGAATCTTATAGTTGATAGCAGTGGGGAAATGGTTTAACCACGTCCCATCTTCAGTTTGTTGACGACACTATCCTAGCGGGGAAGGCGCGTATTCGGGAGGCGGAAGCTTTCCGTGATACCCTTGATTTGTACCTTGATGCGACTGGGCAGAAAATTAACGACCACAAATCCTCTATTTTTTTCTTCAACACACCTGGACCTATACAGAGGAGAATAGCGGCTATTTTGAGATTTCAAATTCAAGTGCTTCCGGTAATTTATTTGGGCATTCCCATTGTGGTTGGTAGGCAGCCACGACTGTTTTGGCAGAATGTTTTGGATAGACTGAGGCAAAAAGTGAGTCATTGGACTCACAGGTGGCTTTCCACCGTTGGGAGAGTCACACTACTACAATCAGTGATACAAGCTCTTCCTGTTTATAGATGTTTGGTTTAGGCTGCTCCGGTTTACTTTCTCAAGGAGTTTGATGCCCTCTTCCGCCAATTCCTTTGGAGTGGCAACCTGCAAAGCAACAAATGGAGTTTGATCAAGTGGGATACAATTTGCCGGCCAAAGAAGGATGGGGGACTTGGGCTGCGCTCGGCCATCCTAGCAAGCCATGCCTTGGCGGCCAAATTGTATTGGAGATGGTGTGCTAATCAGTCCCAATTGTGGGCCCGCATCCTAGCTGGTAAGTACTTTCTGGGGGTGGATCCATCTGACATTGTTTGATTGCCTCTTGAGAGGGGTGGCTCCATGATTTGGTGCACCCTCAAAGTTGGGGCTCAGCTGGTTAAACGCAGCCTGTTCTAGATTTGCAAGACCGGAGAACAGGCCCTCTTCTGGGAAGATTTGTGGGATGGTTCACCCCCGTTATTGTCTTCCCACCCGCATTTGCAGTCTCTATGTGATGTCTTTCAAGCCGCTGGCTGGACTTACGTTGCTCACTACAAGGAGTACAACTTGGGCTCAGCCATCGGTTTTAGATGGAAAAACTCTTCAGATTGACCACCGGGTGGATCTGGGGAGAACATGCTCAAACTTTCTCAGTTACTTGCTGCCAGACACTGCAACTCTCTCCAAGGGCAGGATGTGCTTGCTTGGGGAAGTGGTTCTAATGGAAGCTATTCGGTCTCGGTGGGTTATCAGGCCTTGATTAAACAGGGGTTTGGGGATGCTAATTTCCTCTGGGGGAAGCAAATATGGAATTCCTCCATGTGGCTCAAGTGCAACTTCTTCTTGTGGATGCTCGTCTACAATCGGTGCCTCACGTGGGACAACTTGTGCAAATGTGGATTTCAGGGACCTTCCAGGTGTGTTCTCTGCTGTAGTGACGCTGAAACAGGGGCGCATCTCTTCTTCCTCTGTTCTTTCACCAAGAACATTTGGCATAGGTGGTGGGAAGCGTGGAACAGACCCTACTGGCACACCTCCTCTTTGACTAATTTTTGGAATCGCCTGGGTGTCCCCAAATCCAAAGCGCCTGGTCTCCAGGCTGCGTGGCATGCTGGACCCGCGTTCATCTTGTGGAACGTGTGGATTGAGCGGAATAGAAGAACGTTTCGGGCAGAACAGAGAGATAACGAAGCCATTTGGGAGAAGTTGTGAATTTATCTCCAAGAGACGTTGGCTGCAAAAGCTATTAGCATGGATGGGATGGGGGACAAAGAACAGGGTATTCTTTCCAACATTGCTGGTAAGCCTTTGAACTTCCCCTCCATTGCTACTTCTATTCACACTTCAAGTAGAGATAGACGAATGCACAGGCCGGTGGATAGAAGGGGTCGATGGATTCCCCCTTTACCTGGAATTTTAAAAATTAACATCGATGGTTCCTCGAGAGGGAATCCAGGAGAAGCTGGTATCGGAGGCATCGATCGGGATAGCTCCAGAAATCTGCAATTTATCTTTTCCGTCTATAAGGGATGGCATTCCAATAACTACATGGAGGCGCTCGCCATCCTTCAGGCAATCCAACAATGCTGTCAACAGGGCTGGCAGAATATTATCTGCGAGTTGGACTCCCAGGTAGTCATTGATTTGTTAAATAACCGTAACTTTGATAGCGCTGAGTGGCGCCTGGCAATGGTAGCTCAGCAGGTTCTTCAGGTGAGCAATGGGCTGGATTCGGTGAGTTTCAAGCATATTCCCCGTGAATGGAATGGGGTTGCTGACTGTTTGGCCAAATGGGCCACAGAGCAAGGGCCCCATTGGGAGATATTTGATTATAATCTGCTGCCTTTGACCTTTTCCCAGAAGCTGAGTCTTTTGGTTGAGCAGGACAAGGATGTGTAATGTTTCTGGTTTCCGCTGTTCTTGAATAAATTTTTACCCCATTCAGTTTTAAAAAAAAATCTTATAGTTGATAGAGTATTTGAATACAAAATGTTCTTCACTTTTAAGTTCTAAAAAATATAATTGGTATATACGTTTAGTCTATGGGAAAATATGGTTAGGGTGTCACTAGAATTAATGAGAATAACCATGAAACCAAGTTATAGGATATGTAAACATAATAATGTTATTTTCTTTGTGTAATTGAGAACTTGAATTCGATCCTTGTTGAAACATGAATAAAACTAAAATTAATGATAAAATGGTTTTTTTAAATATAGAAACGTTTATTTTCTTGAAGTATAAAGAAGTTAATTTAATTTCTTTTATTTATTATATAAAATTGCACATTAAAATATGAATGGCAAGGTGCTAAGGGATGACCATTTTATTTTTGGACTGTCACCTAATATTTGGGTCATATCATGCAGGGGTTTAACCTTAAATTTAAAAGAGGCGGATAGGGTTAAGAAGATAGAGTAGTTTAAGACACAAGGGTGGTAAACTACCTCTATAGCAGATCAATTAATAGAAAATTCAGAGAAATAATATTCTAAACTTATATAACTGAGATTGCAATAATAAAATACAATTATTAATAGATATTGCAATAAACTAGAAATAATATCAATACTTAGTTTATTACACGTATGCAAGTCTGAGCAAGAATAAGGTAGAAATGGATTGGATTAAGATCTTGAAACAATCGTCAATTTTTAGAAATATTAGTTTTGGTGCCCTGAGACGCTTGGATCAGATCTCTTATAGTTGTATCAATGTAGGTGTCTAACTCCATTGTAAGTGTCTTGCATAAAATATTGACTGGATCTAAATGCGACCAACTAGAGCCTTCTAAGTTAGTTATCACCTTTTTTTATGTCTTTAGATCGTGCACATAGGTTGTCACTCTTTGTCAAATGATCAAACTCCGGCTCTTCACCCTTAGAGTTACTGTAGAAAAAATAGGTTAGTGAACTCACAATGTCAAGTTGACCCCAAAGACCCTCCTATCAATGAGAATCCTTGCATAGCCACTACTTTGAAGAGGGTCTCAAACTTTTGTAGTTCTATCTTATGTGTTTTGTTTGTATGTGCATAAGGGTGCAATATGTGATGAACAAAGACATATAATGACCTTGTAACTTGATAAATATGGCTCATGGGTTACTCTTTGAATACTTCAGAGTTATAGAAATATTATTTTTATAATTGATATGGATATAAGAACAAATAGAGCAAATTTGTTCACTTGAATGTTTGATTGAGTGCTTCTTGGTATATTACCTTGTGAATTGTAAGTGATTCCTTGGTCAAAAATGAAAAGATGATGATCTTGTATATATTTTAATTCTTTTTAGAAATATCTCGCATTAAAGCACTTGCGTTGACCTCTTAGATATATTTTGTTTGCAAATTGGATAATTTTGGGACACTTGACACTTTGTAAGAAAATATGTGCCCACTTAGGACGCAAGTGTCCAAGGAGCTAAAAATAAATACAGGTCCAAAACTGATGGTGAAGGATAATAATTAGGGTTAGTTTTTGTACAATATAAAAGACATGGGTTATTAGAATAACAATGGTTGGACTAAGAGATAAATAATTAGATACAAAGAGATAGCGAATACAAATTTTTTGGTAGTAAAAAGGTCTAGCACTAAAAGGTACAACTATGATACGTATTTGTCAAGTGTACAAAACTGAAGTATTATATAAACCGGATTTTAATATTTACAAGAGAGCCATCATTATAAATCATATTTTAATATCTACAATAAAGCCATCATTATAAATCAGATTTTGATAGGTAATCATTTAATTTTTTTTAATCTAACAAAAAAATTGTCATAAATTATAATATGTGTTGTCTTATTATTTCCTTGAAATTAAAAAATATAATAAATATATTTGTTGTTTTTAATACTTCTAATATTTAAAAGGAAATGTTGAATAAATAATTACTCTTAAAAAAATTATGATAAACAAGGTCGACCAAAATGTTGAATAAATAATTATCATTAAAAAATTTATGATAAATAAGATCGATCATTAAATTTAATCTTGGTTGATATATATAAATTATGTTAAGGTATAATTATTCAATACAAGATTTAAATTTGATGGCCGTATAATTGTATATATATATTTTAACCATAAAATACAATCAATATAACGAGATGACCATATTTACATTTTTTAACCATAAAAACAATCAATTTGTTGTAAAAAACTATATTAAATACAAAATAAATTTTTAAACACATTGTAAAAACTTATAAACAATTATAACAAAAATATATATATATATATAATATTTGAAAAATAATATTAAATAAATAAAAATTAATTTTTTTTTTAAAAAGAGAAAGAAAGCAAGGTCGACAGTCAAATTTAGGGTATTTTTAATGTAAAGGCTCTCCTTGACCCCGACCTTTCGCGTGGGTAAAGTCGGTTAGATTTTAAATTATGAGGGCAGAATGAAATTTGTGGACTACTAAATAAGAATGGAACATGGTTCGAGGAATATAAAGTTCCGGTTCGCCCATTATAAAATCCGTGGGTCCAATGAAAACGGAACACGCGTCAACCCATATCACAACAAAATCTAATTTTATATTTGTGCATCATATCTATCCCAATCCCAAAGCATAAAGGAAGCTCATGCGCTTCCCTTTCAAAATGTTTTGACTTTTCTAAATTGGCAGACAATCTTCTCAAGTCAAAGTGTTCGCAGAATGCAGAATAAAAACTTCTTTCGGCACCACGCAATAGCCCCTCCACGAAATGAATTTGATGACTGTATAAACGTTTATATGATTTTCTTTTTCAAGCAGACTGCTAACGGATTATAATAATGTCTGAAGAATTTCACGAGAGGCACCTAAGGATTATACATGCTTCAAAACAGAGATGTAGATTAGGGGAATTATGGGATTGGAAAATCAAGTAGATTGTTTTTGGACTGTTTGTTATATCAATAGTGTTATATGGTTGTGAATTTTGAGATAGCAACACATCTACGATAAAATGGAGATAAATAGAAAAGTTAAAAGCATTTAATCACAAATAGTTTCAAAATAAAAGCCGTGGTACTGTATGAGATCATGGACCTTTTCAATGGAAGCAACGACCTTGATCCGACTATTATGATACCTTAAGAAAGTGGAAAACATGGAAGGATGCCGTTGACTCAAAATAGCAACGGGAGAAATGTTGAATAGAAGGGAAAACACATGAATTAAGCAAAATGACAAATGGATGAGCAAATAAGATATTAACATGCAGCACTGTCCTAACACCAATGCAAAATCAAAAGATATGTGTGAAAAAAAGTCAAAACAATGATGTAGACAAAACCACTGGGACATAAAAGAGAATACTATGCCCAGAGCTGTAATCACACATGTGACCATGAGCAAAAGCACCATATAGGAGTGAAGATAAAGTGAGAAGCTAAAATGTTAATTGCCCAGATGAGAATTAGTTCACAAGATACAAAGCATCCAAAGAAGAATGGTCGGAGAGAGTTTGTTAGTTTTGCAAGACCGAATCCATGGAAACGGAATGGCATTTCATCATGAAATGTATAGCATATGAGAACATTCGAAGTAGTTATGTTGATATCCTACAAGGTGAAACACTTACAACTTTGTTTAAGAGGAAAAGATAGCAAAAACAGCGGATTACTTGACTAGAATTCATAACAAAAGATCCAAACTTAACAAAAAAATCAAAAAAAAACAAGAAATAACAATATAAATCAATTTTTTTGGATATCTTGTCGACTAATTTTATTGTTAAATCTCACAAACTGATTGACCTCGTGAACATTATTAAAAACTTACATTCATTTCTTAATTAAGATCAGAGGTGCGAGTGAATGAAAATTTGAATGATATTTACACATACCAAAAAAAACACTTTCATATTCATATATATTTACACGAAAGGTCTTTCTAGTCGAAGGATAAATAAAAGTCTATCGGCATTGATTTGGGTTGAAAGGAAATTAGTGAGTAGTGAGTAGCGAGTGAATTAGGAGGGAGGAATGGCGAAGTCTGAAATGTTTCGCATGTTGAAAACGTAATTGTGGAGGACGGGCGAAGGGACGGAGAGGAGGACGTCGATTGCATGAGGCGTGCAAGTGGAAGGCAAGAAGAGGCAATAGATATCACTGGCGAGGGGCCCCACGTGAAGAGGCTTCCCCCAACCAAAATCGACCTGTGTCAGCTCCATTCTTGACCACTGAGATATCACCAAACTCGCCACCATGTCGGGTCGAACGCTCTTGTCCGCCAGACAGTCGATCATGGAGCGTATGTAATCGTTTGAAAGCCTCGCCTTGGCTTTCTGCACCAGCTTCACCGCGTACGACAGAGGACTCTCTGTCAGCTCTTCCACACTGCTCTCAGCGCATGCAAGCACAAACCCGTTTCCATAGAAGCCCTGCGGAAGCTGCGGTTCCAGCTTGTGCCGCACATTGGCGCTGAACAGCAGCTTGATGCTCTGTTTCGCGGGCATCTCCATGGCTCTTATCCAGCATCTCCATGCATGCCCAGCAAGCACCTCAAACGAGGTGCAATTGTTATTTCCTTCGCTGCATACGTTGGCAGTCTTTTTAAGCTCAACGAGCTGGTCGCGATTGAAGCAGAGGGAGGTCCGGACGAGTGCGTCGGGTCTCAATCTGTCCTTCAAGTTAGACAGGTCGTGGACCGCTGTAAACTCAGGGTGCGAGTATTGGATTTGGGGCGGGCACCTGGGGCGCAGCAACTCCCTCTCCCAGCAGGGAAGGGGTAAAAGCTGCGCCTGTTCCTCTTGTTCCCTGGCAATGTGTGCCCATGCATGCACAAACTGCGAACTTCCGAGGCCGTCGCAGAGACAGTGACTCATTCCAACGCACACCACCACTCCTCCGCACCGCAGTTCTGTAACCTGCATTTGCACATGTCATTTCTCTAATAACTAACCCCAAATTACACTCGAGAGGCTAGAAATTAGTTACCTGCACTACAAGCGGTGGAACGCCCTCAAAACTATCGACCTCCACTTTGTGTAACAATTTCTTCCATGACTTGCAGGGCTTTGGAAAACGTTGGAAGTCTTGCAGAGTCAAGTCGGAATGAGCATGGACGAACACAGCTCCCTCACCGTTGCAAACAACCTCTAATTTGTCGTGCTCCTGCTCGCTTCTCCTCAGCCTTCCCGCCAATGGATAATAATACACCAGAACTCTGCCCAGAGCAGACTTCAGACGCTCCGCCGCATCTCCATCATCTTTTGTATGGTACAGAAACATGTATTTGGTGGTAAATCGTAGAAAAAGCTGGTCGTCGAGATTGGAGAGATAGAGAAGTTGGAAGGGAGTGGGGTGGGATGGAGGCACCAGAGTTGGCGCCTGCGTGGTAATTGCCAGATCCGGGAGCAGCATTTTGATGAAATCCAAGAGACGGAGTGAGGAGGCACAGGAGGAGAGGGACGCCAAGCAAAGAATTTAAAGGAGTAGAAGTTGAGGTCATGTCAAAGGCTGCCAAGTGGGGCGTCCACAGTAAGAGTAAGATCTCAAGGTACGATTCGTGCCCACTGCCCACTGCCCACTGCCCACTGCCCACCACCCACCATCAAAGGATTCGTACCACCACATGTGCTGTGCTCCAACAAGCCCTGATTTTGACGGCTGTCCTTCTCTATCAATTGAATATTTAATTTTTTATTTTATTTTATTTTGCAGTGTATAGTGACATCGGTATCAAGTATAAAGATAGCGTGAAGATTGATAACTTAAGTAATTTGTTTGAACATATCGGGGAAAATACTACATCAAGTTTTTAAATCAAGATCCATAGTAGAAGAGTTAGTGTCAAGAAAGGTTTAGAAATTTTGCAATAATCACATGGCAGCGCTTGTATCAAGAAATTGTGATATCACGGACAACTTTAATACAACACCTGATCCCATAAACTGCTTGGTCTCGTCGTCGTTATTAAAATCATTCATTCATTTCATTGTACGTACGTCCTAACCAAATATATAGTGTGATTATTTTTATTAGATAAGCAAAATGCTTTTGACGGAGCTATGAATTGGTTCTAGGACACAACCAAGGGCTCAGTGCCCAAGGTAAGTGAAAACACTAAAGCGATCAAAAGGAGACAACAAACGCTAAAACAAATAAAACCCCTCCGACAAGGGGGCTCAACTCGATAAGAGTTACCAAAAAAACTACAAAACCCCAGATTTCAGCGAAAACTCAGTTAAAGAGCTAAAAAGGACCCCACCCCTTCTGCGAATCTTCAACCAAAACATTGATGAGAAACTAGAATAGGAATGGAAGCCCACCAAAAAGAATCAGAGGAGATTGTAGGTCTAAAACAAAGTCAATAGCTTCAACTACAAGCTAGAGCCTATTTTCTCTCATGCCTTGAGAGAAGATCTTTCATTGTTCATGGGATCCATTATGCACCAATTCTTCAGCGTTCATTCTCAACAATTATGCCTCTGAATGCCTTTCTTCTTAACAATGGTGCCTACATCATAGTTGGATATACTAGGTCGCAAAGGGGGGGAAGT
The DNA here is from genome assembly GCA_037957365.1 of Torreya grandis. NCBI lineage: Eukaryota > Viridiplantae > Streptophyta > Pinopsida > Cupressales > Taxaceae > Torreya > Torreya grandis. The sequence goes on along the minus strand of JARHVA010000714.1, from coordinate 4,544,467 downwards.
AGTGAACAAAGCAAGATTGGAGGGAGGGAGGGAGGGGGCAACAAAGGGGAAGAATCACGTTGAAAGGGGGGAGGAGGCAAAACAAGGGGGGTCTTCGGGTGAGAGAGGGATGAAGGAGGGGGAGGCGAACCCTAGTAAAAACTCTCATGATTGTGCCACTTGAAAACTTGGCTAGAAAGTCCCTCTTTCCTTTTCCACCCCTGTTGTGAGAGGTGGGAAGGTGGTGGACAAATCGTTGAAGGACACCCATTAACCTTGTGGTCCAAAAAATTGCACCGTAAACAATGAAAAAAAAACCTTTCATAATTGAGTCCACTTACCCCTGAATGAAGATAACACGACCGAATGAAAAAAATACTTGAAAATGTCCATAAAAACGCGAAAGCTCATAAATCTACCATTCAACGAACTCCCATCAATTTTAATAAATCTTATGAGTTCAATATATAAACCAGATTTGATGTTTTGAAACTTCCAATCGTACCGTCAATTAAAAGTATGAGAGATGCAGCTGTTGACTCTGCAAAACTTTAGAAACAGGGTGAAACCCGTCAAAATATAAGAGTGGTCGTGCAGGAATCCGTAATTGTAAAGACGAACCCAAAGCCCTGTCGCATCGGTAGTAGGTCGCTATCCTCCTCCATGAGTCAGTCAGTCATGAGGGAGGGCATCTATCCTCTGGTGTTTTAATTATAGTTATATTTAAGTTGAGGGAGGGCCCGTGGGCATGTCTGTCCTCAGTCAGCGCCACGCACTTTGCCCACTGCTCAGCGCAATTGATGAGCACTACCCAGGGTCTACTTACTTAACGTAAAGTAAAGCCCACACTTTTCTTTTCACACAAATTTGCTCTTCTCTTATTATTGTTTTTTATTTAAAATATGTGCACCACGTCCTTTTATCTCAATCTCAATCTCAATCTCAATCTCAATCTCAATCTCATCCACATTTCATTATGATATCTTCATCCATGGTGATGTGTTTATATTTATCTATTTCTCCATTTCCCCACCACTCCATTTAAGTAAACGAAACCCCTGCCAAGTGCCAAGTGCCAAGTTGTTTGATAATCATATTCTTATCATCGCATAATGCGGGTATAATGATTAATAGCGGTTTCACTATATATATTATATGATTATATAAAGTACATTGCTAAACCATTCAATTAAACTTGCCCAAATGTCATCTCTCTTTTCGCCTTTCCACTCTTCCAGACGATGATTGTCCATAATTTCGTATAAACGATTAAATAGCGGTTGCCCACGAAGGTGCAAGTTACGTAACGTTTTTATCATTTTACATTTTTTTTTAATTAAATGTTTATCAATGTGAAATAGGTGAGAAATAATATGAGTGAAATAAAATTTTTGAATTGTATTTTTATTAAAGAAATTTATATTTCTTTTAAATATTATAGAAGAGGTATTATAGTAAGTTCTGTTGCATTAATTTTTCTAAGATTTACATATTTAATATCTTTTATTTTTGCATAGTGATCAAATGAAAATGAAAGGTTGATACTTAAGTTATAAAGTGAGTCTATTCTTGATAGAACAATGAAGGTCATCCTCTGACAATCAATGTTGCCAATATCAATTGTTATTTTATTGAGAGTCATTCTTTGTACTTTATGTATGGTTAAAGCTCATATCATTTTGATAAACATTCGACGACGATTACCTCATATAATAGGAGGAATTGAAAGATGTGATGGATTGCAAATATCCCACAAGGGACCGGAGTATTTTTTAAAGATAATAACCACATACATGGGTAAGGAAGGTGGGTTTGAATATGAGTTGTAGATAATGCGAATAATTTCTCTGATGACTCTATTAACTAAACCTTATTTTAGCCATAGGTTGGATGTCAACATAATCTTTTGTATTTTATATAGAAGAACGGTTTGCTAAAGCTTAGTGTCATTGTGGTTCAGTGTCACCTATCCTCTGTTACGTTTTGCTCTACATGTTGCAATTGGAATGTTTAATAATTTTAACATTTGCTTGTTATACATTGTTGCCAATTTGTTAGTTGCATACGAATGTGTTGGCATTTTAAAATCTTCTTGTTCTTTTGGATGCATGAATGATGATGTATTGACATGAGTATGTGCCAATATCAAATGTTATTTTATTGAGAGTCATTTCTTGTGCTTTATGTATTTTTAGAGCCCATGCCATTTCGATAAATATTCGACAATGATTACCACATATAATAGGAGGAATTGGAAGATGTGATGGATTGCAAATATCCCTATTAACTGTTATTTTATTGAGAGTCATTCCTTGTGCTTTATGTATGGTTAGAGCCCATACCATTTTGATAAACATTCGACAGTGATTACCACGTATAATAGGAGGAATTGGAAGATGTGATGGATTGCAAATATCCCACGATGGACCAGAGTACTTCTTGAAGACAATAACAACATACATGGGTAAGAAAGGTGGGTTTGAATATGGGTTGTAGATAATGCAAACAATTTCTTTGATGGCTCTACTAACTAAACCTTCTTTTACCCATAGATTAGATGTCAACGCAATTTTTTGTATTAGAAGAACTGTTTGCTCAAGCTAAGTGTCATTGTGGTCCAATGTCACCTATCATCTACTATGTTTTGCTCTACATACTGTAAATGAAATGATTAATGGTTTTAACATTTGCTTGTTATGCATTGTTATCAATTTTTTAGTTGCATACAAACGTGTTGGCATTTTAAAATCTTCTTCTTTTTTTGGATGCATGAAGGATTGTAATTGACATGAGTATGTCCCAATCTTCTTTTCTTGGGTCTACATTTCTGATGTCGATTAATAAATTTTTGAATAATAGCTGATTTGTCGTGCATCCTTATTGATGAAAATCCTGTGTAATGTTATAATTGCATCAAATGTTTGTCATAAGTTGTGGGCAAATTAATTTATTACGTACATTGGTATGTCATTCACAAGGGAAAACTACCCTAGGTCCCCAACAAGTGGATAAGTGCACAAAATTGGAGGACAAAAAGGGGCTACTCGTGGACATGATTTTCATAAAATTTTAAAAAACTAAACTTGTGTAGATAATTTGAAATATCTACACTTAAAATTTGAAGATGTTATAAGACCATGAATTGTAGCACTTTAAGTCTAGTTTCCAAAACACTTTTCTTTTTAATGATTAAGTATAACTAGGTCAAACATCTAAAACTTGAATAGGAACTCCTATTTTTTCAAGAAAATAGAGTGGATAGATGGTCGTGGGGCCCACCATTTTTTAGTATCATTTAATATTATTTGAAACCCTTTGGTGAATATTTCGATAAGATCTTCTAGTTTGTGACCTATATTTTTTATATTTTATCAATAAATATTTATTTTTACTAAATTTGTAAGAAAATAGATCTTGAAAACTAACAAAAAAATAGATACTCAGTCATGTGGCCCCCTTAACTACCTAAAAAAATGGATTTTTTTTTGGATGTGTATAGAATTAGGCTTAATTTGTGACCATACAATTTGTTTTACACTTAGATGAAGAAAATAAAATACATTAACATGTATAGACATGTATATTTGCATCATGTGGCGACTAAAAAAGCTTTAGTTAGAAATCAACATAGCTTGTAACTTTAAAATAGTCCAAAAATTATAAAAAATATATGTTTAAAAAGAGGAAAGTATTATCATCATCATGGTAATAATTTTTTGAATTTTATCATTAAAATTCCTAATATATTTGGTTATGGAAGTTGAAATTTGTTGTTTTCTATCAAATCTCTTAGACTTGGCTGTAGATTGACAGGGCCAAGCCTTTGGCTTGGGAATCCATGCATTTTCGAGCCAAAAGGTTGGGATTTTAAATTCAAACTTACAATGCATATGCATTATTCTATAAAATGTACATGATATTCTATAACACAAATATGTTATGTTAACGAATATGTATCGAATAATACGTATGTATTACAATATAACATGCACATGTTATCATGGAATTCATATGCATTATGGTATAACATGGTTTGTCATGGTAGCATAGAGGTATAGCACCAATAATGTGTATGTGTTATACCATAATGTGTACATGTTATATTTAGTATAGATAAAAACTTACTTTTCAACAGACTTTTTTTACCCAATTCGAGAAATTTATGCCCATAGACATTTTCTACACGCTTTTGCAGTACTTGCATATAATATGATCTTACATATAATATTCATCATTAGTAAGATTTTGCATATAATATGATCAATTATATTATTCCCACTATCACATAACTTTTAATCATATAGAATTATCAAATCACCTAAAATTATCAAATGTGGATCAAAGGTCAAACATTACACTTCATTATTGATAATTCACTTTAGAGGCCTAAATGGCATGGTATGGCACTTTTTTTTTTAAATTATTGTTTCAGGCATTGAATATGACTTTAAATAAGGTATGAATCACCTTGAAGTGCTCCCAAAGACTCAAGATCTCCAACCATGCACAAACCTATTGACAACTTTCAGTTTTTCACCTTATGTATAGGTACATGTATAACATCCAAATTATAATTATATTTGATAGTCAAGCACACTTTTAAAAACCTATGCTCATTGTGTTATCATCATTTTTTATCGTTATCATTATCTTTACTCTAAAACCATTTTTAAATGAGTAAGTCATTCGAGTGAGATGGAGATGGAGATGGAGTGGAGCATTAGTGGAAATGTACCATGTTACCACACAGTCTAGATTTTCATGTTGCCTACTTCCACTAATGCTCCACTCCATCTCCATCTCCATATTTAGTCTAAAACCATTTTTAAACGAGTAAGTCATTCGGGTGAGATGGAGATGGAGATGGAGTGGAGCATTAGTGGAAGTAGGCAACATGAAAATCTAGACTGTGTGGTAACATGGTACATGTACAACATCCAAATATAATTATATTTTATTTTTAATCACACTTTTAAGTATCTATGTTTATTGTGTTATCATCATTTCCAATCATTGTCATTATCTCTCCTATACAACCATTTTAAATGAGGAAGTTGTTCACTTTACTACTTAAAATGGATACGGTTGTTTATATTAAGTCTATATTTGAAGGATACGATGGTATTGGTAAGAATAATAATGATAATGAGGAGGGCAAGATGGAGATGGAGATGGAGTGGGCCATTAGTGGGAGTGGGCAATGTGAAAATCTAGACTGTGTGGTAATAGGGTACAAGTCCAAATGTGGCATTTAGGTTCAGGCTCAGGTTCAGGATTTGGCTCTGGCTCTGGCTCAGAGTATTGCAACTCATGCCAGAAGGCAAAGCATCAGCCATAAATTAAGTTTGTTAGAGAGATAAATTCTAGGCAAAGGATCAAGATCAAGATTGACCAAGCTAGACATATAACCAGAATGCTAGATGAGGCCATCAAGTACATCAAATATATACATGTACAACTTGAGGTTCTAGAATCTCCCTCTCCCTATAACTGCAAGTGCAACTATCATTGTCACTGTCACTATCATTACATGTTTGCCCTTCTACTCATGTCCCCTGCAATCTAAATAAAATTGTACACTGAACAATGCATCCTATGTATCTCTAATCACCTTCACATCACTCGCTAATCTCATTTTAAAAATACACCATGTTTTTTCTTTCTTTCTTTATTTCTTTATTTAATGTAGCCTACAAACATAATCCATATTCCATAATAACAAAAGGGATTTGAGCTGGCAAAATTAACACACAATATTATTATATTGTCCTTTCTATGTTTTTCCTCTCTCGATTCAATGGCTTACTTTAGTGGTGAATGGTTACGCAATCAGAGAACTCAAAGTCAATTTTTCCAAACAAATGGTTAAGGGTATGGGCCTAGTTTCATGAATTGGTGATAAATATTTTGGTTATAACATGTTGATAATTTGTCAATATAATAAGCCCTGCAACTATCTTAATATGATGCCTATCTGTTAATTTGACTCATTATCGAGTCAACTTGACCCAATAATGACTCTAGGTTATTGGCTAGATAGGTGAGGTGGGTATTGGTGTATGTGGGATCCCTCAATCTCTTGATTACTTGCTCAATTTTAATTCTGTTTTCCATAATGTGTGCAACTAGATACTCTTAGCTGCCAGGGGGATCTTGTGGAATTATAGGAGTGGAGGAATATGAGGGTTAGGAGGGTTAGGTGGGGGGTTAACCAAAGGATTATGAGGGTCAGGGGGAGGGTTAGGAGGATGGTTATGGTCTCTTGCAGTGGATTATCTATTTAAAACAAATAATTTACAAATTAAATAATGTAAAAAAATAAAAAGTTGGTAAAATACAAGGTTAATAGGTGTAGTTTTTTTATCACTTGCCACATCTATATGGTGACATTGTGGAGTTCAAGACGTGTCGAGCTTTCCAATGGACTTCTAGTGAGTTTTGAGTTCTTTGGAGCAAAAATATGATTGAAAAATAACACTTGGGAGTTGGAAAAATGGTAAGAGGCAACATTAAAATGCAAGATTTTTTTTAAAAAAAAAAAAACATGTAACACATACACATTATAATAATGTGTATGAGTTAAAGGGTATGTCCAAGGAATTATCCCCCAACTCTGTACACATACCCAAGTCTAATTGAGCAACCTCCAAAAACTTTAATGTTGGTAGGAATATAGAACACAGAGCAATATTAATGAATTAAAGATGGAAATAAAATACAACATAATAGAGACACAAATTTAACGTGGTTTACCCAATATGGGCTACGTCCACATAGAAACAGTCAGTCCTTATTATTTAGTCCAACAAATGAAGGGAAAAACCTGCAATACATCCACAGTAATATCCTCTTCACTCACACACAATATGTCATCATGATTTTAATACCTTCATATCAAATGAGGGTTACATATTAGGGAAAAAATGCATAAACATAATTTCTACCATTAGATCTAAGACCTAATAAGATCGTTGCCCCCCCCCCCCCCCCCCCCCCACACCCCCTGTCAAGAACTGGACTTTATAATAAGATTAGGCTCCACCATCCAACAATTGTTATGTTGAGAAAATGTCTCACGCAATTGGCTATTTGTATTGTTGAGCATATTTGGGCTTATGAAGCTCATTTACTCAATGAACACATATTTAATGTCTCATTTCTTCTTTAAAAATTATCAGTGTTTGTCCATCAAATTATTTTATTTTCCCAATACATGATTGAAACAAGGGTCATCTTAATGAAAAATAGATGTCAAATATCTAACAACTCATCTTAAAATGTAAAGAATACACCATGTGACATTTAGACAAGATTAAAAATAGTTAGATATACCTAATAAGGTGACTCTATAACCAATTATACGAAAATTAGAAAAGGCTTCTTAAATGAAAGATGAATCTTATATAATCTAATTAACCTAAGTAGGTTTCCATATGTAAATAGATATGGATACATATATTTCCAAGGTTTTTTCATTCTCATTCTCAATAACACTTAATAAAAAAAATTAGATTTATAATAGTAGTGTTCATTTCTCTTTATTCAGAGATTGGAGGAAATGTGAAATTATTGCCATTACCATAAATACTACCGATCTTTGGTAGTATACTAAACTTGGGTTTGAATGCCCACCAATATTTGCATACTCTCTCTAAGTCATATGGCGATTTGATGGATCTCAAATTAGGCACTACCCCTACTATTATAGCTTCCTATGTGTAGGCTACAATTACCATACTAAAGAGTATAAATTATGATGGAAGGGATGTAATTTTATGTTTTGTTAAAGCAAGATTTTGTAAAGTGAAAGTGTAAATCGATATTCATACCTCACTCACATCTCATTACCACTAGCTCCTATGAACTTCTGTACACGAACCGTTAAGCCACAATATTATGATTTTTATTTTAGTAATCCTTAAAAAACATATTTTTCCTAACCAATGCTCCCTTGTATTTTATATTTTTTATGCTTAGAAAGATAGGCTCTAATTGCAATTGTTTTTTATTCTAAGGGCCCAAGTATGGTGTTTTTATATGTTATTAACTAACAAAATCAAAAAGATGGACACCAGAACCTCAATGTATTACCCTCACATTAGTGGCATTGCATCATTGATTTGATTTGCACATTGGATGTGAAGCCTTTCCTAATAAAACAACTCTCATGATGGTGACATAGATGAACAAAATCTATAAGATAGACTTTGGAACCTTAATGTCTTGTGGCCACATCAATCGCAACCATGTTCATGCAACCTAAATGTGTGATATTGTGTTTAAAAAAGAAGGGTGATTTATATATGCATCAATGAAGGATGATATTAGGTTTGCCTCGATTGTGATTTGAAAGAAAGATTTGAATATTTGTTTACCAAAATTTAGGGTAACAAATGTTTGGATACAAACTATTAGAGGGAGTTTTTGTAGAAAGAGGCACATCTATTATACAACTATGTCATGGTTGATAATGGTTTATGTGAGGAACTTAATGTATGCAACCATTGTAGATTACATTTTCAATTTTAATTGATATTCTAGACAACATATAGTGGTAGCTTTCAAAAAAAAATCCAGCTTTTGCCTTTTGTTGTATACTTGGCTATATATTTGAGTATAATGTAGTGGGAGACAACTAGTTGATAATCAACATTTGCATGCCATATTGAAAGATTGCTTGCATTGTGAATGTTTACTCTTTCATCATTATAGGATGGTGTCTAAGTTTTGCAGTCATCAAATACAATGAACATGTTTGATGTGGCTTGTCATGGCCACGAGGCTTTATATCTACATTGTATGGTTGAGCCCTTTTCATATAAACATGCAGACTTATTGAATTTGGTGTGATGATTTACATAGTTTACAAATTCCTCATAATATTTTTGAGCATTAACATTTAGTATTTCATTTATGGAGAGAAAGCATGGATCGTTAAGATTGGAATGGTTGATCTTATTATTGTTTTTGTTTTTGTTGTGTGGGTTTCATGATATATATTAATAAATATATATATATCATACAAAATAATTCATATTAAAAAATTATATACATCACTATATAATATATAGTGCTTTTAATATATATTAATATTTAATATATATATAATATATATATATATATATATATATATATATATATATAATATAATTTTATTTATATATCATTTATACTATTTATTATTACTATATATTAATTTTAATAATTATATTATATTGTATATAACATAATATAATATTACATATTATTATTTTAATTATTTATTTATATACTATTATACAAAACCCTACTTTACTAAAAGTGAAAATTATGTAGTATTTTGTTTTGGTAAAGAGGGGTTTTGTAAAATGAAGGAGTGTAAATTGACAGTCATACCACATACATAACCCTTAACCATTGAACTCATCTCATTTTTTTACACAAAACATCAATTTGATATTTCTAATGGGGGTGATGGTTAAAAAGGAGGGGGTGTGTTACTTCATATGGCAATGCAATAAGATATGTGGGGAAGAGACTTCTCATTTCTATAATCACTTAAAAGTGGTAATTGGATGCTAAGAGTGTCGTTTGAGTTACCATATCCCTAGGCTTGCCATAGACCTATTCTATAGGCTTAGACTTGAATTTCTAGCCATTCAGCAAACCTTGCTCACTTACAGTCAGTCAAGACACAATTCCTGAATTTTCACCTCTGACACCAATCCAAACTTTCTATAATTCTACCAAAATGACATTAGCACCATAATTAGGACACTACAACCACATGGTTATAGTGTCCCCAACTGGGGGCTACTATCTTTAGCCCTAACTCTTCCCAACATATACTTTTCAAATGTGTGCCCCTCCTAAGGTCAGCCTAAGCTCATTTTCTTATCCACACAAGAAATAGAACCTTATATATACAAATCTAATCCACCTCTATTCACTAGATGGTAATTTTATTCAAACCTAAGAAAAAGTTGTTCAAAATCAAAGTACCTTATCCCTATTCTGCCCTATTTTCTATATACTACCATCTACAACAACCCTAAGTCTAGTTTTTAAGAACTAAAAAGCCCAAGCACATTCAAGGCATCTAAGGCCACTCTCATTCTAGCATTCACTTTCACATACATCAAGCAGTACGTGGGAGAACTACATCAGACTTAACCCCTCTTCAGAGTATTGGTATGTAGGCAACTCTCTACATAGTGAGGTGCTGAGGATGTCCAGTCCATCCTAATAACACACTCAAATATTAATCATATCACACTTGCAAAGAGAACTAGGGTTTGTATATGAAATCAAGCTTTATAGGTATAATATAAAGCTATAAGCTTCAGTCTCAGAGGAAAAAACACACAGACACAAGCACAAGAGCTCCATGAAAACAAGAATAGTCCCACAAAGAGAACATTAGTGCCATATCTTGGACACTACACACAGATGACACTACTATCCAAACTAGGCACCATTGTCCAGGGAACAAACGTATATTAAAATCCTACTTACGACACTCAGAGTTGCTTAGATCTCCAATTTTAGAACCCAAATCATCTACGATAGTCTATTTTTAGCTAAATCTATATTTCTCCATATTTATTTCTATTAGTATAAATTCAATCAAGGTCAAATTCATTCACAAATTATTAAGTTAATTATTATAATTTATTTAATTGATTTATACAACTCAACCCTTTAACTAAACATAGGTAATTCCACATGTAAAAACCATAAGAAGTTAAATCATTTGGTGAACTTGACGTGAATCAAACATGTAACCTTATGATTTATCATATTCAAACTCAACAAAATGGGATTCACTTCTAAGGTAAGTCCAAGTACGCTTATTTTTTATTCATAGTAGTCATTTAACTTTGTTGTATTAATAGCATAAATGGGGGGCAAATGTAATCACCTAAAAGTGGTAATTAGATGCTAAGAGTGTCGTTTGAGTCACCCTATCCCCAGGATTTCCATAGACCTATTCTAGATTCTTAGACTTACATTTATAGCCATTCAACATACCTTTTTCACTTACAGCTAGTCAAGACACAGTCCCTAAACTATCACCTCTGACCCAAATTTGACTTTCCTAGAATTATGCCAAAAAGACATTAGCACCACATTTGGGACACTACTGCCACATGGCGCTAGTGTCCCCAACTGAGTGTTATTATCTTTAGCCCTAAATATTCCTAATAGATACTTTTTCAAATGTGTGTCCCTCCTAAGGTTAGCCTAAGCTCATTTTTTATCTGCACAAGTAGCAAAACCCTATACATACAAGTATAATCCACCACTATTTACAGTTAGTGCCACAACATCATAGTAGCACTACTTAGGTAGCTTCAAGTTTAGATTATAAAGCACCCCATATCATGGTTTCATATCCACCATTTCACACCACATGCATGATCACTATTCCACTCTTCAACACCGATCATGGTGATGGTGAGTCTCCCATGAGACTCATTGGTTAGCGTGGTTAGCCTTGTACATACTTCATTCTCTCTCTCGCTCCTTATACATATTTTATTTTCATATACATGTACATAGATTATACTCAAAAAACACAAAATAAATATAATATCTCAAAATCCAAAAGCATTCAAATATTTAAAAAAATCCAATTTTTTTATAAATTGTATCCATTGTTTTCTTTACATTTCTACCACTTATCAGATTTTGCTTATTGTTAGCTATCATAGTATAATTGATTTTATCATACACATATGCTTCACTTGTTCTTATCGATTGATTACAAATTTTAAATAGGAATCCAGTCCACTACACTGATCCAGACCAGCTATCATCTACCCATTGGGGGCATTCACACTGATCTATGCTTATACAATGCTACATCTACCCACTTTGGGGCTTCTCCTACACAGTTGTTATAACCAAATTTTATCTTTACATAATATACATTCCATTTATGCATTGATTTATCATGATATTGATCATTATTATTCATTTCTCATATTTTTTGCCAACTATCACTATTTAGCTTCAAGATATATGCACCCTGGTGTCTACATAGTTTTGTATTACATAATCATACGTGATTTCAGTTCTAGTTCCTAGATGCGTTACTATGCTTCCTAAATCTTTGAGGGCATTTGAATATTCCATTATTTTTTTGATTCTACACTTCTCTGTTTATATGCCTTGGACATGTGCCCATGTCCCTTGTGTGTGCTCTTTCATGCTTCTGTATGTGGACATTTGAACATGTCCTTGTATGTTGTCATTCTCATATTTAGTGATATGTGCCCATTTCCCTTGTATTTTGTCCCTTTGGCCTACTTTTTACATGCCTCATGTGGTTATATGTTTTCTTATCTAGGTAGTTATTTAGATTTTATTATTGTTATATATTGCTTACATCTATCTTGACACCCTTATATAATGCTAGATTACAACATGCATCTTACAATTCCTATTATTACTCAGATACATTTATAGACTGATTTTATGTTTGTATATTATATTGGAATATCATGTTTTGGTTAACACATTTTACAGAGCCACTTATTTAGAGGGTAGTTCTTCCACAGATTTCAAAACTACCTTCAAAAGAGGAGGTATTTACATGGGTTGTCATAGAAATCAGGTTCCTATTTTGCTTTTCATAGATACTTTTAAGCACATAGGATCAGTTACAAAGATCAGACTTAGGGCAGACATAAAATTTAATAGAGTTTTAATATTCAATTTATACCACACAAATATTAGACCAAGTAGATATTATTGGGTGTGAAGCCACTATTCATAGGTCACTACTCACAAGCACTATTCAAATCACTATTCATGGTGATGTGGCGTGTTGGAATGGCATCTTGGTGATGTGTCATGTGGGTGTGCAGATGATTTGGCATGTAGGTGACATGGTATGTAGGTGATGTGGTAGGAGGGCCCATGGTGGGCCTCAAGATGTGATCAAGTTGAGGTGACATGGTGTGAGGTATAGTACTCCACTAAAGGACATAGTTTTGTCCTTAGTTGTCACATGTGGATTGTCACATGGTGCATAAAATAAGAGGTCATGTATTGGTTGAATTTATAAAGGGACCCATGATTCCCATGTGTGGAGAAATTTAAAAGGTGATTGCAACACCTTTTGGACTTGTGTGGTCACATGGAAGAAGAAGACAAGATGAGCACTATTGCAGATTGTCCTCACATGTGTGAGTGGGGTATAATTCTTGGAGTCACATGGAGTTGCTTAGATCTTATCTAAAGTAGGAATCTACTATGTTGATCCTTGATGAATAAGACAAGATGAACACTATTGAGTGTTTGGAATCACTTGTGGAAGTGGGGAGCAAGGTTTGGAGCCACATGAAGGTGACCTTAGATTTTGTCTAGTGGAGGATCATTTTTGATGAATTTTTGGCACATGGGATCATCTACCACTAAGATCAAATGACACCCACTCAGATGTGGTGAATTTTTTGAGAAGCCATGAAGTTATCTTTCCCTCTCTCTTCTCTCTCTCATTGTTATTAATTGTTATAAAGCATTGCATTCTCCTTTGTATTTGAGAGAAGCCCATTGGAGGCTATCCACTCTTGAATCATTATTTGAGTTTGGAGCTTGTAAGGCATGGAATATTAGCTCATATAAATGCCTAGGTTTTAAGTATCATTCATGTTTAGGTGGTTAGACTTTGAAAAGCTTAGATGAAAGTATGGTTCACCTAGTTTATTGAAGCATGGAGTTCTTTAAGGTTAGAGGTTAGATCTTGAAAGGTTATGTTAGCCTAGCTCACCTGATTAGATCTTGGAGTCTTATTACCTCAAATCATGTAGATAGAGGTAGATCTTAGAGCACCCTTGGATGCTATGGATATTAGCATTATAAGAGATGCATGTTATAGCTTGGAGGTTAGAGCATGAGAAGCTTGGTTATAAGCTTTGCTCACCTGAGTGCTTGGTTTGTTAACACTGAAAAGGAGTTGCTGAGCGGATATATGTAGAGAGAGATTTACTGATGGAATATGAAGTATGGATGATACCTTTTCCATGTGGTTTTTCCTTAGATGGTTTAGCAAAGTTTCCATGTATATCTTATGTAATGTGTTCTCTCATGTTTTGTGTTTTTTTGTAGTTTGTTTTAATTTTTATAATTTAAATTTACTTGCACATGTAGGATGTTTGTTTCCTAACAAGTGGTATCAGATGCATGGTTTTTTAGATGATTTTGTGCAAGTAGGAGCTATAGGTGGAGAGACCAAGATATCGATCATAGAGATTGGGAAATGAATTGCTAGCTGTGACCATTTTGGATATCGATCATAGAGATTGAACCGCTATATGTGATTAGGATAATAAAGAATCAAGTCGTTGGCTATGAGACTAGTATTTAAAAGAAAGGAGTGGTTTGCATATTGATGAAGATATGTTATGCTCGATTGGGAAATTGATTGAAATATATTGTACCAAACAACTTTTATCAAATGAATTGTGTACGCACACACGCACACACACACACACACACACATCCAATCCTAGTGATTGGGATTAATCCGCTATGAGAACTACATATAATGGGATATCAAGCAAATGTTCAACTCACTATTTTGTTTATTAAAACATAGTTTAAAATTCAAAATAAAAGCAAAAAATTTGAGATAGAGGATGAGTTTCTAACACTACGCCAATCCATATTAATACATCAAACAATAAAAAGTCCAACAAAATTATATTAGGTATTTTATATTTTCTTACACAAAATCTACCAATAATTTAATTAAGGCGTATGAATTTACATCTAGAGTATATAAGAATCACTTAAAATTGTACCTCCATAGGTGTCGTATTAACACAGATAAATGTAGTAGGAGTTGGCCCACTACCTAGTTGTGATGTCAAAGGCAACATCTCCTCCTAGAACCCAAAAAAATACATATATATTATTAAATTTAAATGTGTTAATTAATTTTTACCTTTTTAATTTGCAAATATAACATAAAAGTTTAACATGAAATTTATATAAAAGATACCTACATGTGTGTAGAGACTCCCAACATATCCAAACCAAATGTGTGTGCCAACAACTCATCAGTCAAGACCATATCCTCCAAGCCCCCTAAAGCACCATCATCATCATTTGAAGGTTTAGTTCATATAGCACGAAAACATTTGCATGGGTGAGATCGGGAATAACCACTAGCTGGATTATCTCAAGCATATGTCTCTAAAAGTCTACTCGTATAATGAATGAGTGTATCAGAAATCATACTAAGTGCATACAAAGTGTCTATCTCCACAACCTCATTCACCATAGAGGGAATCTCTAGATGAAGTGGCTCTTAGGTAGGGATCCTTGTAGGTCGATTACGTTCATGACATGTACCTGGTTGATCTTATGCGTAGCCTTCCCCTCGGCCCTGAAACTCATAATAGTCAAAGTAGTTTAGAATTTCATTGAGGACAAACTCGTAATAGAGTTTCCTCAAAAATAAAAAAATGGACCTCATGGTTATTACGAGGTGGATAGTCAAACACTATCCACCATCACTCCTAAAAATTGGCTTTAATCAAATTGTGTTGGCTTCATTGGATCGGGAAACATTTAGCCGTTACAGGAAATGGAGCATTGGTGGTTGGGTCAATAAATAAGGCAAACATTTGATATTTTGTTATTTCTTTCTTCTTCACCTTATAAGCTAACAATTTTTCAGCTTAGTAAGCCCTACAACTATCCCTATATGACCTTCATATGTCAAATTGTCTCATTATTGAGTTAACTTGACCTAATACTAACTATAGGGTACTGGCCAAATAGGTGCGATGGGTGTTTGTGGAAGTGGGCTCCCTCATTATCTTAATTATCTACTCAATTTCAATTTTATTCTCCACTATGTGAGTAGCTATATCCTCCTGACTGCCTGGGGGATCTAGTGGAACTACAGGAGGGTTAGGCGGAGGGTTAGGAGGGTTAGGTAGAGGGTTAAGAGGTTTGGGTGGAGGATTAGGTAGAGGATTAGGTGAAGGGTTAGGCAGATCATGCCGAACTATTGGAGAAAAATTACAAATCAAACTATGTAAAACATTTACAAAAAAAATGATTTAATCTATAAAACTTACCTCTTCTTCACAGTGGCATCATCCATCTCATGAATATGGGAGCAAAAGCAATGATTTCCATGCGATCTATAGGGAAAAACATGAGTTGGAGGGCAAAAGGAAGAGCTAGAGGGAAAAATGTGAATTTCAAGTAGCAAAATGCAAACGCCAAGCAAATAGTAAAAATGACAATTCAGGTTTTTTAAATTTATTTATAGTTTATGTAATGTGTATGCATTACCCTTATTTATAAGAATGAATGTGCATTCCTATAACATGTACGTGTTCTTATAAATAAAGGTAACACGTATGTGTTACTGTTATAATCTGTATGCATTACGGCTCATGTATTCTGAGCCATAACACGTATGTGTTATAACAATAACTGGTATGCATTATGTTATAACATGTATGCATTGTTGGGTATGTCCATAGAATTGTCCCCCAACTCCATGCACATACCCCTATATGATTTAAGAATGAATTACACTCTTTCACATATAGACCTTCAGATTTGAAAAGACAATTCATATTCAATAAGGGTATTCTTTTTATACTCAAAGAAAGAGCATTTCATAGTCCTTATCTTTATTTTGATAGTTTATATATGAATGTGCAAAAATCTTCATGTGAGCTAGTAAATAATTTAACACATTATTAAGTTCATCTTCTCTAAAAGGAAAAAAAATTGTTAAAGATATTTTAAAAGGAAAATAATTTAATAAAGAGCTTCATAAGTCATCTCAAATACCTTATTAAAAACCAATAATTCAAGTAAGGAACAAAAGTAAAGGTTTTACATAAAGAAAGAGAATCAACTTATAAAATAGCTCATACAATAAAAACATCTACTTCTATTAAGAGACAATCACTTTATTTTCATCATCTTAGAGATAGAACACATGATATCTTACATACATTATTGGTTAAACAATTTATCACTCTTCTATTGAATTACTATTATCAACCACATAAATTTGAGAAAATAAAAGAACAGCCATTTTGTACTTACCATGGCATTAATGGGCATCATGATAATGATTTTTATACTTTATGACAAAATTTTATACAACATTTTGATAGAGGAGTCATTATATTTGAAAACAAGACAACGAGGTCTTCTTTTGCCACTTCTTCTAATAGTTATTCTAATAATATTGAGAAATCCCATGACACTCCTACCAAAGAACAAATAGACTATAAGCTTTTGTAGAAAAAAACTATTAGGAGTCCTTGTGGTTCAAATTATACCATGACTGAGTTATACTAGGGTATTCCTATTTAAGAATCATTGGTCATTCAAGCTCTTGATAGAGGTGATACTAGATAAATCTAGTTATTGATGCTTCAAACTTATATGTTACCTATACATCCATATCTTATTTGAAACAAATTTGGAAGAAAAAGGAGAATCATATATCTATGGATAAACTAAAGGTACAACTCAACAGAATAATACAACAATCAGAAGTGAAACCATTTTGAATTGTTCAACAACAGATTTGTTGCCCTAATTATAATAAATTTCTCTTTCGAAAAAAAATTGAAAACCGGTTTTGAGTGATAATATCACATACACGATACTAACAACTAACAAACACTAAAATTAAATTCTTGTTATCAATGCATTATACATCCATACGTTCATAATATTCTATCAAGTGGGTTGTAGTCCAATGGTGAGGATGATGGTGTAAAAGGTGTTGCCTAGTCATCCACCAAGGTACAAATCCCAAGAGATACCAAAAAAAGATGAGGTCAGGATCGTGCCCCATGTGAATTTGGCAAAAATGATACCCCTCAGTCATTAGAACTAAGCCAAAGAAGCATTCTATATACCTAATCCATGTTAAAGTAGGGTTTCAATCTTTTTTTTTTTTACGAAACTCATCGATGCAAAAAATTCAAAGCATATAACATACACATGTCAAATACAAAATTTTATATATATATATGAAATACGCTATATAGCATATGTCAAAGATATAGCATATTTGACATATGTATAGCATATGCCAAATACATATATAATGTATATAATATATCATATGTCAAAGATATAGTGTATTAGACATATATATAGCATATGTCAAAGATATAGCTTATTAGACATATATATAGTGTATGCCAAATATATATATATATATATATATCATATGCATGCACACACACACATAACATATGTCAAATACTATATATAGCGTATGTCAAATATGCTATATATATAGCATATGCCAAATACACTATATCTTTGACATACGTTGTGTGTGTGTGTCTGTGTGTAGCGTATGTCAATTATGATATATATATGGTATATTTCAAATACACTATATATAGTATTTGACATACGATATATATATATATATATATATATAACTTATGTCAAATATGCTATATATAATATTTGACATACACTATATATACGTTATATATATCATATGTCAAATACACTATATCTTTGACATACGTTATGTGTGTGTGTGTGTGTCAATTATGCTATATATATGGTATATGTCAAATACACTATATATAGTATTTGACATATGATATATATATATATATATATATATATATATATATATATATATATATATATATATATATATATATATGTCAGTATACCATATGTAAAATACATAGTGTATTATACATATATATAATGTATGTCAAAGATATAGCATATTGGACATATATATAGTGTGTGCCAAATATAGTGTATTTGACATACACTACACACACACACACACACACACAGCGTATGTCAAACACTATATATATAGCTTTTTTGACATATAGCATATATATAGTGTATGTCAAATACATTATATATATAGCATATGTCAAATACACTATATCTTTGACATATGATGTGTGTGTAGCGTATATCAAATACACTATATATATGTTGTATGTCAAATACACTATATATATAGTATTTGACATAGTCCCTAGAACTAAGTCGAAGAAGCATTTTATATACCTCATTCGTGTAAAATCAGGGTTTCAATCATTTTTTTTAATGAAACTCATCAATGTAAAAAATTCAAAGCATATAACATACACATGTCAAATATGAAATGATATATATATATATATATATATATATATATATATATATATATATGAAATGACATACACTATATATATTGTGTAGGTCAAAGATATAACATATTTGACATGTATAGCATATGTCAAATACATATATAATTTATATAATATAGCGTATGTCAAAAATATAGTGCATTAAACATATATATAGCATATGTGAAAGATATAATGTATTAGACATATATATAGTGTTTTCTAAATACACACACACACACACATATATAATGTCAATCAATGATGGGGGCATCCCCTTCATTTAATCTATCACTATTGATTGGCTCCATAGCCTATGAAATAGATGACGCATCTTGGTTGACCACTCCACATGATCGTGACCTATATCATCTAATATGCATCTCAATTTGAATCATGATCCATGTATGATTAGACTATAAAGCATAAAATCGAGCAACTAAATCTCTAAATAAATCATAATCCTAACTCAGTTTAGGTCATCTAGCAAGATTTGCTTGTAAGTATCACACTCATCATTAACCACAATATATGTTCCAATTATGATCACATGTGCATCAAACAGATACACGTGTTTACCACCAATCTAATCTACTATCTCAACCAAACTGCTACCTACTACATTATATGATACATTCATTGTCAAAATACAGATGGTTGCATCTACCATCATAGACTAATAGGAATCACTTACAAAACCACATTATGTGAATAAATTAAAAATAAAAAGGTTTTCAAATGAATACAAAAAACACATAATATACAAATACTCATGATCAAATATGGTTCTCACAAATTTGGCATCTCCACCTATAGGCTATGCTACAGGTTGTGGTACAGGTGGCACACCTACTCCATCTTTGTCTCCTCCACCTATGTTGTGGGCACAATGCCAAGATAATATGCTACAATAGGTAAAAATGAAACCCATCAGGAATGAGCCCAATGATGCATATAGGATGTTGTACACCTTGCATCATCACCCTCTATTAATAAAGCCATAAGATCTTGCTATGTTTATGGATGAGGAACCAAATTTGCATCCGTAAGCCCTATCCTTGAACTTACTCTAATAGTTGCTCCAGCACTCTGCATCCATGGATAAGGCACTAGAGGTACAACCTGATTCAACCCAAATTGACGAGTCACTCGTTCATATTGTAACCTCTCATATGCATCATCAAACCAATCATATATCCACATAACAACTCACACACATCATAAATCCTGAGCATCCTCATGCTATGCCTCATATCTCATATAAGGTCACCATCAATCCATAACAGGTTCCAGCCTATAAAATTGTTAGGTTGTGGAGCTAAAAGCTTCAACTGTTGCAAACATGGAGAGGTTGTTGAGTTCCAAAAGTGCCAGCATCGGCAGTATAACCGACGTCGATCACAGACAGTGCAGAAGGCAACCGGTGACGGCAGGGAGTCGACCGACGTCGGCAGAACCAGGCAAGCAGGGACCGATGTCGGTCGCCTGTGTGTTCCAGAATTGTTCGTTGCATGAACAGTTAGTTAGTTGAACTGAGTGTTTGCATGTTAAGGGGCTAATTATAGTCTCGATCTACGTGTCTAATTATTGTAGTTAGAGTTCTATTTTTGTATGCATGGGATCTTATTTAAAGACCCATGAGGCATGTATTGTACTTATCAAGAAGGCAAGTAAAGCATTGAAGCATTGAAGCAAGGTCAAGGAGATCAGCTGAAGCATTCAAGGAGGGGATAACAACTCAGGTTGTTGAGTTGGGTTGAGCAAGAGAGAGAGGGAAGAAGGTCTTGAGGTGTGGCAAGCCTTTGAGGTGGAGGAAGAAGTGGCATCTTTCTTATTGTATTTTCTTCTAGTAGTATTTAATACAAGAGTGTGTATTGTCTCTCAAATTCTTTGTTGTCTCAAGTTTCTAGTTACTTAATCATTCTGGTATAATTCTGTGTTTAATTGCTTATAAAAAAGTAATCAATTGTGCTTCCGTTGGATAAGGGGTTCCTAACAGTTGGTATCAGAGCTACGATTTACAGGGAGCAGGTTATTATTTTTGATTACAGGTCATTCACAGGGTTTTCTGATTGAGTGGGAGTTCAGCAATGGCAGAAGATAGTAAGCTACGAATGGAGAAGTTTAATGGCAAGAATTATCAACATTGGAGGATGCAGATAGAGGATTATCTATATCAGAAGGATTTGTACTTACCGTTGGGTGGGGTTGCATGTAAGCCCACAGATATGAAGGATGAAGAATGGAACGTTCTTGATCGGAAGGCTCTCGGTTCCATAAGGTTGAGCCTTGCATCGTCTGTGATTTCCAACTTGTCACAGTGTAAGACAACGAAAGAGTTGATAAAGTCCTTGGCGAATTTATATGAAAAGCCCTCAGCGTCAAATAAGGTATTTCTTATGAAACAGTTATTTACTTTGCAAATGCAGGAAGGTGGATCGGTATATACTCATCTTAGTGATTTCCATGGTTTGGTAAACCAGTTAGCTTCAGTCAATATTGTTTTTGATGATGAAGTAAAGGCTCTCTTGATATTATGCTCTTTACCTGAAAGTTGGGATAGTTGGTTATGGCAGTAAGTAATTCTGCATCTGCTTCTAAAATCTTAAAAGTTGATGATGTTGTGAGTGTGATCTTGAATGAAGAAATACGCAGGAAAAGCACAGGTGAATCATCAGGGAATGCTCTAAGTGCAGAAAGCAGGGGGAGGCAAAGAGAGAAAGTAGAGCAAGGGAAATCAAGGTCGGGAAGGAGATCCGAATCCAAAGGTATTACCTGCTGGTTTTGTGGAAAGAAAGGACACACAAAGAAGGAGTGTTGGTTGCGAGATAAAGAGAATCAACCTGAAGGTAAAGAAGAAGCAAAGGATGCAAATATCATGGTACAGGATGCTCTCATACTTTCTTTGGATAGTCAGGTAGGATCATGGATTTTAGATTATGGTTCATCTTTTCATGCATCCCCAAACAGAGATTTGTTCCATGAGTATGTCCAGGGAGACTTTGGAGTGCTTTATTTAGGGGATGGTATGCCTTGTCAGATAGTTGGCAAAGGGAAAGTGCAGCTGAAATTGCAGATAGACAACACATGGGTGTTGAAGGAGGTCATGCATGTCCCAGTTCTGAAGCAGAGTTTGATTTCTGTGGGAAGGTTGGGTGATGAGGGATGCAAAATAACCCTAACAGCAGATTCTTGGAAGGTTACCAAGGGTGCACTTGTTTTAGCAAGAGGTAAGAAAGTAGGTACTCTTTATCTATCTACTTGTATTACTGATTCTACTTCTGGTTTATCTACTTCAGTTGTAGATTCAAAGATATGGCCTAATAGGCTGGGTCACATGAATAAGAAGGGAATGGATGTTCGTGATTCAAAAGGTATGTGTTCAGATTTGGAAAGCATAGATAGAGTTCATTGCAGGAAAAGGAAATTTGATGCTTTTGACAGGAACAAAGAAGCCTTAGTGTTTATGGAGGAGATGAGAGACAGAGATCAGTCACAAGGGCTGAATAATTCTGAGCAGGGCAGTATGGACAGAGGTTTGATCCAAGATGAGCTCGCGAATGATGGTTTCATCACTTACAGGACACAGACACACGTCGACACATGGCACCGACGTCCAGACAGGTACCGACATCAGTCATGTGCAGACTAGCAGGGTCGATAGAGTCAGCAGGAAAAGACCGACGTCAGTTAGGTAGGAATCGACGTCGGCAGGGGGGACACCGACGTCGGCCAGGGGTAACGACGTCGTCAGTCAGGGTCAGTGCAGGGAACTGACATCGGTCAGGAGCAGACTGGGAGATGGCCGAGATCGGTCACTGGAACGGATGTTGGGCGGACAACAAGCTGTCAAAGAGTCTCAAACGCCCATATGGAGGTCAAAAAGGGTAAGTGAACCTCATATTCATTGTTCACCTTCTTTATATTGCTTACTGATAGTCAAGAACTAGGAAGATGGAAGAAGCAATGCAGGTAGAGTCCAGAAACAGTGGGAGCTTGGCATGGATGAGGAGTGTGAGTCCTTGGAGAAGAACCAAACAGGTATTTGTTGGTAGAGTTGTCAGCTGGAAGAAAGCACTGGATAGACGGATGGATTCCCATTTTAGAGAAGAGAGTGGATGGACACGTGAGACAGAAGGCTAGGGTATATGGTCTTGAGTTAGCTGCAGGACAATGGAGGTTTGACCATTGTTTTTTATCTTTACCAGGTTGGATAATATTAGCTACATTATCCTGTTACTATATTGTGTTACTTTTTGCAGGGTTTCATATACAGGGAGTTTTTTGAGCTAAGGGTAAAGTTGGTTCAGAAGTATGTCATGAAGAATTTGGGAGCAGCAAAATTCTTTTGGCATAAGTAACAGATATAGCATCACAGGTTGTGTGGTGGTTGGTCTTCAAGGGAGAGCTTGAAGAGGGATACAGAGCCAAGGGAACAAAATAGATGGAGTACAAGTACAGGTACAGTTGCAGTTGTTTATCTCCAAGTGGGAGATTGTTAGGTTGTGGAGCTAAAAGCTTCAACTGTTGCAGACATGGAGAGGTTGCTGAGTTCTAGAAGTGCCAGCGTCGGCAGTATAATCGACGTCGGTCACAGACAGTGCAGAAGGCAACTGGCGACGGCAGGGAGTCGGCCGATGTCGGCAGAACCAGGCAAGCAGGGACCGACGTCGATCGCTTGTGTGTTCCAAAACTGTTCGTTGCACGAACAGTTAGTTAGTTGAACTGAGTGTTTGCATGTTAAGGGGCTAATTATAGTCTCGAGCTGCGTGTCTAATTATTGTAGTTAAAGTTCTATTTTTATATGCATGGGATCCTATTTAAAGACCCATGAGGCATGTATTGTAATTATCAAGAAGGCAAGTAAAGCATTGAAGCAAGGTCAAGGAGATCTACAGGTGTAAGGTCAAGGAGATCAACTGAAGCATTCAAGGAGGGGATAACAACTCTGGTTGTTGAGTTGGGTTGAGCAAGAGAGAGAGGGAAGAAGGTCTTGAGGTGTGGCAAGCCTTTGAGGTGGAGGAAGAAGTGGCATCTTTCTTATTGTATTTTCTTCTAGTAGTATTTAATACAAGAGTGTGTATTGTCTCTCAAATTCTTTGCTGTCTCAAGTTTCTAGTTACTTAATCATTCTGGTATAATTCTGTGTTTAATTGCTTATAAGAAAGTAATCAATTGTGCTTCCGTTGGATAAGGGGTTCCTAACAAAAAAATCACTATGTACTCCATGGAAATCAACACCCTCTATCATGGGAGCACCTATTGAGCTGTAAATATATTAGGATGAGCCCAATCCTAATGAGGTTCACCAAATGGATGAACCACAATAATGTGCTCATGCACTTATATATATACAACAAAGTAGTCATCCCAAGACATCCTGAATGTATCTCCAAGGTGAATTTGTGTAACTCTCGATATAAATTGACTAATATGATGTGCCCCCATGAGTATATATTATGACTCTTCTCAATGGCTTGAATAATACAATACATACCATAGGAAATAAATGCATCTCCACCATCTACTACTATGATTGATGCAAGTATGCAATGTGTAAATTTTTATAATTGTGGAACATCAACTCACACAATCTACTCTATTAACATAGTACCACCTCAATTAGCACCCTTAGCTCTACCTGTAATGAATCTATGTGCTCACCACATATACCATAAACCCATCACATCCATCACTATGGGTCTATTTCCAATAATAAAAAGCCACAAGATGCACCACACATCTTCTAAAATGATGGTTATCTTACTAATTGACAACAAAAAATTACAAATGTCAAGATTCTACCTCTTTACTAATGCAGTCATCAAATGCATGTTATATAAAATTTAGTTCAATAAACTAAAATGTACTAGACCAACCTTCTCCAACATATATTAATTTACATCATCCAAACCCAACTCAAAAAATTACTCATATGTCTACCATACCAAAATTTGTGGGAATTTAAATCACACTAAAAAACCAAACAAAAAAATTAATCAACTCCCAATCCAAGCAAATACATTATAAAGTGGGAATTTAAGTCACACTATAAAACTAAACCAAAAAAAATTAATCAGCTTCCAATCCAAGCAAATACAATATAAAGATATAAATTTTGAGAAAAATTAGTCAAAATATACAAAGACAACATTGACCAATGCAAAAAAAAGAATGTAGAACGGAAGGCCCCATTTGGGACAAGAATGCCAAATTTGGACAATCATGTCCCAAAGGGACAAAAGTGTCAAATCCCACATTTTTCAGTTCAAACATGACAAAAATGATAAAAATCATCAAATTTTCATTTTTTTTCCAAATTTAATTAAAAAATGATACTATTTACTAAATAAATTGTGAACTTTTGATACATATCAGCTCACTAATAGTTTTTATTTCTACATTTGTCTACAAATGTTTAAATTATAATGGCAACACGAATCATTGAATAAGCATCTTGAAAAAATCAACTCTCAATTTTCACAATGTAATAGTGAAAATGAAATTATAAAAACACTTTTTACTTTATATCTATATGAGTTGATTTTTTCACAAAATCAATTACTATGTCTATTTCACACTTAATTCAATTAATAGCTCAAAAATTTAGCAACCGATATCTTGAGTTCTATTCATCTAAAACACATTCTAAAAATTGTATTAGGACAAGTATGACACTTTATTATGCATCTTAATTTTATTCAATTAATAATGCCAACTTTAAAAATAGGTCAGTTTCATACTTAACAACAAGAAATTTACCTTTGAATCATACTTAAAAATCAACTAGGATTATTCTACTTTCTATAGTTCATATTCTACTACACAGATATGATTTACATCATGATCACTTTCAATTTCATACATGATATATTGATTATTCCACCTGATTGAATTTATTTAATTGCTTATATCTTTCAATTCGATCAATTCACTACTCTCATCCCTCATCTCGAAAGGAGAGAACATGGAGAAAAAGTTACAAATATAATACAAAGTCAATATTTGACTAATTATCATGTCACAAGATGACCTCAAAAGTTTAGACATTATTAAAATGTTGGAGGCGTACACCCATATAGTCAAAATTATAAATTCTAAATTCTAAAATATAAGACATTACAATTTTAAATAATAATAAAATTTCAAAATATTTAATCATTGGCACAAATTATGAGGACATGTGCCATGTATATGCACACACAATACAATTTTGAGTGCACTATACATATTCGTGAATAAGCATCAAACATAATTTACAATTCTACATCTACATACAATTACATATTTCACATTTATCAATGGGGGCATGTTAATGACTCAAGTTCATGGTACTATTTTTAAATTCAAAAAGCATACTACAGTCTTGTGGTATATACTATATATTAGTTTCTATCTATGGACATGGTAGGGGCATGTATGACGTCCAGTCTATTTTTACCATGCATTCAAGAACAAAATGACAATTGAGTCATAATCCATATGAAATGGTCAATTCAGTTAAAGTGTGTAGAGCAATGATTTAGAGATTTATGCACCCTCCAACACTATAGCTTGCAAATCCATTTTGGATTCCAACTTATTTTAAATCTTAGGGTTACAAAGACCAACTAAGTTAAATTGAGGTCTTTGCATCTCTCAATGGCTATTTTTTTTATTTTAGATAGTTACAATTAAAATTAAGGTTTGATCACCCCCAATAGTTTAAACACGAGCAATTCTCTAAACAATAATTACTACAATCAATACATTGAGGTTTGTTTTTTTCTCGATGGTTTATCGATCACATTTACCACTTGAAAGCTTATCCATTTCTTTTGTTAGGAAATGAATAGACTCTACAAGTCCCTTCTTGTTCTCTATGACATTCCTACTTCTTCATGGCATGCATACATGTGTAATTGTTCTTTAAATAATATTTGAAATATTTTATTTATAGTTATATTTTTCATTTTAATTAAATGATAATTACATTTAATTACATACCTTTCATTTTTCAGAGGCACTTTAGATCGTAATGGCACATGATATATCTACACAACAACTATTTAGTGAAGGTTTGCACTCTTTTTCCCTTTCATCAAGTATTTGGAGTTTCACTAAAATACTAGAGTAAAGGAAGGCCAATGTAAACAACTAAATTTAACACAACACTTGTTTTATAATGTCCTTTTAATTGCTTTGTTTATATAAATCTTAATTAAAAACTAAACACCTAATGGTACATTTTTCTTATATTTTCCACCTTTATTTTATGATTTTCTGATTTTATAACCCCTCTTTACTTTATATTTTTTTATGACATCAGAATCTTCTTTTACTTTATAATTTTTTATAACTTTATAACCCCTTTCATTTTTATGATTTTCTATGACTTTATAAATCCATTTTAATTCTGATAGACATTAGAATCTCCTTTTACTTTTTAATTTTCTATAATTTTATAAACCAATTTTATTTTTATGATTTTCTATAACTTTATAAATCCATTTTAATTCTTTTAAGTCCCTTTTAATTTATTTTAAATCAACTGTACGCATCACTAAGTTTTTTAATCAAATTATAATAAATCCCAATATATACACAGCTTTCATTGCACATATCACTAATAACTTATTTTATAAATCTTAGAGAATCCTCTTTTGAGAGTGAGTGGCTTCCATCTTGAATAAGTTGTCGGTAATCTATCTTGCTCTGCATGGAATTGTACCAATATGGCAATAGATACTCCGAGGCTTTGGAGATGGGTGATGATTTGAAAAGCTAGAAGCAGACTCTGAGAACAAAGTTATACCTTAAAACTATAGGGCAGAAGTAGAGAGACCATTTTTCTCATTCAATCGTTTTTACAAATATCTGGTCTCCCACCAATGGACATACAACGGGAAATTCACATCAGAGAATTTTCATGGTGCTTCTATAGTGCCCAAAGTGTGCACAGTGATACTATTGGCTCAGCAAATGAATAGCCAATGAAGATCACTGGATTGCTTCTCATTCTGAGCTTATTGTACCATATGCTTGATGTTAGACCTATGCAACATGCAAAGAAAATGATCCAAAAACAATTTTCAAAAAACGATAGGATTTGGGTTTTCAATATCATTATTTTTCATACACTTGAAATATTGATCATCAATGTAACAAAATATATTGACTTTTGTAATTAAAACATTTTTTTTTTCTTAGAATCAATGTCATAGAAATCGTTGTACTTGTAAGCATTGCAACATGCCTTCCAAGCATCTGAAATGAGAGCACTTCCTGAAACATAGTTCATGGTCTCATCAGTCTTATCATTTTTTCCATTGGTGGCATAATTTTTTAACCCTTCTTCAGATTATGATTCCTCTGTCTGTTGCAAATTATTTATATTATTCATCTTCCTAACTCATTTGGAATGTAACTATGCACTATGCCTGGATCCAGACCTAGTTGAACATGTTGGGTTTGAACAAAATATGTATAATCACAGCAAAAGATACTTGCAGGTAAAATGCCAAGCTTACGTGTACTGTCAAAATCATAAACAAGGCCACGTTATGCATCAGTAGATGGGCCCATTTTAGTCCCAAATTTTATCATCCACTACAGTAATTTCATGTTATTCACTTGAAAATATTCTTATCACACTGGAAAATCGTCATTGGAAAATTCCAATGTTAAATTAACCAAACATTCTTTCCTAAGCTTCTAGCCTTTGTGCCATCTACCGTGATAATGTTCTTCAAAGTTGTAGGACTGTCACTGGGCTCTTATCAAGCTATTTTCCACTTTGATTTACTCATCAAATTTAGGAGGTACAAGTACTTTTTCAAGCATGGATTCATCCACAATCATAATTTCAATGGACTCTAAAGCAGTAGATATCTCATGGCAATACACAACTATAAGTACAACTTCCATTTCAATTTATTCACCGTCTGCAAGGAGACTTTGCTTCCAACATGTTGAACTTCACATGTGGCCTTGAGGAAGGCATTTATTTGCCAAGTTTTCTCACTCTCGGCAATTCAGAATTGCCCTGCAATAACTCAATTTCTTTGTTCTATGAATTCAAATCATTCTTCAGTGAAGCAAATTCCTTCTTTGGATGAAACATTTGTTTGAGCTTAAATTTCAAATTAGCCTGGCCAGACACTATATTCTTAGTTGCATATTTATAAGCTGCTTTTGCATCATATGTACACTTAAAAACAATCTGAGCACAGCTTGAATGACAATATATTCTAGCTCCCGAGATATCTAATTACCCAAATCGCACAAAATGTGCTTTCAGCTGTGCTATGAATGTTGATGGTTCCATAGCCAGTTTGAGTATGCCATGCCAGAAACCGTTCACCACTTCATCAAAATCACTTGTTTCTGCACCTCTTAGCACACTATCTGAAACTGATGTGATCACAAAAAACAAAATACTTGACCGAGCTTTCTTTATAGTATGCTCCAAATCTAAAAAATGGCGATGCATGCGGAAGTATGCTTTCTTCTTGATGCCTTTCCTTAGTAGGTTTGACATGATTATAGTGAGACCCATGAATAATACTAAGCACATTTGATGGCCATTTGAGGAAAACTAACCAATGCATTAGAAACAAGAACACCATTAGGCTCCACAGAAGCTTCCTTTATGGTTGGCACCTTTGAACCTCATCCAACTTGCTCAGTTATGGTCAAGGTATGTTAGAGCACTTCAATAGTTAAAAGAGATTGAAATCATCTGTGAAAACTTCATTATGTGCATAACCTGCAATCATGGCATTTTACGAGACCCCATCTCGTTGACACATTTTTTCAAACAGTTCATGTACCTTCTATGTGCTTTCACATTGTTTTGTTCAAATTACTAAATTCTGCCATCATTGAGAACTTGCCATTGATTTTTCATTACCTCTACTAAGCTTTTCTTTACCAATTCAGACATTGATCACTATTTACTTGTGCCTTGAATCTCTTATTTTCTTTATAGGAATTTCACCTCATATTTGCATTGTGTCATGTAGAAGCCATTGGGGCTATTATTGTATTGATGATGATACTGAAGGAATGTTGCAATCAATCTCATACCAACCAGCCTTGCGCTGGCAGAATCCACCATGGTAATATCCATTTAGAGAACACAGGTTATTACAACTACATTCTGTACGAATTTCGAAAAAATCCCCCGCTGATAGTCATATTTGCAATCACACTGCTTAACATGCTATTGAAATCTGTTTTGCATTTTGAGTCTTAAAAACCCATTTTTAAAAGCGTAACTTGCAAATAAATCACTGAACTCCATCAATGAATCACTAGTCGAGCTTTGAAGAGGCGTTCAAAATTGTATCTTGCTTGCATAAAATTCATCTGCGCGATTTGATATCGATTTTGTATTGTAAAACATAATCTTGAAGCCCATCCATGTAAAATGATCTTGACAAACCGTTAAAAACCACAATGGATAAGTACTAGAATCTATTTGTGGATAACCTTTTTTACATTGTAAAATGCACCTTCAAATTTTGGGTTTGAAAATGAGACTCAAAAACTCTGCTTTCAACTGAATTTGATATGTTTTTGGAGTCCAGGTTTGTCATGTGGGATTTACGAAATTGATTTTACCTTGTAAACTGTGCCTTTGAACTCGGAAACTGCAAAATGGGCTTAAGAAAGCTGAATAAAAGAACATTTGAAAATATTTTCAAAGTCCATGAAGTGACTTGCAAGTTTTGGAGGTCGATTTTAAATTGTAAAATGCATATTTGGAGTCTAGCAATGTAAAATCAGTTTGAGGAGGTCGCAGGACAAGGTGGAAACAATGATTTGATAAGCACTTTAAAAGCCGTTGATTGAGGAGTTGCATGCTGAACTTCTTTTGAGTTGATTGGGATTTGAACTACTTACTACTTGAAAACCCAACTCACATTTTTAAAAGAACATGCTTTGGAAAGAGTTTCGATTGATACGGCCTGAGAAGCATTTGGGTGTAGCCACATAAATCCCAACAATGACTTTGACCAAGTCTTAAAAACATTTCAAACTCTATAACAAGAGCTTCCAACTTTGAAAATTTGATTTATATGGAAGAGTGAACCATCCAAAACTCGTCAAATTCGG
The DNA here is from genome assembly GCA_037957365.1 of Torreya grandis. Classification (NCBI taxonomy): domain Eukaryota; kingdom Viridiplantae; phylum Streptophyta; class Pinopsida; order Cupressales; family Taxaceae; genus Torreya; species Torreya grandis. The sequence goes on along the minus strand of JARHVA010000714.1, from coordinate 4,513,253 downwards.
GATGGATCTTAGAGAATGTGGGATGATTTCCTTTCCAGGGTAAAATTTTATGGATGATCGTCGTCTTTTGGGTTTGTAAATCTCTTTTAGGTTTGTTTTGTTTTTGTTTTTTTTTTTTTAAAAGGGACTTTTTTCATAGTCTTTTTTTTGTTATTGTTTATTTTTTTATTTTTTTGTTTTAAAGATGTTTTTGGTGGATTGTAGAGCAATTTTTTAGCTTTTGTTTTTTTAAATTGGTTTTAAATGTTTTATATGTTTTCGTATTGTATTTTTGTTAGTTTGTTTTTAGGAGATTGGGTCCTTGTTTGTGTCCCATTTTTAGTTTGAAGTTTTGGATTCTGTAAAAGCTTCTTCTCTGGATCATAGTTCTAACTTAAAAACGTTTTTCAAATCAAAGCTCCAAATTTTATAAAAGTGTTTAGCAATAATAATAAAAACTCGACAATTAATAAATAGTACAAAATAATTAAAAAATGTCATTCTTTAAAGTATGAGCTTAAAAAGATTTAAGATAAATTCTTAAAAGTTATTCATATTCAAAATATACCATTTAACACAGTCAATTGAAAAAGTAATTTTTATGCCACTTGGTGGATGCATTTTGAAGTTTTGTCAACTCAAGTCAGGTTTTAGAAAGCCACTTCACCTTATAAAATAAACTACCGAATTCTACGCTAGGCTTTGAAAATCCATTATTCATGGAAAAATGTGTTTTTAAATGTTGCATCCCTAAAAACTATTCTTTGAAACGTGAAGACTACCTTCCAAAACCCTGAGGCACTTTGTCGAATCTTTGTGTTGGACCCCAAATTTTGTATTTATATATTCTAAGCGTTGGAAGAGAAAGGTATAGAAGAGAAAGACAAAGAGGACCTTGGTGCAAAAGAGTGAGTTGCGAGAGACAAGGATACATAAAACAAGAAGAAACAAAAGATGCAATACTTAGAAAAAAGCACAAGACTTGGATAAGGGCGTAGGAAGTGCATACAATTATGAAGCAATTTGCAAAAGCATTAGAGGAGACTAGTCAAGCACGAGTCTAGCACTGGTTCATGAGAGAATAGGAGCACGAGCCTAGATATCTAGCATGGAGAGAATATATAGGGGTCATTAGGCCCAAGTCAAAAGGATTATATTATAATGGCTTGCCACGACTTCTTTTTATGAAGCAATCGATGGCTAGTCATCACTATTGTATAAATGATGTAACCTAAGGAGAGGGGTTGGGTCATGTATAAATACCCCTTAGTTTTGTTTAGAAAAGAGATGAAGAGAGGATACTAGAGAGGAAATGCTATTGAATTATATATGTAATCTTCCATTATTCATTAGTAAGCTATAGTGTACGAGTGACTATAATTTTCAAATGGAATCACTATTTTTATTTGTAAATTCTAAAAAAAATGTGCCAATCTATTGGTATGGTGCTAATTAGAAGTATGTGGAATGTATGGAGTCAATAACATAGTTAACCATAATATGATGTTTGTAGTAATAAGAACTGAATTTAACTAATCCAAGCACCTAAGTGTAGACAAAGAGTTAAGCTTATCTACCACTGCACGACATAATCAACAAGAATCAGTCTTGGTTGCATGCTTTGGGTGAGTGCGTGAGGTCACTATTCACATGATATGTTGATGCGCTAGCTCATTAGCTTCCTTGTTTCTTTTAGGCACAAGATTAGTATTTAGTCAAGCAAAACTAAGGATAAGGCCTAACATTTTAGTTTCATTGTCAAGACTTAAACCCGGGTCTCTTGAGTGAGAGTCAAGTATCCTAACCAACTAGACTACAACATATTATGATGGTCATGTTTTAGTAGTCTTATGGGCTTATCGAACTACATATAAAATTTTGAACAAAGTACTCCCTTTAACCTTATCTTTGGTACCGAAGTAGTCGTATCAGTGGAATTCCTTGTACCTTCCTTACATATTACATGTGTTGGAAGATTAGATGAAAAATAATCCCTAAAGGTTGGATTGGATGCTTTAATTTAGTTGGATGAAACATGCATTCTCGCACATTAGAGTCAAGGGGTTGAGAAGCAAAAACAAAAAGCCTGGCATGACTGAAATATCAAAACCAAAAAAAATCATCCTAGTATGCATGTATTGGTCTATGATTTGAAGTTTACGCTTCATTCAAGCAAACAATGGATCCAATGGAATGGTTCATTTAGTATTCATAATATCTACCTAATAGGCACTTGCAAGTTATAAAGGTTAGATGGCCAATTATTTTTAGGCCATTTTAATGGTAGTCAGCTCTGACACTACCATTCTATGTAACACTTTTAAGCTCCGTAAATAAGGTGTATACCAGTAGTTTAGCTTAAGACTTAGTTTTATTTTCAAATAAGCATGGCATTGGTTGCACACCTTTTGTTAGGTTGACTTTAGCACATTTGGTTCTCTCTTATATTCAAAACTATGTCATTTATCATTATTACATTTTTGACAAATGAATCTCACTAGGTTATGTCGTGGAGAATGATGCACATCTTTTAGATTGGGATAAGTTTGAATATGAATAAACTAATTAAGCTAAAGTGCATAAAGAAAAGGCTGGAAAGAATTATGTGTGATTAAAGAAAACTTACATGATAAAGAGGTACACAAGAGGTGACACGTGACCTAGGAATGTAGGACAGAGACAAAAAAGGAAACATCTTTACAAAATATTTAAAATGGAAAAGGCAGTACTCGTAAATAAAAATAGAATTTTGAATTATATTTTATAGTTGACATGCATTACGGGAAAGGTGTTACAACTTTCAAAGGAAAGATGGGACATATTCATTTTTTGATGAAGTAGTGGTATAAATGGCAAACGTGTCAAATGGATGCCATGACATGCCATTTGAAGTATTAATTGTCAAAGTGATGGACGATAACATGGAGGGGTAGTTAATTTTAAAAATCCCTATCTATAAAAGGTCTAAAGGGTTTTCATTATCATTTTTACTGTTAAAAACTTCAAAATATTGCAAAGCTCAAACAAGTGTTTTTAAACAACAAATAAGGTGTCTTCACAAACTTTCAATGGCAAAAACAAAGTAGAGATTGAGGTGAAGGTCATTCAAAGAAAGAGGAGTAAAAATGTGACTTTGGGAGCATGTGTGAGTGAGTTGCAGGTTTTAAATGCTACGTTTGTCATTGAAGTATGTTGAAATAGGAAGGCTGAAGTGTTTGAGTTTAGAAAATGTAGTGAAACATTCTCATTTAGAAAAAATGGTCAACCACACATTAACATTTAGGGACCCTGGTTGGTGAAGCAGCCAAAGTAGAAATCGAGCAGAAGAAGAGGCCCATTACTAGTAATCCACGAAGTAGAAGAGTGTGAGGGCACAAAGGAAGGTAGACTCATTTTTATCCAAGAAGAGGGTTATGGTGTACCCATTATTTAGAAACCACTTGATGCACAAGGCGATAACTTGGCAGAGCTGGTAGAAGAGACATCTATCGAGAAGGCACCAGAGATGGCATGCATGTGGAAAAAGGCTACAAGGACACCACCTCAACCTCCAATTTTGATAGAATAAATACAGTACCCTGAGATGGTCTTGTGCATGGATTGGGAATCCAAGGTTTCCACATATCAAGTACTTGACTATAATCATCACTAATCCAATAATGAGGGTGACTTATAATGAGACTATTAGACCAGGTGCCAAAACACAAGAAACAAGGTCACTTATGATCTCATAATTCATAATTTTCTAGAGGATGTGGGTGTACTTCAACTCTTCCAACTACCATACTTTGGGAAAGCTCAAGAGGTTGGTACAATTTCTGATGTCACACATCCATGAGGACTACATTTACTTTATAGGGCATAGAATGAGGATTACCCCCCAACAAATCAATAACGTAATAGGGTTACTATGTTCAAGAGATAATATTTACTTGGATCTTCATGATCAAGACGTTATTGATAAAACAATGATGGTGCTGAAGTATGAGAAGGAAATCCATGCCTTGTACATTACAAGTCCTTCAGATCCCATCATTCAGGTATCTACGTGCTTGGCAATGACAAAGTTAGGGCACATAGATAGATGGGAGGAGGTGGATATGGTCCACCTTTATATCGCAAGTCAAATGGCAAAAGGACTAAATATAATTTCTCTCAATGTTTTGTTGAGAGAATTGAATAAGATGTTGAGAAGGCCCATTGACTGCCTAACTACAAGTTTACCTAGGACATTGTTTTACTTTTGCTTGTTTTTGATGAAATCGATGTCCTGGAGTATTCTGGGAAAGAACTTAAGTGGGTCTACCCACCAGAACACAAGTCCCCTACTAAGAGATTCAAACAATTTACATATCCAAGCACCATCACTCCCTCTTATAAAATGAAGATGAAGGGTTGGCTCGATGGGATGAAAGAAGATTTTGGTAATGAGTGGCATGTACCTAAAGATTTGTCCACATAGATGGGGAGCTAGGTTGAGTTTCATGTTAAATAATATTATTTGCTCGCATGGATATGGATGGAGAACACTGATAACTTGTTGAGTTGGCTCAAGTTTCCCTATGCATACACTAAAACATATTTCATGGATTTTGTTAATCACATTACAGATCTGCACCTGATAATATTAGCAATTTGAGGTACAAGAGGTTCGTTTTATATATGTTTGATTATTTTATTAATGAGGGGTGGTTTTGGGATAAGGTTACCATGTGAATCCCTAATGGGGGTGTGGGTGTATTCATATTTTGCACTCCCATGAAACTTATTGAGGTTAGTTTTGAAGATGAATGAGATCATTTTGCATTTGCATCATCTGATTTGCATTATTGGTTTGGAAGGTATGAATTTGATTAAGTGTTTGTAATAGGATTTGGTTAGTTTAGGAAACATTTTTAGTAGTGTGTGCAGCATGTGATGCATATGTATTAGTATTGATAGCTTGAGTTACACTATGAGTAGTAGCATTCGCCACACTAGTGGCATGAGTAGCATTGGTGGTAAAAGAAGCACTAGTGGCATGAGAAGCATTACTATCAAAAGATGCACTAGTAGCATGGTTAAGGAGATGGTTCTTTTAAAGAGGCCCACTAGAAGTTAAACCCAACATGTTAGTAGAAATACTTGGCATGGAGGTTGACAAAGTCATAGAAGAAGATGCCATGGTGTGTGAATGAGACATAATAGAGGGAAAAGGTTGAGATGCAAAGAAAGTGGTTCCCCCAAATCTGAGAGAAAATGTAGGGGAGGGTGAAGGAGGTTATTATATATGAGGAATTATCATGAGACTTTAGTTGGTTGAAGGGTCCTTTCCTCTATGTTGAGGGAGTTCAATGATGAAAAAGAGCATTTAAATTGTTTACTCTAAATCATGCTCATCTTTTAGTGAGAATAAACAATTGCAAACTGAGGACAAATGAGGAGTCCCATAATTGGTAGTGTGAGTGGAAACATGGACATTGCTTTCATCCATGGTGGGTGCCACAATTTGTGTCTTGGAAAACCTATTAGGATTGGAAAAACTCATCATATTTGTCTAATTTAAATTTGTATTATCTTCAAATAAGAAATTCATGATGAATAAAAGAGGTCACAACTTGATGGAAAGAAGGATCAACTGGTAAGATATAGAGTCTAACCAATCAACAGTGTTCCATAAGATAGGAAACAAAATAGGGAATAAAGAACACAGTCATATAGGTCAATTGTGTACTCCAGAGAAATAAACTAATTAGGATGAAAAAGATACATAGTAGTAGAAGGTGACTGTGTACTCTAGAGGGAAAAACTAAACAAGTTAAAAAGGTACACAGTCGTATAGGTTGACTGTGTACTAAGGTAAGCAAAACTAACATTCTATAAGAGATCGTGTCGATAGGGATGACTATGTTCTAAAAATAGAGAATTTTTTTTCAAGATAATAGCTAAGAAAACATAATGAAGTACACAAGTAATTAGATCAATGTGTTTGATCTAATTGTAGCACATAATACAAACCTTATACTAACACTAGCTAGTACAAGTTTTACAATACAAAATACAATAATCAAATAACAAGCAACAAAACATGAATAGAAATGCTTATCTAATTGGTCATTCTTGAATGTTGTTAAGTTATAATAAATATTGAATTTGATGTGATAGGGAGTTGGTTGTAGGAAGGAACTAGAAAGCAATCTATAGATAGTTTCAGGGAGTTTAGGCTAAAAGGGATCTATAATGGCAATGATATGGGTTTGATATTGGGGCCTACCCCCTCACTTCACAATCTTGCAGTGATAAGGGTGTCGTGTGCTTTGCCAATATATACCATCAACCACATGTTCATACTTGGCTAGAAAACCAATTCGACTTCCCCATTGGTGATGAAATCTAACTAGGTAGGCCCTGGGAAGAAAGTGTTTAATACTTTTTTGTGTTAAGTGATTTGGAAGTGTATGCAAAAGATAAAATAGTGTGACTAAATCTATAAATTAAAAATCACCTTATTAGTTTATGTTTGTTACTCTAAGCATGTAAGCAATGGAAATAAAATTTGAATTAATTTATAAAAAAATAGGTTAATTCCTTTGATTGTGAAGAGTACAGAGTCGGTTTAGGTGACATTGTTTGTAAACAATACAGAACAAAGTCAATAAGGTCGCTACTGTTATGTGAAAGTAAGATCTGGAAGAAAATAGTCAAATAGGTCAACCATGTCTTCTAAAGAGAAGATACACTTTAAAACTATGTCGAGCTAGTCAACCCAATTTGTTGTAAAGTTGCAGTTTTATAGACTTCAAACTTGAGAAAAACAAGACAATAAATGACAAAAATAAATGATAAAGAAGGTAAGAATTAACCTTGGTAGTTTTGAAGATGTTTAGTTTATAGATTTTATGTTGTGTTGCTCAAATGTTGATTTTTATAATCTATGAACAAAGTCGATTGGGTTGACAAAGTCTACAAAACTTGTGTGCTAAACATAATCTATGAATAGAGTTGACTGGTTTGACTAAGTTTTCAAACTTGTATGCTAAAAAAAGATAACTATAAAAAGAGTCGACTGGGTCGACGAAGTTTATGACCCTATGATTGAAGAAGAGAATAGAGTCGAGTTGGTCGATCCTATCACCTGTATTTGAAGAAGACCTACACTAAGAGAATAAAGTCGATTTGGAGTGAATGTGTTTTAAACTTACACACAAAATGTTAGATTGTATCAACAAAATTGATACAGTACTATAAAAATAAAAATATATAAGATGATAAAATGAATGCGGGAAAGAAAACCTATAAGGGTTAGAATTAATGTCAGGTTCACTAGAATGTATACAAGGTAAAATTCAACTAACCTAAAAATCAATCCTAGCTCAGACAAGATAAATAACAGTTACAATTTGACTTATTGGTACATTTAGATAATCGGGGTCATGACCAAGATGGATCTACTAGAGCTAATCAAGGGGTTGATTACCACAATAATATCATTAGAGAGGGTTCTAAAGTCTCTAGTTAATCAACACCATGCAATAACCTTAGCTAGGTCTTTTGGTTTCTATATTCACAAAGTATATACAAATTAAATTAAAATCTAATCTAGTTCTCACCAAAGCTTATGGTACAAAATTGGTGTAATAAACATAAAAGTAAACATGCATAAAATATCTATACTTAAGCTAATGTATAGGAAATTCTAATGCATGGGAGAGAAGCATGTAAGCTAAAAAATGCAAATCTATCTGTTTTAACAAAGGAAGAAGAAAGTTAGGAATACTTACCTTTGAAGATGAACCTGTTGAGCCCCAATCTCTCCCTTGGCCAAGGTACTTCATAAGAGGTTGTTATGGTATGTAAGGATAACAAGGATAAGTCAACTCTATGCTACACAAATTCTCTATGTATCTAAAAGATTTCTCCACTAGAAAAGATCTATATCTCCAAGTGTAGTATTGTAACCCTAAGCAATGCTCTTCAATTAAAATGGTGGATAAGCATATGCACAATATATGGTGTTTTCTTCTCTTCCTAAAAAATGGTGGAAATGGATGTATATTTATAGTTGAATCTAACCCTAAACCTTTTTGAAAGTTTAATTGAAAGAGTCAACTTAATCAACCCTATATTGTTAAATAATAAAATCAAGTTAGGTCCCGAACTATGTCGAAAAGGCCCACCTAATCCCATAACATGATTATATAATTTAGGTACAGGGTCGGCCCAAGCTGACATTATTTGGTACATGTCAAAAAGAGTTTTTGGCTTAGATAGGGGCTGGATAAGGCGGTGAAATGTTTGGAGGAGTGTGTAAGGGAGGATTCAAAGCTTAGGGAAGTGTATAAGGGATGGTTGTGTAGATTGAAAGTGATGGTATAGGGGACAACAATCTTTCGAAGTACCAATGACGTCCCACTCCTTTCTTGGTGCACCCTTTAAGGCGTGTACTCAAAGAGATAGACTCGATGAGTTTCGACAAGAGAGAAAGCATCATTAATTGATAAAGTTTGATTATATTATGTGTATATAGGAATCAATTCTAAGAACTCAAAAGGCTTACTCTTATGGTCTGGATTGAGGTAGGTAAGCACTTCTGAGAACTCAAAATATTGCATGTTGGGTTTTCTTTTTAGTGTGGGAAGTATGCCAACATAGTTGTGATAGTTTTTTGGTGTGGGGAGTATGCCAGCATAATTATGGTATCTTTTTGGTGCAAAAAGTATGTTAGCATAGTCATACATCTTGCAATATTATTTATAATACATGGACAATTTCATTTTTACCTTTTTGTATGTAAGAAAGCTCGTAAAAACTCAATGAGTGGCTCTCCAATGGTCCTCCTTATCACAAGGGGTGAGAACACCTTTATTGAGGTGTACACAAATAATCATGAGATTCGATGTTAATCTCTATGGTCCCTATGTTCAAATTATGAATCTTATCCCCAAGCACTAAAATGGCAGAGGCAGGAGGGATGGTGTGACTACAAAGCGAAGAGCTAGGAATGTGATGCAAATCACCACTAGGTGTTGGGCATAATAGAACGACCAACATCTTAAGAGAAAATAACCCTGATTGGTTAGGAATTCTAGAAAATTTATATGGTCATGTCAAAGTGTGATCAAGTAGTATACTGCGAAGAGGCACTGAAGAAACATGATTAGTACGCAAACTATGATTTCCCCTTGTGTGATCAAGCATTGGGTGATTATGATGGTAGTCACAAGAGAAATTGTCATCAAAATAAAATTTTGTGTCCCTCGACATCTCTTTCATGTAAAGATCAAGTAAATTTGATAACCCCTCTTTGGGTTATTGGTTATAAGACTCATATAATTTATAGGTCCCTAACCTTTGAGGGTCAAATAGAAAAACATGCAGCATGTCTTTTTTCAAGATGTCGATAATCTCAAAAATGGGCATGGTGGAAACTAATGAAATGGCGACCATCTCTAAACTAGTGACGTCTTCAGTTGTCATTACTTCCTTTTCCTCTAGTTTATCCTTCAATAAGGCTTGCAAGATTTCTACCCCTCTCTTTATAACAACAACCTTAGGCTCACAAGCTCTATAACATCCACTAATAGTAGGGGTCTTTTGATTCCACTAGTAGGTCGATGATAGTTGATGTGCAAGCTCGATTATTTTTACATGGTTGTCTAACGCATATTGAAGGGCTTATAAGCCCTTAGGGCTACTAAAATGTTTCTTAAATGAAAGAACCCGATTTGCTAGAATAAGGTTGAATGAATGACCTTCATCCTGTACATATATGATCTTCCCAAGATCATGTTATAGCCGGTGTCTTTATCGATCACATAAAACTCAATTAACATTGTCTTGGGACTAAGAGTGATTGGGAGAATGATGGTTCCTATGGAGGTGGATTTGAGGTTGTCGTAACCTCGTAAGGTATTGTGTGTTGTAGAATAGTTAGTTCCCCATAACTAAGCTTCTAGGGGAAATATAAGGGGATAATGTTGATAGTCTCTCCACCATCGACCACGTCTCTCTTCACATAATTATTGTAAATCCAAAATTTCAAGAATAAGGTCAAATCCTCTCTCCTAGCTATCTCAGATTCAAGAGGGAGGCTACATAAATCAAATAAATAACTAGTATCTCATGAATCCTACCTAGGTAGGAGCATGCCCAAATCAATGTGGTTGATATGTGCCTATGGTGAGGGAGTAACACTAGACAAATGCCCCAAATTCAAGGTATCCAAAAAGGTTATTCTATGGAAAGGTGAGTTTCTTAGTAGAACAAGAAATGAAATGGAGGAGAATGTTTTTGTGAGATCTGAAATCAAATCATAGTTCCCCATAGGCTTAGGGATAGACTCGATATCAAGAATGTTTGAGGGGTGAGGATTCATAGGTTGATAGTCTCTAGTGCAGGTAATGATATTGGCCTCTTCTTTAACCTCTAGCTCTATAACCCCTATCATTCTAATCTTGCCTTAGAGCCCTAACTGAGGGGCAACATCAATGTTGGTAGTTCTAGATGTAGAGGACTTTGTATCATTATTACACACAAGAGAGTGTTGGTGATGTTGAACCACTTAGTTTTGTGATGTCTCTTGTGCTTGATTTGGGGCAATTCATGCTTGATGATTTGGAAAGGGATTTTGTTAGATATTGAGGTTTTGATTTTGAGGAGAGATAGGACCACCTTGATGGGTTTGGAAATTTTTCCCTTTGCTTCTTATGAATATGTCCACAAAATTTTGTCTTTGATCCTCAAGGAGTCTATATATAAACTTGTTATTCTCCCTACAGTTCTGAGTATCATGTCTAATGACTTAGTGAAAAAGGTAGTAGACGTTAGGATCATAATCCCTAGGATTTTGAATTTGTGCTTGTTGACCAAACCCTTTTTGATATTTCTTCAGTAATAAGATTGGTTTTATAACTGAAAAAACTCTCAACATGTTGAAATTGGTTTTAATTTTGATTTTTGTAATGCGTGTTGTGAAGCGATGGATGATGAAAGTCAATAGCATGAATTGTAGGTGGGGGATTTTGGTTCTGCATACCTATGTTGTTGTTGGGATTTTTCATGAGCCAAGATGGGTTGTTTGGAATAGGATTAGTCTTCTTTCCTTGCTTAGTCACACCATTGGTGGTGGTGTTCCTATTTCAATTAAGGATTTTAGGGCCTTGATTATTAACAATGTTCTGGTTTGCATTTTGAAATCCCCCATTATTTTGGTTTGGGGTGATGATACACTTGTTAGCCTCATAGGTTTATCGACCACTATCAATGGCAACCTGATGTATTTCAAAGGTATTCTCAAGAGCTTCTTCGTAGGATCGATAAGGTAATTTTTGAACATCCTCCCTCATCTCCTTATTAAGGGAGTGAAAGAAAAGGTCGCATAATTCCCTCTAGTTCATGTGAGGTGCACTAGCAAACAAATATAATACATGTCACCATCTCATGATGAAACATGCAATCAACTCATTGTGTTTTTATTTGATATGAAGGAATTATTGAATATAAGTCTTGAGAATCTTGTTCATGTTGAATGCCTTAACAAATTTAGCCATTACTTTTTTAAAGGAATGAATAGACTCATCAGGGAGGTAATAATACCAATCAAGAGTGATTCCTCCTAGGTTTTTAGGGGAAATATTGGCAACAACCCCATCCCAAGGTAGGAGTTCCCTGACATTTGTGGCATAAGTGTTGACATGTGCATTATGATCTCCTTTTCCTTTTAAGTTAGGAAGTTCTGGTAAGGGACGTGGGATAATAACTCCTCATATGTTGAGTTGAGAGGTTCCTTGAGGTATTCAGCTTAAGTCCCCATATTTATGAAGTTGGTTGCTAACGTGGTTAGGCTAGATTAGAAGGGTGGGATTGCATATGGGTTACTTAGGTAACCACTAGGAGGAATGGAAGAAGCTTGATAAGGTGAAGTGGAATAAGCTAGGAAATAATTATCTAGCTAGGTAGATTTAGAGAACATATGGCAATAGTGAAGAATATTATTACTTATAGGAGGGTTGGTTATTTTTTGAGGTGGGGTGTATGTGATTTGCACATAGTCCAAAGGTATCAAGGTGACACATAGCTAGTTTGCATAGGATGGGTGTACTAGAAGGCACGTAGTTTGAGGAGGTAAATAAGGGTGGGTTATTAGATTGCATTGGTGAAGTGTAAGTGAAAACACCTCCAATCGAGGTTCGGGTAGGTTTTTGGTAAGGTGTAAGAATTTTGGAAGTGTTTGGGTTAGGAACTACATAGGTAAGGATGTCCCTAAGGGGTTGGTTAGAGGCATAGCTTGGTGGAAGCGTATGCTCTTGTTATGGTGGAAGCATGTAAGATTATTCTTACAATGGTTAATGAACCATTATTTGGATAGGAGAAGGATAAATATGATATTCTGTAGGAGGAATTGAGCTCACCCTTTGATTCATATATTATTGGTTATTTTTTTAGTCATGAATGTGACCCACCAGGTATTTATGAGCTCATTAGGGTTAGTGGAGGCATTGGATTTGGGAGTCTCCTATCTAGGAAGGGTCTAAATGAGAGATTAGTTAGTGTGAAGAGATTGATCTATGGAAAGAACCTTAGGATAGTGATTAAGTTTGCACCAATTTGTTAGAGGCATTTTGGTTCCCGCTAGAGCAATACATATCCGTTTACATGTGATTAAACTCATCCTCTAAGTGGCAGATCCTTCCTAGATAATGATCATATTTAGCAGCAATTTTTGCATCTAGGATTTGTAGGCTAATTGATGGTCTAATGGCCATACCTCCTCCAATTAGGGTCATAACATTGGAGTTGATATGATTGCTAACAGTTTCAGATACGTCTTGCACCTTGTAAATAGGGATTGCAGTCCTAATTTGAGTATTTCGGTAAGAATAATCATATGATTGATAATCTACATTGGTGTCAAAAGGATAATTTTTTAAACTCACCGACAAATCCTTACCAGAGTTAATTTGGCTCCTTCTAGGCCAAGAGATCTGCCTAGGTCTTATCTAGACATATTTTGACGGTATATGGATACCCATAAAATAAATGGAAGGAGAGGGGAAGATGGATATAAGAGAAAAGGAGAAGGATAAGAAAAGGATATACATAAAAAATGGAAGTCTTTCATGTCAGGTTCACCAATTTGTGTGCAGATGAATAATACACGTTAAACTATGCACTTGACTTTCTAAGGTCAGGTCGAGATAATTGACGTAATTAATGGGTGATGGGTAGATGTATGGAATGGTTTGGTTATTAGGTAGAATAAGATTTTGAATGGGTAGTGTCAAGGGGTTCTCATAATGGAACCAAAATACCTCCACAATGTCATGTTGCTTGTTGAGAGTGTCTAGTTGAATAGAAATAGAACTCTAAGGTGCTTTAGTATTTAAAATAACAAGGAAACAAAGCTCCTGATCATACTAGGACTAGGGAAATGGGGATGGCTAGGCTGAATGAATTGAGAGATAAGATCAATTCTATCAGGTTGACTATGCCCAACTAATGTCATCCATAAATGTGAATGCTATATGATGAGGCTAAACCTAAGGAAAATAAAGGAGAGTGAAGGTGAGGATCTAGACTTAAATCACGTTATATTGACAATCCCTATTCTTAGGGAAGATGATGATTAGTGGATTGGAAATTTTTTCTTACTTCTCTATATCACTAAGAGCATAAATGATGAGGTGGGGGATGGGTATGGCATGAAAATCTTCAATTCTTAATTTGGCACTAATATTTGATTGTGTGTTGATTGTAAGACCAAGTGCTCTAACCCTAAGGAAAATACCTTCTCTAATAAGACTAGGTGTCTTAGAAAGTGTCATCCAAAGAAAACTAGGCAAATTATAAGCGTATGAGCTTTTCTTGGTAAACATTTTGTAAAAAGATTTGTTGTATTGTTGAAGCAAGGTTTTACAGTGTTTGTGCTTAGTTTGACAAGGATTTTGGTAGTTTGATTGTTTTTGTTTTTTTTTGGAATATAAAAGTGAAATGAAAGTTAACTACTTACTGAAAATGAATGACTGAAAGTGAAGAATGATAAATAACTAAAATTGAAATGAAATAATGCTCATGTTTATCTTTTTTAGTTGATTTTAAATGCATAGAATGTAAGAGAGAGAGGTCTACTCTAACTATGCAATTGTTTATCTTTACTTTTTCTAGGTGCAAGCTAATTGAAATTATTTTTGTGTTTTTTTGAATGATGGATAAATGAATCTAATTATTCAAACTACATTTTCACTAACATGCAAGTAACACAAAAGAAGGCTTGGATCTAAAATAACAATACCACTCAAAACCCTATAGTTTTTTTGCATGTGCATCATAAGACAAAGTTTTAATGTTTCTAGATGAATGCACACTAGCTATGAACAATGTTTTGTTTTGAATAAAATGATGGTTTGAATTTTAAATTTTTGTTATCATGGGATAAAAATAACATTCCTAGTTTGTTTAAAAAAAGATAAATTAGTATTAAAACAATATCTTTTGTCTACCTTGACTGATCTAGGGTTTTCTAGTTACTAGTGTGTGAGAGAGAGAATGAAAAGAGTTTGTTTCAAAATTGAAAATTGATTGTTGCAATGACTGAAAATGTGTGTATCATACTATAATATTCACCTATGGTTTAAATGCAATATTATATACTATGAATGAATTTAAGAATATAAGCAAACAAAGAGACTAACTACTATTTTTTTTAATGCAAAGTCAGAAGAGAAGAATTATTTTTCCTATTATTATTATTTTTATATAATATAAATCTAATCTATTGCAAGAATAATTTTAATAATCTAATCTAAATAAATTAAATAAATTGAAATCAAAAATCTTCCACCCTGATCAAGGTAGAGATCAGATGAAAGTTTTAACATGTGTTGTTATCGTCCTTAGTATGTTAGCTCCTTTATCCAGTCAAATATTTAAGGACTCTCTGACAAGGAAGGTCAACTAATGTATGTCACAAGAGGGATAAGAAGAAGAGAGATACAACCCAAAATAAATATCAACTAATCTATGGTTCGTTGAGTGCATTTTTTGTAAATATCGGGTTGTAGAATCAATGACACTTCTTTACTTGTAATTGTGTAGTCAAACATGAAAACAGTAGATATAGAGCTTCAAAACAAGGGTAGTAGATTTTGGTTCTAGAAAGCTCCAAAAACTCCATGTTCTAATGAAAATTTGTTGATCCAAAAATAAGTCAAAATTGACTTACTTATAGAAGAGCAATGGAGGTTACATGCATGAGTTTAACTAAGTTAAACTACGAGTAGAACTTATGAGAGACTCAAAATGATTTAAAATACAAGAGGGAGTGAGTTGGGCCAACATGGAAGCGAACACAAGATAGAAATAGTAAGAAACACAAAGACAATATGTAAAAATACATGAAAACTTGAGTTTCAAGAGCTAATTTTAAAAAACAAGGAAAAGATGACAGAATTATCCGTCTTTGTGGAAGGCAGTTATGAAACCATCATTCACATTGATGAAACCATCATTCATGTTAAGGAAACCATCATTTCCCATGATGAAACCATCACAGTATGATATAGAATTGCCACCTATTATTCATGATGGAACTGCCTTATGGGGATGAAACCATTGCAGTGGTCTGTGAAACCACTACAGTGGTTTTGTAATGTAGAGCAGTGGTTTTATCACAACCATCAGCGGTTTTGTAATGTAGAGTGATGGTTTTGTCACAACCAACAGTGGTTTTATCGTGCATAGGAGATTTTTAAGATTGCGCTAATAGAAGTTGTAGAGGCCAAACCAAAGGGAGTAAAAGGGGACTTGGAGAGAGGAAGGAAAGTAGAAGGGGAGAGGTGTTAGAGAGAACCCATTTTAAGCATACGCTAGGAGATCACTACATTGTCATTAGACATCATTTTGAAATATCAAACTGTGTAAATTTTGGGTGCATACAGTTCTCTCTCTTATGTTCCTATAGACTAACACCCTGATATGCAACACAAAATGATGTTAAGTTTAGTGGAGGAAAACAATAGCTAGAGGGTGCTAAAGAAGGTGAAGTAACCTCTAAAATTAAATAAATGCACTAATAACACCTAATTTATACTAAAAATTAAAAAACTTATTATAAACATATAATTTAATGACTAATAAATGCCTAGAGACCATGTTTAGGTGCCTACTATATCCTTGTTGAAATAAAAGAGCATTTTATTGTCCATGGATGTTCTCTCTCCTAAATCCCTATGGAACAAGGGTTATGTAGCCATTAGTCCATGCTTTTATATTGTAATTAGGGAATTGAAATAGATGAAGATACAAAGATAATTGTAAACGAGAGTCATTTACAACAAGCACATTATGTGGCTTGAATAGTAAAAGTTGTGAATGACCATTGTGTTTTCTTAGCAAATTGTCTACCTTGAACAAACTAGCAATTAACTTTTCTACTATTCAAAGGCATCTTAGTGAAAAATGTAAAGTCCTAATTAAGTTCCCCAACGTTGAGAATATTATTCATAACACGTGAATTATAAATTGTAATGGCATCCAAAGAGAAATGCATGTAATTAATAAAAATGCCATTCCTTACTTAGAGAAGGAGAGAAATTTTGTATAGAAAAAGTGTGCAATAGAAAGAGACAACTAAATCCATTTAACATGTTATGTAGCATTATTTGATGTTTATTAATGTTTATTTTTTTAAGTTATTAAAATATAGTATAATATATTTAATTATTAGTTTATATGTTTTAGATTACGGTAAAAGCAGGTTTTGAAGGGGTCCCGAACCCTTTAACAGAAACTTGAAGGATAAAACATTAACAACCAGCAGGACAGTCAATCTTAAAACATACTGAAGACCAGTATCTAAAATAGGTTTTACAGAGACCTGAAACTGCCAATATAAACCAATAAAAGCAACCAAGTTTTACAAGGACCTGAAACCTAAACTAACCAGGGTAAACACCCTAAAAACCAAGTTTTTTCAGGACCTGAAACCTCAAACCCCAGAACCAGCATCACCAACACCCAAACCGTCCACCCGATCGTCTGCCCATTCTTCCCCTCAACCAAAGGATCCGCTGCCATGGCAATCAAAACAACATCGAAGAAATCCCCAATGTCAGTAAGCACATCAACATAAGCCACGACCCCAGTCAATAGAAGGCGATGGCAAGTAACCAGATCTGGTCACCTAAGGCCCAACAGGGTTTAAAAAACATGGTTCAGAAGCGAACCATCTTCCACACAAGGCGTAACAACACAGGGGGAACAAATCTTCCCCCAACCGTTCACTATTTCCATCGCAAGCCAAATCGGAATGGCAGTCCACCTCAGGCCGAAAAACCAGCCCTGGTTCCATCCGTATTTCAGAAAAACGAAGAAAAATAGTAATCCACGCAATAAAAATCTACCTTTACAATGCCGCGCAAACACGAGCCTCCTCAGTTGTGAGCACTCCTCCCGTCCAAAAAATAAACGAGATCTCTCCACGGCCTAGCAAATGATTTGCTCCTTCAGCGCCACCGTATGGTCCTCAACCAGTCTCTAAGCAATAGCGGCACCAGGATAGGGTTTCTTCGTAAGGCGCAACATCTAAGCCTCACTGCCACTTTAACCTAGCACCGCCGCCCAGACCATCCGCCCCTTCAGTTGCAAGATCACCGCCGCCATGGCATCCAGAAATATCATCGATAAGAACATCTATTCTACGCAAATAAGGGTTTTTTGGTCTGCACGGCGACCTCCTCCCGCCTCACGGCAGGAATACTTAGTTTATATGTTTTGTACTATTTATTTTTATGTAATGTACAATAGTGTAATTAGTATTATTAATATATGATTAAATTTTATTGTCAGTAGTATTAATGTATACATATAAATTTTTAAGATTTATTAAAAAAAATGAGAATAAAGAGAAATATTGTCAAATCAAAGTTTGTGAATCAATAATATATGTTTGATACTTAATACATGTGTTCTTTATTAATAATGAGTATTTAAAATCGTTCTAAATATTAAAATTTTAAAAGTGTAGAAATATAAAATAAATAAAAATTAGATCAATTATTGATAAATAAAAAGAATATATTTAAATAAAGCTCTAATATTTAGATGTCAAATTTTATAATTATTAAAATAATATATCAATTCAAGCCTTATAATAAATTTAAAGAAAAATGATTGCTATAATCATACCTCGACAAAGATTAATAACACCCTTAAAAAGATATATAAAAATGAAAATTTATTTTAGTACATGCATCCTTGAGAGAGATATTATTTTGTTTCTCTAAAAAAATAAATACATCATCCTTCACTTGTCACTTTGAACAGGGCATTACAACTTTCGAATCCAAAAATATATATTATAATGTTGCTCTAATAAAATGACTACTACAAATAATTTTATATAAAGAACTACTACAAATATTTTTATAAAGAAGTTATTGATGCAATTAAACCTTTGCAATCCTTAAAATGAATTTCTTTGAACTTTACCCTTCGCCTCAAAATCTACATCAAATGAATTTCTATGTTCTAAAAAGATTGTTAAAAAAGTTATTTGTTTAAGAAAGAGAATATTATAGACTTTAGACAATGGAAGATGACTATACAAATTCACTTTCTATTTAATTATTTTCACGTGTGAAGTAGTGTTGTAAATAAATATTTCAACTAAATTGAATTATTAATTAATTTATATATTAATAAATATTATTGTATTGGTTATTTGTAATATTATTTGTATTGGTTATTTGGACTACATGATAAATTGTTCTAAGACGTGTAGTCAATGTAGTATTTTGGGAGTTTATTATTCACTACAGAATTGCGTATACTTTGAAGAAAGAGGTATATAGACTATTGATTTCAAGGCATTTTGATAGTTATTTAATGAAAAAAATATTAGTTAAATAAAATATCAATAGACATAAATTCAAAAATTATATGAAAGTAACATTTTTTTGTTGATTCTTATTGAATGAATAAAGAATTATATGAGTGTCTTTAAATAAAACTTAACTCAAAATTAGAGTTGAATTATATATGTGTCTTTAAATAAAACTTAACTCAAAATTGGAGTTGACATGTGTAATTAAAAAAATTAAATAAATAAAAAGTTACTTAAAATTAATTGACTCGTGTAATTTTTAGTAATTATTATTTTTAGTAACTTTCATCTTTTAACAAATTTTTCAACCACTATTTTTAATATGTTTTGTATGCAAATTTGGATAGACCAAAAAATCTCTATATATCCTCTACATACTAAATATGTACTAACGGAGGAATTTTAACTCAAGATCATGTTCGATTACAAATATATTAAATTTCTATGATTTTAAAATTCTTAGAAAAGTAGTAAAATGTAATTTTAGACCTTTATATGATCACTTATGGCCCCAAAAATATATCTAAAATAAAATGAATTTTTAACAAAAAATAGAAGCATATTCTCCTCTTCGATACCGTTGTTTTAGCACAATCAAAAGCTTAAACAAAATTACGGATCAAAAGTTGTGACTTCTGAAAGTTCAATCTCCGTATCATCTCTTTTGATTAAAAACAACTCAGCTCCTATGAGTTGTCTTGATTAAAATCATGCTATTTATTCTTGTCAATTTTTTTAGTTCCCATTCTGAAATCTAAATGTTGTCTACCTAATGTAGTCCTTCCCACTATACCAAATCCATGTTATAGTTTATTTGTCTTGTGTTCAGTTCATTATTTTCTTATCCAGAACTTGAAATTGTTTTAATAGAAGATTATGAAAACATAGACTAGCTAAGTAAAATATCAATAGACATAAACTCAAAAATTACATGAAAGCAATCTTCTTTATTGATTCTCATTGAATGAATAAAAAATTGCATTGTCTTTAAATAAAACCCAACTCAAAATTAGAGTTGACATAAATAATTTAAAAAAAAAAATCAAAGCGGTCTAAAGTTAACTAACCCATGCAATTTTCAACAATTACTATTGTTAATAACTTTCATCTTTTAACAAATTTTTCAATCGTTATAGACCTAAAAATCTTCACATATCCTCTATATACCAAATATACACTAACGGATAAATTTTAATTCAAATTCATGTCTAGTTACAAAGATATCTAATTTATAAGAATTTAAAATTCTTGAAAAAAATATTAAATTGTAATTTTAGACCCTTATATGATCACCTATGGCCCCAAAAATATATCAAAAATGATATTAACCACCTACTACAATTATAAGTATATTATCCTCTAGAATAACATCGTTTTAATATAAATGAGAGCTCAAACGACATTATGGATAAAAAGTTATAGCCTCTGAAAGTTCAGTCTCTACATCATTATTATTGTTTGGATTGCATTAGAGTTTTCATACAAGTTTGATCAATCCATTGGAATTGAGCTATTGGTTGTTCAAATCACCATGTGCCACTTCAACCTACGTTTTTCGAAATCTAAGTGGCACATGGTGGTGCCAAAGACCAAGGAAAGAATAAACTAAAAAGATATGTATATATTTTTTAAACCTTTTACCTTCTTTTCCATTAAAACCCAAGTTTGAATGGAGAATATTTCCACAAGAGAATAAAAAAATTATTTTTTTCTTTGACTTATTCAAAAACAATAAATATGTTATTTGTAAATCAGAAATTAGTTCTTTTTTTAAGTTAAGAAATTTTCAAAAAATAAATTAAATTATGCAAACTAAAACAAAATTGTAGCGTTCGGTATCAATAATACCTCTAGTTCGCATTTACAATTTGTCACTGCGATTAAATTATTACAGTTATAGCCTAATATAGCTACAATAATAGTGTTTGTGGCATTGTCCCTATAAACAGTCATGAATAAATAAGAAAAATTTCATTTTCTCATTTCCTTTGTTATTTATAACTATCGTTAGTTGTAAATGTCCGAAAGCAAAAATACTCTGAGTATGTAAGGTTATCACACCCATGTACAAGGACTTCTCACTAAACAGATGTTGCAATAGAGTAAATCATTTTCACGTACTATCTAGGTACCACATACTATTATGTTCTCACGTTCTTTAATGTTTATTTCACGTACCACCAAGTATATAGAAAAAATGAGCATATTTCATATACTAATGAGTATATAAGAAGAGCGAGCATATAAAGAGGTTTGGTATATCAATCGGATGGTATATAGAAAAGAAAACCTTTCTAGAGCGATATAGAACCATTTCATCTCCCTGTATAGCATTTATGCATTCAATAAAAACAATTGTTGGCACAACCCTAACCAAAAAATATACCTGGTTAGAATGGTTAAGACATGTTGAGAATACACTCATCTTCAATACATAATGGTTCAACATCTGTAACGGGGATGAAAAATTTGTTGAACTTTAACAAGCAAAAGAGATACCATCCTAGAAGTAAAAGAATTCAAAAGTATTAGTCTTGATGAGGGTTTCAGTTGATGCAGATATTTTTTGTAACATACAAGGGTGCAACACTCTTTGGAAAATATTTCACAAATTGAATGCCCTATATGACTCTCATTCAAAATTAGATTTCATATAATTGCAGTTAAAACTATTCAATCTTAAGTTGAAAAATGGTCATGTCATGAGTTTGGCTTCTGAAATCCATGCAATCAAACATGATGTTGATGTAACTCATATAAAAATTGATGTGTATATAATTGCCTTCATAAAGACTCTTCTTCCTACATACTCAACTTCCTTGGAGTTTTTGAAAGCAAGCAATCTATTAGACTCTCACATTTGATCAACTAATTAAGAAAATGGTTAAAAAAGAAGAAACTTTTTGACTAAAAATAAAGTCTATATGAGAAAGCATATGTTATGCTAATCAAAAGAGATTCTTCCATGAATGTAGGAAATTATAGAGGCAAAAGAAAAAACAAAGGACGAGATGACAAATCTAGGAAAAACAATAGTCAACATCAAGAAAATTAAAATGACAAACATCTATTTTGTAAACAAAGAGAATCATAAGACCCATGAATGTAAAACATCAAGGGACAAAATTGAAACCTACAAGAAAAATAGTAGAAATTTTGAAAAATAAAAACTCATCACCAAATTCAGCTCAGTTTTCTTGTGAATGTGTGTTTTTTATCTCTGATGAAGCAAATAATGCCTCGGAGAGTTCAACCTAAGATAATGTTTAGATTTTAGACACTAGTATCATGTAACATATGACTTTTCGAAAGGAATTTTTTGAAGAGTTTCATGAAAAAAGTTGTGGTCAAATATATTTGACAAATAAAATAAGTCCGCAACCTCAAGGTAAAGGTTCAATTCAACTCAAGTCCCCAGGTCTTCTAAACTTCATTATCTAAAATATATTATGCCTTCTTTAGTTAAAAATAAACTTGTTATCTTTTGTGTTCATTCAAAAACAAGACCACTCGATTTTGTTGGGTGATGGAGAGGTGAAGGTCACAAGAAAATGTGATAACAAAGTTGTTCTAACTGGATATGAGGAAGGCAAATTGTTAAAAACTCATGGGTGAGCACTCAGTGCCAAGAAAATTTGCTCATCTCCCTGAAGAATGAATGTCAACTTTGGCATGCCAGATTTGGGCACACACACTATGACAACATTCGCACGATGCAAAAAATTGGTGTTGTAGGCTTGTTGACTCTACCCAAAAACATTAAAAATGTGAAGCCTTCATATTAGTCGAACACAATAGGGAACTGTTTCAAAATTCAAAATAGAAAGCCAACCAAAAATTGTAGTTGGTCCACTTTGATTAGTGTTCTATGTCAATTACTTATGTTAGTGGTCACAACTGCTTCATGTTGTTCACTGACCACTACACCATAATGACTAGGATATATTTTCTACCAAAAAAAATAAAGGCCTTTAAAACTTTTCAAAAATTTCAATCAATGGGTAAAAGTGAAGCCCAATCTCGCATTAAGACACTCAACACTGACAATGGTGGTGAATTCATGTCAAAAATGTTTGAAACTTATTTCAAGCATAATGTAATCAAACATCATCTCACAATCTCTTACACTCAACAGAATGGTGTAGTTGAACGGATGAACAGAACTATGATGAACATGGTTCGGAAAATCTTGTACTTCAAAGGGATAAATCCACATTTCTAGGCAAAAATAACCCAAAAAACATTATATCTTTGCAACAAGTCACCATCAACAACCCTACAAACAAAGACTCGATGTGCAGTCGAGTGTGGTCATCTCCCTTCAGTGCAACATCTTCAGATTTTTGGACCCACATGTTACACATTAATTCCCAATGAGAAAAAGAACATATTGGAATACAAGAGTCGTAAATTCATGCTTTTGGGATACTTGGGAGTCTCCAAAGGCATATAGGTTATTTGATGAGAACAACAAGAAATTTTTCATCACAAGAGATGTTGTCTTTTTGTGAAACTACAAAGGACACAACAAACATCAGTCAACAATTGAATTGACTTAAGAAATATGTAAAATTTGATGTTTTCAAGCAGGTTGGTATAGAGGTTCCAAATAGTGAAGCGAGACCCTGTAATTGAGAAACAATTGAATCTTTATTGACTCATGTAATTTAAAACAACACTCCCCTTGTAGAAGAAAGTGAAACTTCATTAGAGGATAGTCCGATGTTATAAAATAAAGGAGCTTCAAATCAAGAAAATGAGGCACATGTGATTTCACAAGCTACTCAGAAAAATATACCAAAATAGGTCGAATAGACATTGAAAGATATTGAACCTAATGAGGTTAGAAAAATAGAGACTAAAAGTATACACATACACAACAATTAGACAAATTCCTGGATGAAATTCAAAATAAGATAGAAAAAATTACCTTGAAAGACCCTCCAAAAGAAGTCAATGTTGCTTTTTACTCTAAACCCATTTCCTTCAAACAAACTAAAAACCCTGATGCATGGAGAATGCAATGAAAAGTGAGTATAATGTTGGTCAAAAATAGAACTAGAAAATTGGTTGATCTTCCAATCGGTTGTAAACCTATTAGTTACAATTGAATCTTTCGAAACAAGGATAAAGTAGATGCCTCACTTGACAAGCACAAAGCAAGGCTTGTTGCAAAGGGGTTTTTTCAAAAAGAAAGAATTGACTTCAATGAAACATTTGCACCAACAACAAAATGACTAGCATTCAAACAATGTTGGCTTTAGAAACTCACAAAGGATAAAAAGTTCACTAAATGGACATGAAAACTTTATTTTTGAATGGTGATCTCAAAGAAACAATGTACATTGCTCAACCTGAAGATTTTGCATTAAATGGCCAAAAGCACAGAGTGTGCAAGTTGAAAAATCGTTGTATGGTTTGAAACAAACACCAAGAGCATGGTACGACAAACTCATTGAGCACCCCCTGAACATGAAATTTAAATGTTTTGAGTTTGAAGATGCAACTCTTTTTATCAAAACAGTTAGCAAAATAGTTATATTTCTAGTGGTGTATGTGGATAATCTATGCATCACATGAATAATGACAAACATGCTCCAAAATTCAAATCCAAGTTAATGAAAATATTTGATACGATAGATATGGGTTATCTTCATTACTATTTGGTTATTAAAGTAATTTAAAAATCAAAGTATATATTCATCACTCAACATAAATATATTGATAAAATTCTGAACAAATTAAGAATGACGGATTGTAACCTTTCAGTAAGCCCATAGAATAAAATCTTAAATTGATATCAGAAGTTACCACAAATTTAGTAGATGTTACTAAATACAGATAACTTGTTGGAAGTCTGACATATGTGACTGCAACTAGGCTAGATATTTATTTTGTTGTTCTTTCTCAATTCATGCAACAACCCAAAAAAAATCATTAGGTAGCAGCAAAAAAAATCATTGGATGTCTAAAAAGAACACAAAATTTTGAGCTCAAACACTTCAGAGCATGAGACTTCAAATATTCAAATTCTAATTAAGTTGGAGATTCCGAAAATGAAAAATCTACTTCAGAGTTTCTAATGAATTTGGGAACAACATTTTTTAGTTTGGAAGTCAAAGAAGCAATCAGTACCGACGATTTATTCAACAGAGGCATAATATATGATAATGTCAAAGACAACTAAAAAAAATTTGTGACTCAGAAAAATTCTTTCAAATTTGCAGTAACAAGTTTATCAACATCTCTCATGATTGACAACACATTTTTAATTCATATGGCAAAAAATCCAATCTTTTATGACCAAACCAAACACATCAACTCCAAATTTCATCTAATTCGACATTATGTGAAAGATGGCAATGTAAATATAGTACATTGTTCTGTTGCAGAGCAACCAATAGGCATCTTTACAAAAGCATTTGGAAAGAATTTTTTTGAAAAGTTCAAAGGCGTGCTTGGTCTCACAGTGACCCCTACATATTATATTAAAGAGGGGATGTAATATTATTGTACATAATAATATTACTCTTAGCAGTAATTGTGGCAGAGATTTTGTCTTGTAGCAGTAGATAGATAGTCTATATATGAAACTAAGTAGTCTTCTTGTAATATGAAGTAAGTAGTCACTTATTTGACTATAAATAATGTAAGGTCTCTTCTTTCATTCAATGCAATAGCTTTTAGTTTACACCAAATTCATGACTTGTTATTTGGCATATATTATTACCTTCACAACTTCAATTGAATGCAACGATTTAATAACTAAAATTTTCCCTTGACTACAAGATTAAGATGTGTTTATGACAATTGTTTTGTAGGGTTGCATTGATAGTCCTATAGTTGAAGAAATATAAGCAAAGTCCACAACATCACATGTAATGTATCTTAAAAATTTTACTTGAAAGAGTATCATTGGGAAGTTAGATTATTTGGTGCATTATAAAATGTTCATGCCGATCAACTATTATATTTTGAACAGAAGAAACCCCAGCTTTGTGGGTAGTTTCAAAAGATAGTGGAATAGGGTTCTTGTCCATGTGGTGGCAATTAGAATCAAACTTTGGTTGTGCAAGATTTAGCTTGCACCTTGGACCAAAATCAGAATAAATCAAATTTGTGCAAGGATTAATGTTGCGCCCACTTCATGTTAAACATTTGGAGGACCTAACAGATTGGGAAAGCAAGGGTTTACAACCAAACTTAGACCAAAATCAAATAACAATTTCCGTTGATAATTGTCAACATTTCCACAAGCTCACCATTCTGATAAAACAATAATCAGCATTGATAATTGTTTCATTTGCACAAATTTTACCCAAAAAAATAAAAATATATATATATATATATATATATATATATATATATATAGTTACAAACCATAGTAATTTGTTGTTGTTATTTAATTAAGTGTAATATTCAATTAATATTTGTTGCATTGATTAAACAACAATTGGCCTCACTAATTGTTTCATAAAAATGCTAACATAAAACTCATTCCCGACGTAAAAAAACATTTAACATAAAATGCACCCACAAAGTTTAAAAAGACGAAACTTGAAGCAAAGCCCTTCTCACCCAATTATAACCTCTATAATATAAAAAGCATGGATCAATTATTATTCCATATTATATTATATTATAACCTCAATAATATAAAAAGCATGGATCAATTATCATTCCATATTATATTATAGCCTCTTATAATATAAAAAGCATAGATCTTCCATTCTTGGATGATATATGGTATTCCCAATCTTCAAAATGGCTTTCTATCAAGACTTCATACACTGATACTATTAACTTTTTTAATTGGAATTACTTTTTTAATTGGAATTGCTTTTTCAAGTGTTGAATTAAGATTGGCATTTACAACTTCAATTTTAATGCTCGCCTTTAATAACATTTACATTGCCATTTTCACTTCAACAATAAAAAGTGGTAGCATTCATATACCTTAATTTCATATTTAACATCTACATATACACATGCATCTGTGTGTTGAGTGAGTGACACAAGGTTATCCCTAAAATCTCACAAAAAGGTCCCTGTTAAAAACAGAGTTGCCTATGACCCAGCATTATCGCAACAAATCAAAATAGTTGTAGGTATTAGATCTCTCGCCAAGAGAAAATCTCAAAGGCAACTATCATTCATAATAACTATTGATATCTCACTTGTTACAACTAGGAAATCAAAATTATTTGAAGGAGATCAAAATAATGCAAGAGAATCACATAATGATCTAACCATTGGTTGTTCTACTTTCTCAAGCACGCTCAAATTATTGAAGATCCATGTTTTGAAAGAGAAAGCGAAAAGAAAACACTATAATTGATCATTCAAAATGGAAAATTAATTCTCTCGACCACATTCAAACTACTAAAATCAAGATAATAGAATTTTTCTCGTCATAAGCACCTTGGTACAAACCCTGTAGTACTTTCCCCATGTTTGAAGGTGCGAATTTTGAGCAATCTGTGTAAAAAAATATATATGACGCAACCTATGCGGTTGCATTATTCTCTGATATATGGCAGACATGAACTCTCTTAAGCTCCATCATATAGGTCAGAGTTAAAATTATGTGTTCAATAACATTCTCTAAACATTGTTAGATAGCACATGTATTAGAAACAGCTGTCCAGCACAGCCTAGCACTGCATCAGATGTGCAGCATATTTTAAAGCCGTGGAAATTTCCAGAGAGAGACCACTTTATAAAGAACAAGATAAGATAATCTTCAAAAATTCATACAACAGATGTAAGGCAGACTTTCAGACATTTGCTTATAACCAAATCTGCATCCAGAGGAAGAAGCAGGTAATTACCTGTAGCAAGTAGCATCCCTCTAAATTTTCACATTTTCTAGCTAGAATTTACAAAAGAGAAACTTTGGTCGATAGGATCTTTGCATGAATTTCCAGCAAGTCATCACAATCTGAATGACAAAAAAGAATGACGTGAACAAATGCATGAATTACTAACAAGTAACATACGTAAATGTATGGAAGTCTTAGTAGTCCAGATAATGACCATTATGTGAAAATAAATAAAAATAATGAAATACACAAAGTCTCTAAAGCAAGTGTATAAAGGACATACACAATGTTTGCTGCAAAACTTTGATCTGGGGAAAAATTAAAATCTGTTACCCTCTGCAGTTCTTGGAAAAAGTCATTTTTTACTGTGTTCTGCCCTAACATGGAACCAACCCATGGGCCTTCCTGCCAATCACATGAACATTACCACGCATTAGAATTTAGAATAGAAAAATGAAGATAAACAGCAGAGAGTGTAACACATTAAGCCATGCAACATATATCTGATTGGGATACCAAAATTATTCACCAACTTTCTATTTAAGCTGCGAAGACTTCAATAGCTCAATTGAATGTTTAGTAGCGGTAAAGTTGAGCCATAATTGGCACTGTATGTATTGATTTCAATTCACATTAACTCAGAACCTGCATAAAGTTATAAATAAGATGCAACCAAGATCATTCTTTGAAAATGTAATTATAAAGAGCTTCAGATGCAAGAATTCGCTTGATTATGTACTAATTTCATGGTGTCTACAATTTTTAAAAACTTGATTCTGGTGCAACCCACTATTTATCTTCCCAAAATCAGAATTGGAATCGTATAACTTGCAACATCTTGAATCTAATTTATGACTAAGAGGGCAATGAACAGATCAGCTATGTCATACTGGCGCTCCTAAGTTTTGGCTTTGGGGAATTCAAGGAATACAGTGGTTGGCAGTCAACATGTTTTATGCTTTCTTTTCAAAGAGGATGTTTTCAGTGGTGAAGTGCATTTTTGCTGTAGAGTGTTGTAGAATTTCATCTAATGCAAACCGAAAGAAGCATATCTCACATCTATGATAGTTCTTTGCACCTTGAGAACAGTTACAGGAGGTGAAAATAAAATATCCATTTTGACGATGATAAGAGCTGGAGGTCCACCAAAAAAGTACTGGACTGAATCCAGTCCTCATTGATTGGACAAGTATATGGTTTCTACAAATATTCTCATTTATGATCAGGTGATTGCCTCTTGATTTAACATCCTGGAAAACCAACTGAATATTGTATAGGCTTTTTACAGCAAAAATACCTCAGTTTCATGAATAACATTGTGTGAATAAATAGTCATGTGGCTCTTTAAGAAGAGTCAAAACTGATTTTAGGACTACCTATTGTCAAATCTCTGAACCCTGCTGCATAATGTGTTTGAACATTACCGTTGTGATGCGGAAGACTCCTGAATGGCTTGTCATTGAAGCCACAGTTCATTTATCAATGCATGTCGAGAATCCAACATTTGCCTTTAATCATGGTTGCGCCCACACACAACACTGATAGTATTTCTCAGTAGCAAAGGTGTGTATGAATACCACATTGGGTTTTACAGCTGCAAGGCCTGTTAACATGTTTGCTTGCATGATTTGAGTTGCAACATATGATTAGTTTTTATGGTAATAATAGGCTTCTTGAATCATGAAATCAATTTAAAAACCAATTAAAGGTGAAGCCATGACCAGTATCCACTAATGAGAACCTTGACAAGAGGATAAACAAATTGCATTTTAAGGCATGACTAGGGTCTACAGATCATGAGAAGCCTTCAAAAGTATCAATAACTTCGTACCTGGGGAAGTGAACTATCAACAACTAAAAAATGCTGAACAAGAATATTTTTTCTGTTTACTGTTATTGAATGGGTGCCAAAACTGATCATCTCAGATAAGAGATAAGCTGTTCACTTCCAGGCTTTTGGCTACCTTGAATGCAGATTTTGGGAGCAAGTTAAATTTTACCTCTTAGTACCACCCAGAGATAGATGACCAGACAGAGAAAGTGAATAAGGTTCATGATGATTACTAGCAGGGTGTATATTATGGATGATTACCATCATTTGATTGAGTTTGCCTACAACGGCTACCACACTTCTTTGGAGTCAGCTCCATTTGAGGCATTGTACTAACAAAACTGCATAACTCCCTTGGGTTGAGATAGTTTGGAAAACCAGGTGGTGATTTATTGCATCGTAACTAGCCATTTTCTTACAGATGCTACTGGCATACTTGTTCCTTGTTTTGCAAGGTGCAACAAAAGATCTCCAAGAGGAACTTCTAGGTCCCGTGTAGGATAGCATTTCAAAGGAGCATGCAACAAGAACTCGGCCATGGTCAGATCAATGATTGTGTGACAAATTAATGTGTATTTGTGTTAAGACTTTGCTTAAAATATTTTCACGTTGAGTTATAGTTTCATGTTTGATTTCAAGACTTTGTTGAGGTAGCAATGCCAGTTATCATCGAGTCATGTTTTGGTCTTCCAAACCAAGTAAAATGACCCCCTTAGCGTCAAGAATTGAGTTATTTGGATTTAAACCTTGAAATCATTTGAACTAAGGAAAATAAAAAAAATATCCCACCTTGATCATCAACGGAATAGATTTTTCACTGTAGAAGCCTTGAAAAGTAAAAGAGATGATTAGAACCCTAATTGCTAAGGCTTAAACCCATAGCGAAGGAAAATATAAAAAGAGCTTTTCATCATTTTGAGCTCATTGTTGAAAAGCTACCACACTTCTTTGGAGTTGGCTCCGTTTGAGGCATTATACTGACAAAACTGCATAACTCCCTTGGGTTGAGATAGTTTGGAAAACCAGGTGGTGATTTATTGCATCGTAACTAGCCATTTTCTTACAGATGCTACTGGCATACTTGTTCCTTGTTTTGCAAGATGCACAAAAGATCTCCAAAAGGAACTTCTAGGTCCCATGTAGGATAGAATTTCGAAGGAGCATGCAACAAGAACTTGGCCATGGTCAGATCAACGATTGTGTGACAAATTAATGTGTATTTGTGTTAAGACTTTGCTTAGAATATTTTCACGTTGAGTTAGAGTTTCATGTTTGATTTCAAGACTTTGTTGTGGTAGCAATGTCAGTTTTGGTCGAGTCATGTTTTGGTCTTCCAAACCAAGTAAAATGACCCCCGTAGCGTCAAGAATTGAGTTGCTTGAATTTAAACCTTGAAATCATTTGAACTAAGAAAAATTAAAAAAGGACCCCACCTTGATTATCAACAGAACAGATTTTTCACTGTAGAAGCCTTGAAAAGTTTTTAAAAAAAAAGATTAGAACCCTAATTGCTAAGGCTTAAACCCATAGCAAAGGAAAATATAAAAGGAGCTTTTTATCATTTTGAGCTCATTGTTGAAACCACTACCCCACAAACCGAGCATTTGTTCCTGATAAAACAACTGTTTGAGCAACCCTAAAACTGCTGCCAGATTAGGGCAGCATCACTTCTCCTTCAATCCTCCACACCTAAATACCAGGATCTATGAAGTGAGTTTGGATGAGAAGTTTGAGGTTTTTGACACCTAAGTTTATGCTGTTTGAAGGCAAGGGAGAATGGATGAAATGACAACACTCAATTGAATTATAATATACACACGTGGTTTCATCATTTGACTTTGTGGAAAAGGGTGATCTATGGTTCTGGGTGTGAAAGGGCACTGGGGGAAGAGCTGCAGAGCCATTGGAGCTATGATGGGACAGCTACCGAAAACCCTTGAAGGGCCATAGCTATTTACAAAGCAAGTAGTACCACGAATTAGCTGTGGAAAGATTATGTGTGCATAATGGAACTCGTTATGTTGTTTTCTTATGAGAAGATAAATGAGATTTGGTAATTAACAAGGTTGTAATCTCCTAAAAGTTAAAAATGCAAACTTAACCCAGAAACCTTAGGGTATGACGATTGGGAGAAATGTGACTTGAAGAAAACAAGAATTTGTTTGGTCTTGGCAGGCCCTGTTTTCCCTTGATGTCTTTTGGGTGTGGATGACTGAATTAGAGTGCACGTGTTGCTTGGTGAATAAGTTTATCATTTTTGCTTTAGTTGCATCGGGGTGCACCTGTGTTGAAGTCTATATATGCGAGTTCACTTATTTCCTCCCATCATCCTTGGATGAGGACTGAACTGCCAGTTTTACTCTTGACTTGGTCCAGCAGAGGAGCCAGTACCCTGCATAGAGTATCTGTGATTTGCGTGGTATTGGTACCTATAGTTAGGTTGGACATGGTCTTGTTTCAAGCCAGACTCTTGTCTTATCATACGTTTTACTCACCATGACCACCACTCTGAGAGCTCAGCGGCCAACAAAATAGGAAAATGCCAGTCCTTATAACTTGTCTATGTGCACAATGAGACCAAGTGACTGTTGTCAGGGTCAAGGTGCTTTGTCAATGTGTTTGGTTAAGATCCATGTCATGCTACTCTCCTTTGTCCTTTTGGATATGGAGATGCTGTCCTTGTTGCTGATTGAGTAGAGTATTTTCTGCATGTCATCTGAGTGTTATCCCATGGTCAGGGTCCCCCTGCTGGATGGTCACTTCAGACCCACTAATTCTTCTTGAGCTCAAGAAGACCTTATATACCTTGAGCGTGAGATGAAAAAAGCATGGTTGAATCTCGTACCTCTGTTGTGACTTTATTAAAAAAAATCATTACCACCCTGTACCTGTTATCTTTGATTTACTTCCATCCATATGGCCTTGAAAAATGTGACGTGGATGACCACACTAAGGTTGACAATCAGCTGTAAATTGTAATTGTAAAGATCTAAAATTGACAGTTTTTCAAGGTTGAAGCCATGAAGATTACATTTGTTAACACTTGTTTGACATTCAGATCTTTGGGAAACGTGTGCTAATTGCTGAAAGGAAACTCCCGATTCAGGACTCACGGATTGATAGGCTACTGTTTTTATGAATTGGTTTGAAACACTAACAAGAACACATGGGGCACATAAATGTATGATCATAGTGTCTAGCAGAATCTTGTAGAAGCAGATGCCAGTTTTGGGACTTGGCACACTACATCATTACGTTACAAGGTGCATGCTTTTAGAGACTTTCATGGAGCTGGTACCTTCTGTGATGATACTTGAACATGGAATTAATCCCCTGTTGGAACTATTTTGTTAATGACCAAACATTTTCACTTATTTATACGAATGATTACTTCAGCTTGGACAAATTATAATCTTTTATCGATCAGTAGGGTGTTTGTGATGGGCAATGTAGTAAGCCTATCTTGCATAAATATACAAAACCAATTGATAGTATCTCTGAACAATTATGCCCTGGTTATTATGTTTGTATGTTCCATAACCAATGTGAGATGGGAGTGCCATGATAGATTCTGGTTTTCTTCAGCCTAGCAATTACGGAGTCTGTTGATATCCTTGAAATAGGAATACACGTGCTTTTCATTCACCTTGAATACCTCAATCAGTGGTCTGATCTCAAGCAAATGCAGACACAATATTGCAGGTTTAGACAGATTCATCTTAAAGCCAGCTCACCTTCTAGATGCTGGGAACAATGTAAAGTGTAAACAATCACTGTAATTTGTAGGGTCTGGACACAATGTAAAGCCATGATATTACTAAGGCCTCAGTTACCCTTGAAGTATTAGGCACCCTTTGGTATTCTGAACCAAGCAATAGTCTGTTGTAGCTTCTCTCTTAACGGTAAGAAATTTCAAAATGAAAAAATAATGATGTTTTTGTTAATCTGAAATGCCTTTTGATAAATACATCCCATATGGTTCAGACTTCATCATCCCCTGTTTTGTGAAATCAGAAAAGATGATTTTTGATACTTGATAGAGGATATA
This sequence comes from Torreya grandis, assembly GCA_037957365.1. Lineage (NCBI taxonomy): Eukaryota > Viridiplantae > Streptophyta > Pinopsida > Cupressales > Taxaceae > Torreya > Torreya grandis. Next base: position 4,479,714 of record JARHVA010000714.1, on the reverse strand, counting down.
GACAAATGGAAAGTTTCTGTTTTTTTAGTTTAAAGTTTAAGCTTAAATGGAAAGTCCTGCCTCATACTGGGCAATGGACAGCATAAACTTACTTAATGGGCATATGACTCCTTAGTGTACTAAAATAGGCCTCCAACTAATTGGAGAAACCGGAATTTGACACAAGATAAGAGAACTCTGTTGAAATGAAAGTTACGCTTATGACAATAAATAGTTTCTTGGACCCATTGCATTCCTTGTACTAGCTCTCTCTCTATAATGAGCATAATGGATGTAGCCCTTCCATATATAGGCATATAGTTGTAGGACCTGATTCTCTAAGTAGGCTTATTTTCCAGATGATACCCTTAGTTTATAAACACAGCCCTTGAGGGCTGAACAATGTAGCCCTTGACTTAATCCAGGAATTACTTAGTCACATCCCTGAAAGACTGCATCAATAAATATTAAATGTAGAACAGAGAAGTCTTTGATGCTCTTGGTAAGTTTAGACAATAGAACAGAAATAGCTTGGACTTCTCCTTGAACGGAAATAAGACACTGCCTGTAATAATTATGTTTGTAATCAAGGAAGGAAACCTTTTACACTATGCAGACTTACTCTTGGTTAAAAGATAGAAACCATTTGTTTAGCTTTCCGTCCAATCCAAAACTTTGAATTTTTTGTATCGCTGTATATTTACTTCCAAACAGACCCACATACAGAACAGACAAAGCTTATTTTTCCCAAGGCAAGCAGAGTGGTACGAATGCATTGAAAGTACTGTAATGGATATTGTGCTTAACCTTATTAAAGGCTTCGTCTGTTATAAGAATGACCATCAACAATATAGGGATTCAGAAACACTGATTATTCACAGAGTACTCGTGACACTAAAAAAATGTTAAGAGCTGGTAGCACAGAATTGTCAAGCTAATGGGTAAGTGTAAGAAGCATATTTATAACTATAAGTAAATGCTGTTCCATTCCATTGATCTATGTGCATACAGCATTTTTTGGTGTATTTGTGCAGGGAAAGGTAGACGCTTAATAAGAATGGAACAGTTTCTTTCCCCATTTTGACTCTTAAGTCCTTGGGTGATAATTAGCAGAAAGTTTCTAGAAGGGTTAATTTTTCACTTAAGAATAGAGAAAGAAACGAATTTATGTTGGAGTCTAGAGACCTCTAAACCTTGTAAACTAGATGAATATTTAGAGATCAATATTAAATTGATAACCCTTCTGAATAATTTTCTGTGGATGAGTTTAAATTGAAAAAAACACGTGGCATTTTGTGCACTTATATAAGAAGCATGATTTGGCATGGGCATTGCATTTAGGAGAGAGCTCTAGTCAAACAAAAGAATCCAAACTTGTTAATTGTTAAATTAAAAGGACGGGTTAGGATAGAAAGGGGGTTTGATTACAAAGCAAAGTGTCATTCTATGTTTTGGGCAATATGTCAAATTCTTGAAATTCAAAACCTCATGGTGATAAGATAGAAATCAACAAAATGCACATTATTACCCATGACATTCAGAGAGAGAAAAATTTATACTGTTATTGCAGATGCATGATTTCACATGAAGACGACGGACAAAAAAATTGCATTATATAGATCATATCCATTGAAAGGAAATATTAATTTATTGTGCATGAATGTTATCCCACATAGAGCCACATGGAAAAACACTGTTCGATTGCCTTTACACAGTAAGTCCTCTTTCTGCATGAGAGAGTCACAAAAAATATTTTGTCAGCATTTGTCACCTTTTGATGAAACTATAAGTATGTTACAAGTTTCTGATAGAATTGTTCTCTCCTCTGGGGGGACTACAGAAGAAAGGAAACAGAAGGGCTTTGGGTTGGACTCTGGCTGCTTGTAAATGAAGTAAAGTAAACTGCAAATTTTGAATTGCTGCATTAGCATTCTGCACTAAAGGTGGCTTTCAGTAATTATGACCCATTCTAAGAGGCATGTGGTCATGTTCCACTATCAGCTGTGTAGCTATCTGCCTGCTGTAAGTTCAGTTTGTGTTTTTGTATGCTTTCCTGTTGGTGACTGATTCAAGAGCACCCCTGGATTGTTAAGTAGTCCTGCATCTGGGTGCCTTGCACTCCTCTTCTTGACTTGTAGTTACTATTTTCAGCCGATGCACAGCAGTTTGGGCAGATATTTCAAATTCAAATGGTAGAATAAACATTTGCACACCCAAGACTTTGTTGCACAACTTTCCAATTATGTTCAGTTCTTCCCAACAGTGCTCACAGTTTTCAATTCTGCACACCTTACCCAATTTTATGCACCTCATCTAGTGATATGCACCTCAATTAGTGTTGTGCACCTTGTCTAAGCATCACACACCTTGTCTAAGCGCCACACACCTTATACAGTGTTGCACACCTCTTCAACCATTCTCATTCTCAAAAAATTGCATAGAGGATTGCCTTGAGACCCAGATCATTTGGTGCACAAGGTTCCTTGGACTCCGAACTCACATCACCGATTCAAATCCACATGTTATGCACTATTCTTGTTGGTCATGTAGTTCTTTTCTTCTGCAGACTTCTGGCCTGTGTACTTCACACTTGTTGCAATCTTCACTATGTAATCCAATGGGAATAATCATCTTCATGAACCATTGATTGCAGGAGTTCTATGCATGGGAAAGATCTTGAAGTAATGGCTGAATCTGGTTGATTGGGCATTACAGCCTTGGAAGACTTGATAGACGTTGTGGAAGGCAGCTGAGGGATCTTGTAACGGCCATTTGTGTCAGACAGTGCAGATCAAAGTTGGGTATGACGAGTATGCAAACAAGTTCGCTGCGTTGGTTGATTGATTCTAACCTAATCATGTAACATGTGCATTGCCAACATTCAGGTGGCAATTCGTGTCATTTTACATCATTGTTGCATCTTGTTGGCACACATAAGGATGTGCATAAGCACTTCGATAGGGAGTTCTCAGGGAGTAGCAGAGCTCAGAGTTAGGGGTAGTTTTGTAGTGTTTACTTTTGAATAAAGAATAAGAATCTGCAAGCTCAAAAGTAGTTCAGATAGGGGGTTTAGTTTGAAGTGGGAGTGTGTGGTAGAAGAGGCTGTGTTGGCTCGTGTATGTGATGTAAGTAAACTGCCTTGCACAGAAGTCTTAAATGAGTTTCCATTTACCTGTTGTACTCCATTGTTGCATATGAATGAAATAGAAGTCTATTGCAAAGTAAAAATTGTGCTTCCATATTTGTGTTTGTGTACTCTGATAAACGCAAGTGGTAGGCTGCTTTATTGAACTCCTGACTGACATCGCACCATCTGGTATCGTAGCAGGTTGAATTCTTCCTGGTGAGTTGCACACAGAGTGAAATTGATTTGCTGAAGAAGAGGTAAATCCCTCTTCGTGTGCAGCTGAGTTGTGAGAATAGAGTGGTGCTAGGTGTGTTAAAAGGAAGAGTTGTCGCTGAAGCTCATTAAGGAGCAAATGCAAGTTTAAGATATGGCTCATAGAGAAATACCCCTTGGAAGAGGAAGACAAGCACCAGAAGTTGTAGGCGTTACTGAAGTATTGAGAACATTTCAAGCCAGATTGCAAGTCATGGAAACAGGCCAGCACAGAGGAATCACTGCAAGATAAAGTAACGATGAAGAAACCCCCAAAGGCCCGTTTCCAGAATTGAGGTAGGGCCAGAACTTGAAAAAAGGCTCATTAATGTTATTGGCAAACTAGGAGGTAAACCAAGAATTGACACCCCTAGTTATTCCGGTAGTTTGAATTCAGAAGACTTGATTGATTGGATAACTGCCTAGGAGAAGTATTTTGCTTATAAGCAAGTGGAAGATCCAAAAAGTGTCAAGTTTTCATGTACCAAGTTGTAGGGCCATGCATCCCTCTAATGGGATCTAGTGCGATTAGAGAGTAAAGACTAGGCAAGGCAAAGATCCAAAGTTGGGATAAGATGATTGGGAAGTTGAAAAGAAAGATTTTTCCCTTGGATTATCAGTTAAATCTGTTCAAGAAGTTGCATAATTTGAGGCAGAAGGAGATGACTATCAAAGACTACACAGAAATTTTCTAAGCTGATCATTAAAGCTGATTATGTAGAAGACAATGAAGAAAATATATCTTCATCGGTGAATGGTTTCCATCTATAGATCCAAGATGAGAATGGATTGTTTAAATTACACTCAGTTGAAAAAGCCTATCAATGTGCTTTGAAATCTGACGAATTTTTGTTAAGAAAACAACAGAATGGACGAGGAAAAGGCATAGGCAGAGGAAGGCAATCTTTTGGGAGAGGACAAAGTTATGCGAGAAGTTCCTCGCAACAGAACCAAAGAGGAGGTTATAGTTTCTAGTTTCTACAGAGGACAAGGATATGGAAACAAAGGACACGGTAGAAGTTTTAATGGTACTTGTTTCAAATGCAAACAACATGGGCATAAAGCATATGAATGGTCTGAAGCTAATTCAGAAAATAGAAAAAGTGAGAAGAGAGTGCCTGTTGTGCAAGCTGGGGACGCAGAAGTGGAAGAAACTTCTCCAGTGAAACCTAAAGCATGGAGAGAACCCGATGCTGCAAAAAGTGTTGCTGAACCCTGAAAGGAAAGAGGATGAATCATGGCAGAGAAAATGCATTTTCAGAACTAAATGCAAAGTTAGATGTAAGTGTTGCAAATTGATTATAGATAGTGTTAGCACAGTTAATATAGTCTCTACTGAGATGGTACAAAAGTTCTGAGTTTGAGATGCGATACACATCCCAGCCCTAAAGATTTCTTGGTTGCAAGAAAACCATTGACCATGTTTAAGCAAACTTTCATATTGGAAGTTTTCATGATGAAGTGCAGTGTGATGTGATACCATGGATGCTTTTCATGTCTTGATGGGCAGACTGTGGCAATATGACAAAAATGTTGTGCATGATGGGATGAAGAATACTTTCCAGATTACAAAGGATGGAAAAAGATTTGATTTGCTGTCAATGAAGGAAGGAGGAAATAACAATAAGGTAATTTTGCTTTCAGCTAAAGAATTCTTGAAGGAAGTGAAGACAGCAAAAGTATGTTTTCTTGTTTCCAAAGCCAAAAAGCATGTAGAGGAGCATGAGATACCAGAGGAAGTTGCAGATTTGTTGAAAATATATAAGGAGGTAGTATCGAGTGATTTACCAAGCAGATTACCCCCAATGAGAAAGATTTCTCATATATGAACTTGATGCTTGAAGCTAGTTTACCAAATAAGGCTCCACATAGAACGAATCCACCCATGAGTGAAGAGTGAAGAAATAAATAGGAAAATTCAAGATTTTTTGGACAGAAGTTTAACAAGAAAAAAAGTCAGCATGCAGTACTAACAGTGTTGACACCCCAAAAATGGAGAATAGAGAATGTGTACAAATTCCAGAGCTGTCAATAAGATCACTATTAAGTATAGGTTTCCACTGCTAAGGATGGATGACTTGTTGGATTTCTTGGGCAGGGCAAAATACTTCTACAAGATTGACTTGAAGAGTGGCTATCATCAGATTCGAATAAGAGGAGATTAGTGGAAAAATTGAATTTAGAACAAAACGAGGATAGGCAAATTCAAGATTTGTTGGACAGAGGTTTAACAACAAAAAAGCTTAAGTCAACATGCAGTACTAACAGTGTTAACACCCAAAAAATGGACAATAGAGAATGTGTACAGATTCCGGAGCTATCAATAAGATCACTATTAAGTATAGGTTTCCGCTACTATGGATGGGTGACTTGTTGGATTTCTTGGGCGGGGAAAAATATTTCTCCAAGATTGAATTGAAGAGTGGCTATCGTTAGATTCAAAATAGAGGAAGATATGAGTGGAAAATTACATTTAGAACAAAGCGAGGATTGTATAAAGGATTGGTTACACGATTTTGGCTAACCAATTCCCCGAGCACATTTATGAGACTACTGAATGAGGTGCTAAAAACCTTTTTTGGACAAGTTGATTGTACTATATCTTGATGGCATACTAATTCTCAGTAAGATAAGGAAGAGCATTTGAATCACTTCAAACAAGTTTTGGAGAGGCAGAAGGAAGATAATATGTTGATAAACCTGAAGGAGGAGCTTGTGTACTTGGGCTTTGTGATTTCCAAAGAAGGCCAAAAGATGGATCCTAGAAAAGGTCAAAGCAATATTGGAATGGCCTACTCCAAGGAATGCTAATGCAGAAAAGATGTTTTCGTAGTTAAGCTAATTACTATAGGAAGTTCATAAGACAAAGTAGAGCAATGTGCCCCTAACAAAGGGGGTAATGGAATCAATACAAATAGCAATGGAGGGAGAACAAGGGACCCCAAATCATGTGTCGGTGAAGACTAGAAGACCTCATTGAAAATCTTTGTATGTGCCTGAAGTGGAGGAGCCGTTTGACCCATCATCAATCGTTGTGAGAAGATCTAACAGTGCTCGTCGGGGAGTATCTAATGTTGGAAGGGTTAGGTTGGGAGATCTAGGGGGAAGTAAAGCACTTCCTCTAGAATCTCCCCTATCATCTAAGGCCGATGTACTTCTTGTACTACAAAATAAACTCGTAATGTGTGTTTGCCCTTGTGGTTTGGGGGGTGGTCGGAAAGTAGTAGATCCATGTCACCGGAAAAGGGTAGAGCCAAGGTGCCGAGAGAGAGCAAATTGGGGGATTTGACTAATCTGAGTAGTAGAGATATGCAGAGAGAAGCACCACCTAACTGGTCTATCAGCTTTGATGTGTGATGCACTGGTGTTCAAAGGGCGCTTAGTGCTATGAATCCCCTGGGTAGGCTGGAAGATAAAGGTGATCAACATGGGGGCTCTACAGCCTCTAGGCTCCTCCTGTAGGGATCTGCACTGGAGGGTGACGGCCTCGTAAAGATAAAGAGTCAAGCACCGTTGGTTTGGATATCTAAATAAAGTAGATAAGAGTGTTGATTGAGTTCCTATAGAGGCAATGATATCTTCCCTGGATCTCATAGTAAATGGGGCATCTAAAAATGAAGTGTTCCTTGGTCTCCACCTTCTGGATGGAGCAAAAACGGTATATCCGGTCTTGACGAAGAATGTGGTGATCTGTTTCAACCCGTAACTAGTGAGAACATACTCTCATTTGACCAAGAAGAAACCTCACGTTGTAGGAACAATGGTGCTAGAGATAGTAAGGGCGACAAAAAATACCATCCATTATTTGTAAGAAATGCTCAGCATAGAAAGTAGCCTTTAGGTTGAGCGACTCAATGGGGGAGATCTAGGTGGTCTTGATATACTGCCTATAGATGTCCTCTCTGGCAGCTCTAGTGATGATCTCCTTTATAAGGAGTCCAGGGGCGAGCCTCCAAGGAATACATGAAAGGGGCGAGTCGATCAATAGAAATGCCAATAGAAAGGGGGCAATCTAGTCTCAAAATACCAGTGTCGGCATCTGGTGGGGACCAATGAATCAATCCTCTCTAAAGAGCAAAGTATTAAGTATGGCTATATCTTATGACCAGAAAATGACTTCCCCAAGGACCTAAGTCTATTGATGTAGAAAGTAACCCTGAAGAAAGTCTAAAGACATAGCAACTGGGCAACAAGTTCAGCTTGGGCGATATGCTGAGGAACTATTCGCTTGCAATGAATCATGCAATGTAACATGAGTCTAGACCCTCCCAATACAAGCCCAGTCAACAGCCCCCAAGTTAGGTCCCCATACCACTGAACCATATAAAATTGTAGGTTTGATGTTGTAACATGAGAGTCTAGACCCATTCAATACAGGCCAACCATATAAAACTATAGGTTTGATGATTGCATCAAAAAGGCGTAACTTGGAAGGGATGTCTCGGAAGTGGATCTGGAAACATTGATGTTCTAGGACAGAAAGAGAAGCACACTCTTTGCAAAGCCATGGATGAGACGTAGGCTTCATGCTAAAGCATGAACCAGAAAACTGGACCCCCATATAAGTGTAGGCCAATGTGATCTCTAGAAGTTCTCCTTTGTAGATAGATTGGAATTTGGAGAGTGAGTGCTTGGAGATATTGATGATCATGACCTAAATTTTACTAAGGTTGACCACAAGTTGTCAAAGTTCGCAGAAATTAACAAGGGCATCAAGTTGTCATTGTAGGCCCTCGGCAAAGTGCAAGAGAACATCATCAGTCAAAGGAAGGATAGCTTTAAGCACCTGATGCAAAATGCAATCATCGTCCATATGGGTATGTTGCCGAAGAAACTCCTCTAACTCATCCATGTAGATGTTGAATAGGATTAGCGAGAGAGGACACCCTTGCTTCCCCAATGGCACTCTTCACAAATTCAAAAAAATCATGAGAAGTACCAAACTGCCCAATAATTGTCTCATAAAGCCTCCAAGAAATAGTAATCAGAGAGACTTGAATGCCAATATCTCTCAACTTCTCGAAAATTAGGTGTCTTGGAACTGAATCAAAGGCTTTCTTGAAGTCAACCAAAAAACAAAGGACTTTGGAAGACCTATGACAAGCTTCTTCAATAATAGCCCAAAGTGTAAAGATGTAGTCAAGAGTCTAATAGTCCCTTCTGAAGCCAGCCTACCACTAGCTCTAATATTATTCCTTTCCAAGTACTCTGACAACAACATGTCTAACTTTTGTGGCATAAAGTTTGGCAAATGTATGCCCAATCATAATGGCCTTGTAATTGCCAAGGATAGAGAGATCTTTGAACTTATGAATAGGGTGAATAATGTGTTGGGACCATGATTAAGGGAAACCTAAATACACCACCTTATTAAAGAGCGTGCCAAGGGGAAAGGCAAGGGAATCCACACCATATCTAATGAACTCAATTTTGAGACCTTCACAAGCAGTTGCTTTGCTGGTGCACAATTTCAAAATTGCTCTCTTGACGGAAGAAGTGGAGAAAACGAAAGAGGATGGCAAAGGAGTGGGGGCAGTGGCAACAAGATGGAGAAGAACTTCATAGAGGGAACTACCATAGGAGACCCAAGCTTTGGGGGTGATGTTGTAAACTGCAATTTTTCTCGAGAGAAGAGTACACCAAAAATCTTAAGTGAGTGGTGGAGATCGGCAAAGAGTGTAAGCCGTTTAGACGCAACAAACTTTCATTTCTTGCATTGAAAAAGTCAAAGATATTCCTCCTACCATAGATCATGCCAGGGTCTATCATCTTTTGCACTAGTTCTTGGGCAGTAACTATTTCTTCATTTAACTCTCTGCTCACCTTGACATAGCCTACCAACCAATGTCGTACCAAGTCATGGTGAATTAGCAGATACAAGATGGTGCAAAATTATGCCATCAAATTCTCAGTGTTCGGCCCAGCATCACCTCCTTTTGCGTGCCCATCCCTAGAGAGCTTCCTTGCTTTTTGCTTTGGTTCTCTTTTTGTTGTTCTTGCAAAATGACGAGTTGAGAAGGAAGGACATGATTTTCCATCACCCCCATCCATCTGGATTAATTCCATCATACACAACAACCAACAAATTGTGAGAGTAACCCTTTTCCTAGCAATATACAACATATTTTCCTCTCAAGTCGAGCTAAGAACAAAGTTAATGTGAAGAACTCATTTCACACACAAAAAAACTCCAAATTATGCAATATGACCTTGGAATAGCATATGCAAAGAGTCCATAGCCCAATCCACATTCCAACCCACAAGGGAAAGAAAATTATAGTGATAGATTCATCATAAATCCACATGCCAATAAACAATCCAAACACACGCCATACCAAAGCTCTCAAATCAGAAAGCAAGCATATATTCTTAAAACAACCCATCTTCTTTGAGAGGATAGAAAGGTAAAAGAGTTACCTTACCGTACCAACATTGTAACCATTCTCCTCTCCCACCGACAATGTAGATCTTCGTTGCTTTCGCTTCCAAACACCTCAATGAAAATGACAGTCCTCCATTACCTATATACTATTTACCCTATTCACACACTCCTCATAAATGCCTTAGGCGTATCACACCAGCCTTACGAATCCCTCATTTCACCTCAAAATCATTAGGCATTGCCAATAACAATTAGGGTGAATCATAGAGGAATCACTTGGCATGGGATTGGGGTACAGTGAAATGTCCCCTTGTTAAAATTCCCTAAATTTTGATTTTATAATTAATTATGACATTCACATTCAAATATCAAAATAACACATGCAACATGGACTATTGAAAACCCAATTGTATTTGTATCTCAATCATTTGATTGCATAAAATAATATTGGAATAATAAGTACTAAAAAAATAAACTACTTGAATCAATAACAATTTATTTTTAGCTGCCAAAACAACCATCCAAAACTCCGTGTTTTGCTCCAATGGCAGTGATCTGCCTCTAGGTGGTACGCAACTGCTCAAATGGTAGCGATTTGCCTCCTACCTGGTGCTCCCTTTTACAACAATCCTTGCATAGAAGGAACAGGGATTGGCTGATCCAATAAACCTCATCTAATTCTGAAAATTGTCAAACCCTTCCAACCAATTGGAATACTGAAAATACCCTGATTGTCTACATAAATGTGATCTCTATATGAAATCACCAATGATGAGATGAGAGGGTTTCCGTCGACTAATCTCCGATAGAACCTGAAGGGTTTTCGTCTTCTAAATCTGAATGCAGTGAAGATTTTTCGTCCTCAAATGCAAAAGTTGGAAGCATATGCCCAAACTCAAAATAGATGTAATAAAGAAGATGATCCCAAATGACCCCCAAAAGCCCTCTTTTATAATTTTTATGTCCCTTTTCCCAAGTTGGCCTCTTACTTTAATATAGTACACTTATTTTTACGTTTCCCTTTCCTTTTATTTCTGATAATAATAAAATAATATCAAGTTCTCACTTTTAATAAAATAAAAAGTGAGTCACTTAGACAACTTAGAATATTAACTTTATTATTTTTCAATTTATGGAAAAAGGGGACATAACAGTTCGCCCTTCCCAAAGATTACTTGTCCTCAAGCAATGCCTGAACCATCTTGCAAATAACCAGATCCCAAATCAATCTTTTTTATTCCCATCCAAATGTGAGCACTTGAATTTGCTTTGCTTAATGATCTTCAATTCCTTGTAAAACTTTTTCAATTGCACCCAAATCTATATATGCAACTTCTAGCTTTCCTGGAAACTTTTCTTCATGAAGAATGATCTCTTCATTCCACTTTTTGCACTACTTTGATTTGACCTTCATATAAATCGTTGTTTGTAAGATTTAATGCTTCTAAAGTCTTGGCTATTTCTTCAATTGCCTCTATGCATAACTTTTCAGCCTCATGAAATTGACTGATTGTGGTCAAATTAGCATGCAATTTAGTTATAATCAGCTTTCTAACAGCCCAATGAACCCTGTTAACTTCCTCAATTTCTGTTGCAAACTTGGAGGGAATAGACTTTCTCAATTTCTACTACAAATTTTCTAATCTCTACTACAAATTTTTAAATTTATGTTGCAAAGTTTTGTGAGGCTGCTATTGAATAAGTTCCCTTGTTTGTTAGCTGTCATTTATGTTGGTATGCATCGCCTCAACTTTCCTTCACACTGATCAATCACATTTTTAGCTAGTGCATGTGTTGTTGGTGAGACTCCCCACACATCCTTTCTCATATTATCGAATAAAACTAATAAGAGTGGCTGAGAAATATTGTCTCTCATTTAAAATCAAAGACATAATTGTTTGCATTGAGGTAATACTATTGTTTGTATGATTCTTACTAATAGTAGTATAGAAATTTTGAAACATTTTAAGAACAAGATCATCACAACCAAGATCTATCATCAAAACACAAGATCTCATTTTTGCAACCATTTCTAAAATCTTAACACTCTTAGCAAAATAAGGACTTTTGATTTCATCCATACCTTTAAAATTTTCCATAATCACTTGAAATATCTCCCTCATTGTGTCATGATATGAGACTTCAGGAGCTATTATTCAGGTAATTTCGCTAATGCAAGTGATAACCATAAGCCTTACATCTTTGTCTTGATGTCTCAGAAGTTCTAGCTTTCCCAAAGAAATAATTAATGGAGTCATGGCAAGATTCACCATACCATATGGTGATTGTTCCACCATAGACAAGAAATTTTCCACTTCCTCCAAAATGTTGAGTGTACCCTTTGATTGAGGTGGATACTTAACGTTTTCCCCTACTTGGTAAAGTTTCTTCTCCGCATCCTTCCCTGTGAGCATCTCATAATCCTTATGAATTAGTTTAAAAAGATGTTCCATAGATTTTTCCTCTAATCCACAAGCTGGCAAGATCAATACTCTGATACCATTGAATAGTCCCTTTATTAAAATTGTCTGAATTCAAATTTTATAGTTAATTATGAAATTCACATTCAAATATCAAAATAGCACATGCAACATGAAATATTGAAAACCCAACTGTATATGTATCTCAATCAGCTGATTACATAAAATAATACTGGAAAAATAAGTGTTGAAACAATAAATACTGGAATCAATAAACAATTGATTTTTGGTGCCAAAACAGCCCTCCAAAAACCTGCGTTGCTGCTCCAATGGCAGCGATCTGCCTTTAGGTGGTATGCAGTTGCTCAAATGGCAACGATCTGCCTCCTGCGTGGTGCTCCCTTGTACAACAGTCCTTGCACAGAAGGAAACAAGGGTTGGCTAATCCAATAACCCTCACCTAATTCTAGAAATTGTCAAGCCTTTCCAGCCAACTGAAACACTGAAAATAACTTGATTGTCTGCACAAATGTGATCTCTATTTGAAATCACCAACGATCAGATGGAAGGGTTTCCATCCTCTAATCCCCAATAGAAACCTAGAGGGTTTTCATTCTCAAATGCAAAAGTTGGAAGCAAATGCCCAAACTCAAAATAGATGTGATAAACAAGATGATCCCAAATGACCCCAAGGCCCTCTTTTATAACTGTTTTTGTCATTTTTTCCCAATTTGGCCTCTTACTTTAATCATGTATAATTTTATTTTTAATTTTCTATTTTCTTTCATTTCTAATAGTAAAAAGTAATATTACACTTTTAATAAAATAAAAAGTCACTTAGATAACATAAAATATTAACTTTGTTATTTCTCACTTTATGGGGAAAGGAGGACATGACAGTCCGCCCTTCCCAAAGATTGCTTGTCCTCAAACAATGTCTGATACATCTTGCAAATATTCGGATCCCAAATTATTATTTTTTATTCCGGTCCAAATGTGAGCCCCTGAAGTTGCTTTGCTCAATGATCTTCAATTCCCTGTAAAACTCTCTTAGTTGTACCCAAATCTGTATATGTAACTTATAGCTTTCCTATAAACTTTTCTTCATGGAAAATGATCTCTCCATTTCGCTTCTGCTTCACTACTCTGATTTGACCTTCATATAAATCATTGTTTGCATTAAGAGTTAATGCTTCTAAAGTCTTGGTTATTTCTTCAATTGCCTCTATGCATGCCATTTCAACCTCATGACATTGGCTGACTGTGATAAAATCAACATGCAATTTAGTCATAATTAGCTTCCTAACAGCACAATGAACCCTAATAACTTCCTCAATTTCTACTGCAAAATTAGAGGGAATAGTTGACTTTCTCAATTTCTACTGCAAATTTTTGAATCTCTACTGCAAAGTTTTGTGAGGCTGCTTTTGAATAAGTTCTTTTGTCTATTTAGCTGTCATTTATGTTGGTATGTATGGCCTCAACTTTCCTTCACACTGATCAATAACATTTTTAGTTAGTAAATGTGTTGTTAGTGAGACTTCCCACACATCTTTTCTCATATTATCAGGTGATATTGATTGACGCGTTGATTGATCAACCACCCCTCTCTATATATGGGGGCCTCTAATAAAACTAATAGGAGTAGCTGAGAAATATTGTCACTCTCATTCAGAATCAAAGACAATTGTTTGCATTGAGGTAATAATATTGTCTATATGATTCTTACTAACAGTAGTAAAGAAATGTTGAAACATTTTAAGAGTAAGATCATCACAACCAAGATCTATCATCAAAACACAAGATCTGACTTTTGCAACAACCATTTTTAAAATCTTAACCCTCTTAGCAAAATAAGGACTTTTGATTTCATCCATAACTTGAAAACTTTCCACAATCAACTGAAGTATCTTCCTCATTGTGTCATTACAGTATAGGATTTTGGTTGCTATTATTCAGGTAATTTTGCTAATGAAAGTGATAACCATAAGCCTTACATATTTGTCTTGATGTCTCAAATGTTCTAGCTTTCCCAAAGAAATAATTAATGGAGTCATAGCAAGATTCACCATACCAAATGGTGATTGTTCCACCATAGACAAGCAATTTTCCACTTCCTCCAAAATGTTGAGTGTTCCCTTTGATTGAGGTGGATGCTTAAGGCTTTTCCCTGCTTGGTAAAGTTTCTTCTCCACATCCTTCATTGTGAGCATCTCATAATCCTTATGAATTGGTTTCAAAAGATGTTCCATAGTTTTTTTATTGATCCACAGAGTGGCAAGATCAATGTTCTAATAACACTTAAATGTCCCCTTATTAAAATTCCCTGAATTCTAATTTTCAAAATAATTTTGAAATTCACATTCAAATATCAAAAAAACACATACAACATGGAATATTGAAAACAACTATATTTGTATCTCAATCCACTGATTACATAAAATAATACTAGAAGAATAAGTGCTTAAACAATAAACTACTAGAATCAATAAACAATTTATTTTTGGCTGCCAAAACAGCCATCCAAAAACCTGCGTTGTTGCTCCAATGGTAGCAATTTGCCTCTAAGTGCTACGCAGCTACTCAAAGGGCAGCGATCTACCTCTAAGTGGTACACAACTGCTCAAAGGGCAGCAATATGCCTCTTGCGTGGTGCTTCCTTTTACAACAGTCCTTGCACGGAAGGAAACAACAGTTGGCTGATCCAATAACCCTCACCTAATTCTGGTAATTGTCAAACCTTTTCGGCCAACTGGAATACTGAAAAACCCTAATTGTCTGCCCAAATGTGATCTCTATATGAAATCACCAATGATGGGATGGGAGGGTTTTCATCCTCTAATTCCCAATAGAAACTTGGAGGGGTTTTGTCCTCTAGATCTGAATGCAATGGAGGGTTTTCGTCCTCAAATGCAGAAGTTGGAAGAAAATGCCCAAATTCAAAATAGATGTAATAAACAAGATGATCTTAAATGACCCCCAAGGCCCTATTTTATAACTTTTTATGTCCCTTTTTCCCATGTTGGCCTCTTACTTTACTTTAATAAAGTACACTTTTATTTTCATTTTTCTCTTTTTCTTTTATTTCTAATAAAAACAAAGTAATATTAAGTTGTCACTTTTGATAAAATAAAAATTAAGTCACTTAGACAACTTAAAATATTAACTTTATTATATTCACTTTCTGGGAAAGAGAGGACATGACATACAAGACTTGAGTTCATAAACAATTTAATAACAATATAATCAAGGATTAGGGAGGGTTCTATAAAAGAACCCCTCCACATCTTTTACTAAAAGCTTCCTAAAATCATCTAGGAGATCTTTCTCCCAAAATTGATCAAGATTTATAGAATAGGCCGTCAAATTGACCTTCTATTTGCCAGTCTATCTGTAACTTGATTTCCATCCCGCTTTATATGACAATAATGACTTCCTCTAGCTGCTTGCCAAGCCATTTTTCTTCATCCACCAACGCCTTAAGCCTCCATGACTGCTTCTGCCATCCTTCATTGCATTTATTAAAATCCGGGAGTCGCCTTCAACCTAGGTCATAAGGTACATCGAACATTATGGGCTAAGTTTGAAATTCACCTAACTTTATCCTTATCAAACATAAACTCGAACTTTATAAATTATTTTTATATGTGAAGTTTTCAACATGCTTTTGTATTATTTTATAGATATGAGTACATATATACATATACTGACCAAAAACAAACAACTAAAAGCTCTCCCTACCATGTCCCTCTAACATATTTACGCATTTGTGTTTTTAGAAAATTAAAATTTTAAAGAAAATAGTGTTCTAACTTAATGATGTTTATTTTCGAGCTTTATCCATTGGCAAACTTGAACCAAACTTTATCCTTGTCGAACATGAACTTGAACTCGAACTTGAACCTTTTGACTTAGCCTTCAACCACCAACTTCTTCCATCCTCTAATCACTACTACTTGAAATCCCTTAAGCATTTCCAATCTTTCTGCTCGGTTATAAGTATCCCTTCCTAAGTCTGATGTAAAAAGCAAAATTGGTTGCCCAAACTCATCTTTGAAAACACACCCACCACCAGTTGGACCCGGGTTTCCTTTTGCTACCCCATCAAAAATTAGGTTAACAAACCAATCGGAGGGGGAAACCACTCAATACCATCAATTTTTTTAAGAATTGTCCCAATCCCATTATCAAGGAGTAGCATTTCAAATTTCCATACATCAAACAATCGTACAATATTTAGAGAGTGGCACTCGCTCTCGAGTCTCGACTCGCTCTTCAATCTCTCTAATCTATTCCCTATGGCCACTAGGCTCTAAAATGACAATTTAAACAACTTCGAAATACAGAATGCTTTACATGATCTGATTCATGATCATTAATACCTACATTACTAGGAAATGGAAATGGATCCAAAATGTGGAAATGTCGATTTTCTAAGAACGCTTGAAAACAAAATGGCAAAGAAACATCCATACAATAAATTGTTATGTGTGTGTGTGTGTGTGTGTGTATTAAAAATTGCAAAATACTCTTTTTTAGTCCATAAAAGATAAAACACTTAAAAAATATGGTATTAATGAAAATTTGAAACATTCAACATACTTAAATTTTCAATTGTTCATAAGCATAATTTGTAGGTAGCTTTTTCTAATATAGTTTCTACGTTTTTTAAGCTTTTTAAGCACTGGAAATGCCTAACGCCTACTGGAAAAGCCCCAGAAACATTTCCAACACGACATAGACCCACAAATCACTTTGAAAGTGATTCCTGGGGGAAACAGACTGTGCAGGGGGTGTTTCCTGCAACATAGATTAATACAATTAGTGCCAACATCTTGATCCAATGCATCCGCACTACAACTATAATATTCACTATCTTCATCATGGTTTTCAAAGTATGCAGGCTGGAAAATAGCGTACATGACAACAGTCAGGGTTGATGCCATGGTCAATGTGTTGATCTGGCACTGGCAGGTTTGGTCCTATAGGTTCGACCCTCAAAAAATCCGTCATTCTCCTTGAGATTTGGTTGAACCTTGTTATTATGCTATCTCCTGCACTGCTTAATCCATTTTGCTAAAATAACATTGAACAAATACAAGAAAAAACCGAAAATACCATAAAATACAAATTTACAACGTAACCACCTTACAGCAATAACCTACCCTTTCAGAATCACAAGTTGCCTCCCAGCAGCAGAAACATTTTGTGGTGGAGTTCTCTTTCTGATTCTTGACTCGGGTTTCCAGCAAGCTTTAGCAAGTGACTTGTTAAGTAGATCTACAATATCACTGGCCATGATCTCAGCTTTCTCCTTGTAAGGAAATGTCTCCTCCCTAAAATGATGGGATAGCCATAAATACATAGATAAGATTTGATGCTTAGTTTCAAGATCTAAAAGCTCCAGATCATTTCGTGCAGATCCTTTAGGTATACCCATGGCTATCCGAACAGGTAGATTATTGCTATATTGTTGAGCAAATTTTGATAAATGGGCCATTGCCTTAGGATCCCTTGTATTGACAGGTGCATAACAAAAATTGTACCGATCTCGAAGTGACAAACCTGGTACTTTATCCAGCATGTGTGCCACTCTTTTAACATGATCATGTTTACAAAGGAAATAAGATCCATCCAACTGACAACTCTCAGCAAATTTTTCTAGCAATTGAACAAAGGTAGTATTTGGAAGCTGCCCGGCAAATAGCTCAATTTGTTCAAAGAATGGAAAGAGGCCAGCATTTTTGCATTCTTCAAATGGTTGTTGCAAGCAATCTATTAGATAATCCAAGTCTTCTACCTTGAATGTGGTTGTGAGTCCCTCTGGATATACGCTTCCTCTCCTACCTGCTCTTCCAGCAATCTGTTTCACTTGAGAAGATGGAACATGTTGCTGCTTATAACCATTATATTTCTGGAGACCATAAAATACAACCCTTTTGATATTTAAGTTAAGACCCATGCCAATAGCATCACTTGCCACAAGAACATCAAATTCATTATCTGGATTGTTAAAAAGGTTTGCCTGTTGTTTTCTAGTCTCTGGTGGGAGAGCTCCATATATGATGCAACAACGATGTTTAGTAAACTTCTCGATTGCCATCCTGACCTCGAAGAGCTCCCTTCGCGAGAAAGCCACAATACAATCCCCTGGCTCAATGTGTTCGAAACTTCCTTGAAGCGTCTTGGCTTCCACAACTAGAGGCTTGAACCTGCCGTAATGATGCTCAATTAAATCATCCCCAGTTTTGCCACAAATTTCTCTTACAAGTTTCAAAGCAGTAGGATCGCCACATAAATGGATCTCATCAGCCCTTAACCCCAGCAAAGCTCTGCTCCATGCATACCCTCTAGTATCATCATTTATCATCTGAATTTCATCCAACACAGCAACTTCGTAGCTTCGCTCAGCAGAGGCCATTTCTATAGTGCATGAAACATGGTTTGAAAATGGAATATTCTTCTTCTCTTGACCTGTATGAAGACTGCAATACACACCAAGCGCATTTACTTTGTCAAACACCTCCATCGCAAGGAGCCGAAGCGGACCGCAATAAATCCCACTCTTTGCCTGCATGAACCTCTGCAATGCATTATAAGTTTTGCCACTGTTTGTCGGCCCGCAGTGGTACACAATCCTCCTCTTCATCACCCTTGCAAATGGAAACCAGGTATGTGGCATCCTGAGATCTGCAGTTCCAACTATACTACGAAAGCTCCTTATCTCATCCTCAAACTCTTTCATACAAAACTCCGCAAAAATTGGAAAAAGAAACTGAACAGATTCCCTTGAAGGTCCTAACTTTATCAAATGCTCTAGCACATCATTGTGGCCATGATGGAGCAAAAACCTGCTGAAACTGCTTGCAGCTGTAGAAAAAACTGATTGTTTAATATACAGCGCCAAAGCTTGGTCACAAGCCCAGCCCGACTGTGTGAAGCACTGTAAAGCCTCTACTATTTTTTGTTTGTCAGACAGAATTAGCCGTGGAGGTCTCGTGGACTGATACATCTGCTGAAACAAAACGGATGGATCGCGAGACCTGACATCTTCAATGTTTTTAACAGTATTTCCATTTTCTTCTAAACTAACACAATCTTTGCTATTTTCTATATTTTTATCCCTTTCAGATATATGCATTGCAGCTTCCGCATTTTCCGTATTCTCTTCTTCAGATGGTAAAGAAGAGTAACCCGTTCCATTTTTCAAAGTTTTCAGGTCTTTGTTTAGCAATTCATCAACTGAACTAGGGTTAAGTGAATATATTGTACAGTAGTGGATAAGATTTAAGTGTGATTTTCCATGAGAAAAACCGGTAACATCTGGTTCTAAGGCATCTAACCCTCGAGAAAATGGCCGCTCGAGACATGAAGGTTTTACAGACCACAAACGCCTCCAGAGTACGTTTTTTCGAACTAGGGCTCTGAGAACAATTATTTGACCCCTGGCCATTACTAAACAAAATATTGCTTGCTATAAATATTAAAAAGTTTATGGATTAAGTGTTTACGGCTTCAAATAGACAAGATATCCGCAAAACTTTATGCTGGGAAGGAGTTTGAAAGACTGCCCACCTGAAGGAATGCAGTTAATTTTAATGCAATCAGAGTCCTTCGCTCAGTTAGCTGCTCGACTAGAGAGAATGGGAATCGAACCAGGGTTTCCATAGGCTTCATAATCATTTCTTACTCTCAAAAGCAGCTACTTTTTCTGTTTTTTTTTTGGCTATAGGATTTATTCTAGCATTCTCAAAAACATTTTCGAAATAAAAATTTTTAGGAATCAAACCAGGGTTTTGGTGGGGTTCATCCGTGAGCATTTCTTATGCTCTAAAGCAGCCGCCTTTTCGTTTTTTTTTTAAAGCCATGGGATTTATGAACAACTATAGCGTAGCTTTAGATCTCATAGATTATGAGGTCTCATTGAAGAAGTTTAACATCCACGAGGCTAAATAAATAGCTTATGAGACAATCAGCGTAGTCATATTGTCGCTAGTTTGTATTTCTTCTTTTATTTAAAGAAAGAATGAGCTCTCCAACTTTCACCAAATATCCCTTTATAAATAGACCATGTCAAGAGGTTGTTGTTAAGAAGTCCACATATCTTGCCTTGATGTCCTTGTAAGCGTCACAATCTAAAATAAAATGTTTTCCGATTCAGCGGCCTCTACATTGTAGAATTCACATACTCTCTGTTTTCAAGTTTCTTTAGGCCTTTTCCACCTACTAGTTTCGCAGCGACACTGGTGGGAATTAGTTCTACGCTGAGCAATCAAAATCTTAGCTCTCCAAAGAATATTTGCCCCAATATAAGTGTTTTGTTGATGATCACATGTGGAGTTGAACACCTCAATGTAATAATTTCTCTTTCTCCCTAGCATACCACCCCACATAGACTTGCGGAATTTATTTATGATAAAAGCTTTTATATCTTTGCTATCAGTGGGACAAATGTTCAAATAGATATTCCACTTGATCATCCACTTGTTGTTTTGCTTCATCCAAGACTTCTTTCTTTTGATGGGCACCTCAGTGAGAACTACTTTAGGCCCCATGTTTGTTTCCATATACTCAATTCTTTTGAGATATCTTAAAAGACGCACCATTGCCATGGCTTCCATCGGAATAGTCCTTGTTTCATCTAACAAGATCTCGTATGGAGTTGCAACTTTTACCGTGAACTTGTTAGTGACTATGTGTTTTTGAATTCTCTCTATTTGCTTCCACTTGGCCTTTGACATGCTACTAGCCCAAAGCTCACACCCATAAACCACCACCGGGATTACCAATAATCCAAAAAGAGTCTGAATAGTTTTCCAATCCCATAATTCAACTTGTCTGCATCTATTTTGTTATTATTAAAATCATTCAATTATTCTTTATGAAAATTTTAGTAAAGCAATTTTAAAGAAGTAGTTTCATGAAAAGAGAGATTTTAAGGAAGTGAATATATAGTAAATGTAGTTTCAAAATATACATTTTTTGAGAGTATGTTATAATTTTTATTAAAATTTAATAATTAAAAAAAATTATTCATAAATTTATATTTGGTAAAATCTTTTGTTGTAAATTTTTTTTTTTTAATCTCTTTAAACTTTCTTTCTAAAAAATTGTAGTTCTTTAATTTTAAAAAAATATCATAAAAATCCTTGTTTTCATATCTTTTAATTTTCATGGGACCACTTACTCATAAAAATAGGAATAGTATTTAATTTATATGAAAAATATGTATGTTTAGAAGAATTGGCTATAATTTTTTTTAATTATGAAGTTTCATAAAAATAGGAATAGTATTTAATTTATATGAAAAATATGTATGTTTAGAAGAATTGGCTATAATTTTTTTCAATTATGAAGTTATAATAAAGAAATATCATGGCATATTAAGTTTAAATATTGTCTATTGAAATAAAAATCATGGTATAATAGGTTTAAACATTTTCTATTTACAAAAAGATTGTATTATTTTAGGATTTAAATGTATATTGGTATAAGAATTATAGAATGTAAAAATGAGATATATGAAATTACTTTTTGAATTTAAACTAGAGAGGTGAGTTAAGTATTATTTGGTTAATTTGTAAAGTTATTTGACTTATAATGTATTTTTTAAGGAATTAATTTTTATTGACAATAAAGAGTTGATATAATAAGGGATGAGGTTGATTTGTGTCAAGTGATTTTGGTAGAAAGAATATCTTTTAGTATTTGGCATTAATTTGAAGCAAGTCAATTATTCATGCATTTGATACTAACGATAACAGAGGCCTTTCTATCTTTGATACTTAATCAGAGCAAATCAATTCTTTGTGCATCGAATACCAACAAAAGTGAATGGTCTTCAATCTATATTATTTATTTGTACAATTTTAATAAAATGAATCTCTCTTAATCCCTAACATTAAGTTAATAATAAATTATATAAAAATATTATAATAATCAAATATTTAAATCTCATTATAATTAAACTCTTTAAAATATAAGTTGCCAAATTAAATATTATTTTTAAAATATATTAATAAAAAATTTAAAATAATTGAAATTCTTATAAAAAACAAATATAAATATTTTTAAAATATTATAATTAATTTTTTTATCAATTTCTTTTTTAAACATTTTTTCTTATCAATAACTAATGTTTTAGTTGATTTCTTGATTTTTAACTACGTAAAATTACTTTTATTATTGCCTAATAAAAAATTGGTATACTTTTGTTAAATGTTCTCATTAATTTGGGTAGGGTGTTCCAAACCTACCTTAGTGCCACTACATCAAAAGCCAAATTTGTTAAAAATTAACTAAAATTTGGAGAAAAAGAAGGATTGACTATTTGATTCTCTAAAAAAATTATTTGAATCTTTATTTTATTTTTTTTTGGATGTGATGGTGTTAGACACAATAAATTTCAAGTGGATAGAAAGTATTATGTGATGTTTTGAGAATGAGAGGCAAAGATTAATTTACAATCAAATCATTTACTTACGCCTCTACCAATGGTCTATTACAATAGATCTTTGATTCTTTCACTTTTGTGCTCGATTTAGTCTTGGAGGATTTCGAGTTGCCCTCAAATGTTGAAGACTCTGTAGTGAGGAAGGAGGCTTATTTCAAAGATAGTTCAAATGGTATAAAATCGTTCCAAGGGGCATCAGAAGGGAGTATATATAGCATGTAGAAGGGGTATCTTTGTTCACCTTTTTCTAGACTGGCGACTGCTAAAATCTCTTAGACTAGTGTTTGTTAGGTTGTGGAGCTAAAAGCTTCACAGATGCAAATGGAGGAGGTTGCTCAGTGTGACAGCAATCGATGTCGGCATGATCAACCGACGTCGATCATATTCAGTGCATAGGGCAACCGACATCGGTCAAGAATCGGCCGACGTTGGTCACCTCCAGACAGACAGGGACTGACGTCGGTCACCTGTGCGTTCCAGAACTATTTATTGCACGAACAGTTAGTTTGTTGAACGGCCAGTTTGCATGTAAAGACTAATTTTAGTCTTAGAGCTGCGGTTCTAATTATTATAATTAGAAGTCTAATTATTATTTGTATGGGATCTATTTAAGAGACCCATGGGCTGTATTGTAAAGTTTGCTAGATAGAGAGAGCAAGGTTAGCTCCTTTAGAGGGAAGAGAGCAAGGTTTGCTCCTCATAGTGCCACAGTGCCAAGTGTGTATGATCAGGTAGATCTGTAGGTTGTTCCAAGATCTGGTAGAAGATCCACAGGGGTGCTAGTGTGGAGAATCATAAGGACTTGGTGAGGCAAGGACAAGGGTTCTTCATGTATGTATGATCTAGGTCGGCAGGTGTGCAAGGCCAAGTTGATATGCGATATAGCAAGATCAGGTGAGATCTACATGGTAAGTAAGGTCGATTGATCTGCAGGTGTGTGTGTGTGCGAGATCTAGGTTTGCAGGTGTACAAAACCAGGTTGGTCGACAGGTGTGCAAGACTAGGTTGATCTACAAGTGGCAGCAGGATCAGGGAGATCAGCAACACAACAGGTAGCAAGATCAGGTGAGATTTACTTGAAGTACGTGGTGTACTCAGACTTGAGTATGTGTGTATACTCGGTGGTACTGGCAGTAGTGATACTGACTGGTAGAGGTGAACAACAACTCTGTGTTTGAGTTGTTTGTTGTGACCATAATTGAGAGAGAGAACTCTTGAAGAGATTTACTGTTGTACGCCCTAGAGGTGTGGGAGCCCTAGAGGAGCGAGAAGAAGATTGTGGCATCTTCTTTGTTGTATTTCCTTCTGGAAGAGTATTAATACAATTGGGTATTGTCTCTCAAATTTTGTGTTATTTCTAAATTTCTAGTTACTTGTTACTTCTAGTTAAATTCTGTGTTTAGTTGCTTATACAAAGGTAATCAACTATGCTCTTTAAGAGCAGGGGGTCCTGACAATTAGTATCAGAGCCAGGTTCAACTAAGAGGTGGTCAGAGCTTGTTAAGTGTTTGTTGAATACAGGTCACTCTCAAGGGTTTCTGATTGAGTGGGAGTATAGCAATGGCAGAAGAAAGTGTGGAGGAATTCAAAAGCAAGAATGATCAATTACGGAGTTATGGAAAGAAATAGCAGGTAAAGAAAGATTGCTGGTTGGTTAAAGATCAGCATGAAGGAAATAAAGAAGCATATGTTGCAGGTATTGTTGCATGGGTTGCTCTTATATGTTCCTTGGATAAAGTAGAATCTTGGTTTATATATTATGTTGCCTCTTTCCATGTAGCCCCAAATAGAGTATTTTTCCATGTTAAGGTCCATGGAGACTTTGGAAAGATTTATTTAGGGGCTGGTGAGCCTTGTCAAATTGTTGGCAAAGGGGAAGTGCGGCTAAAATTGCAGACGGCCAACACATGGGTGTTGAAGGATGTCATGCAGGTCCCAGTTTTGAAGATGAGGCTAATTTCTTCAGAAAAGTTGGGTTATGAGAGATGCACAATAACTCTCACAGCGGATGCACTTGAATTAGCATGTGGTAAGAAAGTAGGTATTCTTTATCTATCTACTTGTATTACTGATTCACCTTCTGTTGCACAGATGTGGCTTTGTAGACTTGGTCACATAAGTGAGAAGGGAATGCACGTTCTTAAGAGGAAGTCAGATGTGTTTGACAAACTTAAGAACTGGAAAGCCTTGGTGTTCATGGAGGAGATGATGGACAGTGATCAGCTAGGGAGGCTGAATAAAATTGAGCAGGGCAGTTTGGACAGGGTTTTGATCCAAGGTGAGCTCGCGAGTAAAAAGTCATCACTCACAGGAGAACACAGTTACCAGCATCGGTCAGGTGGAACTGACGTCAAACAGACAGATACCAACATCGGTCATGTGTAGACAGGCAAAGTCAATGGTGTCAGGCAGGGTGGCTACCGGCATTGGTCAGGGAACTCGACGTCGACGACCAATGGACACCGACGTCAGTCAGGGAACCAGCATCGGTGATCAGGTGGATTCGACATCGGTCGAGTGTAGACCAGGGTCGACCAAGAAACGGATTTTGGGCAGACAGCAAGCTGTCAAGGAGTCTCAAATGCCCATATGGAGGACTGAAAGGGTAAGTAAGCCCCAAATTCGTTATTCACCTTATTTATACTATTTGTTGCTCACTGATGGTCAAGAACCAAGAATTTTTAAAGAAGCAGAGTAGGTAGAATCCAAGAAACAGTGGGAGCATGGCATGAATTCTTTGGAAGAGAACCAAATGGGAGATTTGGTAGAGCTGCCAGCCGGTATGAAAGCACTAAAAGATGAATGGATTCCTTGGTTAAAGAAGAGAGAGAATGGACATGTGAGATGGAAGGCCAGGTCATATGGTCTTATGCAAGCTCCAGACAGTGGTACAGGTTTGACGGGTTTATGACAAAGCATGGCTTTAGTCAATGTCAATGTAACCATTGTGTTTACTTTACCAGGTTGGATGATGATTGCAACATTATACTGTTATTGTATGTAGTGGGTTCACACACACAGGGTTTTGCTGAGCTAAAGGTAAAGTTAGTTCAGTGGTATGCCAAGAAGGATTTAGGAGGAGCAAAATTCTTTGGCATGTGTATTCCTAGAGACAGGAAAGATCACAGGTTGATGTTGTCTCAGGATGATTGTGTGAATAAGGTAGTGGTGTGGTTCGTTATGTAGGATGCAGAATCAGTTAGCACACCTATGGATGGATAATTCACATAACAGTGTCCCCAATCACATGATGAGGTTGAGTACATGAGTACTAGACCTGAGTTTGCCCAAGCAGTGGGTGTTATCAGCGAGTTCGGGGTCAATCTGGGAAAAAAGCACTGGAAAGTGGTTTAGTGGATTCTCAGGTATCTGAGAGGGACCAGCAGCAGGTTAACATGCTATGCAGGGTCAGGGACTTCTCTACATGGGTATGTAGATTCAGATGTGGCAGGGGACTTGGATGACAAGTGTTGCATCACAGGGTTCACTGTGGTGGTTGGTCTTCAAGATTGAGCTTGAAGAGGGATACAAGCTAGGAAACAAATTAAATGATGTACAGGTACAGGTGTAATTATTTATCTCCAAGTGAGAGATTGTTAGGTTATAGAGCTAAAAGCTTCACAGATGCAAATGGAGGAGGTTGCTCAGTGTGACAGCAATCGACATCGGCATGATCAACTGACGTCAGTCATATTCAGTGCACAAGGCAATCGACATCGGTCAGGAGTCGGCCGACGTCGGTCACCTCCAGACAGACAGGGACCGACGTTGATCGCCTGTGCATTCCAAAACTGTTTGTTGCACGAACAGTTAGTTTTTTGAACGACCAATTTGCATGTAAAGACTAATTTTAGTCTTAGAGTTGCAGTTCTAATTATTGTAATTAGAAGTCTAATTATTGTTTGTATGGGATCTATTTAAGAGACCCATGGGTTGTATTGTAAAGTGTGCTAGATAGAGAGAGCAAGGTTAGCTCCTTCAGAGGGAAGAGAGCAAGGTTAGCTCCTCATAGTGCCACAGTGCCAAGTGTGTATGATCAGGTAGATCTGCAGGTTGTTGCAAGATCTGGTAGAAGATCCACAGGGGTGTTGGTGTAGAGAATCATAAGGACTTGGTGAGGCAAGGACAAGCATTCTTCATGTATGTATGATCTAGGTCAGCAGGGGTGCAAGGCCAGGTTGATCTGCGATATAGCAAGATCATGTGAGATCTACATGGTAAGTAAGGTCAGTTGATCTGCAGGTGTGTGTGTGCGAGATCTAGGTTTGCAGGTGTGCAAAACCAGGTTGGTCAGCAGGTGTGCAAGACCAGGTTGATCTGCAGGTGGCAGTAGGATTAGGGAGATCAGCAACACAACAGGTAGCAAGATCAGGTGAGATCTACTTGGAGTACATGGTGTACTCAGACTTGAGTATGTGTGTATACTCGGTGGTACTGGCAGTAGTGATACTGACTGGTGGAGGTGAACAACAACTTTGTGTTTGAGTTGTTTGTTGTGACCGTAATTGAGAGAGAGAACTCTTGAAGAGATTTACTGTTGTATGCCCAAGAGGTGTGGGAGCCCTAGAAGAGCGGGAAGAAGATTGTGGCATCTTCTTTGTTGTATTTCCTTTTGGAAGAGTATTAATACAATTGGGTATTGTCTCTCATATTCTGTGTTATTTCTGAATTTCTAGTTACTTGTTACTTCTGGTTAAATTCTGTGTTTAGTTGCTTATACAAAGGTAATCAACTGTGCTCTTTAAGAGCAGGGGGTCCTGACAGTGTTAAGATCGAGGAGTTGCATCGTCACCCAATTTCATCCTAGGTGCCTCTTTTGACTCTAGATGAAGGAGGTTATTTTGTGAGTTCTTGTGTTGTTATTGAGGGCACTTTACCCTATATCATAGATGGTGAGGTTGTTGCGATTATTGCTTATGTATCTCTTGCCCAAACTCATCCTTCCCTTTGATGGATGTGAACAAGATAGATTTAGGCTTGGGTCAAATTGATGCATTGGTACAGGATTCCAGATCTGAAAGAGTTGAGGCACTTGATGGTGTTGTTCCCCTATCTATTGAATGTTCCATTCCTCAATGCCTCTTTGGCATTTCTTCCATTTCAAATGATCTTGGGAAAGAGTTGAGAAGTGTTGGGTTTATGCAGGTTGTAAAAATGTGCCAAATTCGTTCGATGGTTGTAGAGATTTCTACGAGTTTTAGATTTTGTATGGGTCTGCCAATGTTCCTCTATTACTGACGCTTCTAAGCTTCATGTTTATTCTTCTTCTGATATTTTCAAGCTAGGGGATGTTCCTATTGAGTTCTCTAAGAGTATTCTTATTATGAATCTCCCTGAGTCTTTGGTTCAAGAGATGGAGGTTGAGGTAGGCAACAAATCTTTGTTTGGGAAGTGTGTGGGCACTTTCCTCTCAGTTGTTGAGATTCTTCCCAGGATACTAAGGCGTTGAGTGGCATTGTTTCTCCTTATTTTTCTCTGTTTAGCTTGGGTTTGTTCATGTGATGTTTCAAAGCCCCTTAAACAGAGATTTTGTCTGGCAATATGGCCCTTGATTTTTCAAAAAAAAATATTTTTTTACCCTTAGTCTCCTTTTTTTGACTTGTCTAAGGAGTTCATCTCGATTGTTTCTATGTGGATCAGGTTGTATAATCTATCGCCAATTCTTATAAAGAGGAAAACATCAAGTTGTTGGTGAACAGAGTGGGATCCTTTGTGAAAGTTGATGACAACTCTTGGGGCCTTAGATTTATCAAAGCTTGTGTTATCTTATATCTCTTTGAAATGCTCTTCCACTCGGTAAATCTACTTTCCTCTCATGGCTCATGGATGCAATTTCTCAGCTATGAAGGTCTTTCTTTTCATTGCTTCCAGTATAATTTTCCTGGACATTGGGTTGTTGGATGTCCTTTTAGGCTTTAAGGGATCTCACTCTCTCACAACCAATAAGTTTCGAAAAAGAAAAAAGGGACTTTAGACTAGAAATTTTGGTGGCATAATCATGAAAAAATTTATCATCCTCCTTCCTCCTTTATGGTTTTTCAGGCTTGAGGGGATATTTTAGAGGAGGATCCCAAGGTTGTTTCATCCCATGTTTTTTCTTCATCCCCTCCTCAACCATTTGAGTAAGTTTCCTCCCTTCCTATACATTTGTTTTTGAAAATATATGTTGATGTGGGAGCTACTTCTTAAAAGAAAGGTCGTATATCTGAGGCGAAGCTGTTGAGAGAAAAAATGATGAATTTGGTGAGCAATGACATATAATGAACATTGGGTGATCTTCTTTCTCAGTGAGGAAGAAGAATGGTTGTGGCATGTGGTTAATTTTCTAAGTTGTTATTTGGGCCCTTTGTCTTATGGAGAAGTTTTCTTGGATAAATTTTGGTGTTAGATCTTTGACAGATTCACTAGTTGATAGTTATGAGTTTGTGTTTAGAGGCTAAGTGATATAGAGTAATAGTGTTTATGCTTGTTTATATCCTCTTTATTGCCTATTGATTGGTTTATTTGTTGTTTATTGTGTGCAAAGATGTTGTTTAGTAGTTTTTGTGATTTTATTTATATATATTGTAACCCACATACATGGTTTCTACCTAGATGTATATGCCTCCTTGGCTACTCATGTTTTAATGTTATATTTCATGCAGAAGAAAGAAATCCCTTCACTTCCTCTCCCTCAAGAGGGTGATAGCTACTTTCCCTCTAACTAGGTCCATGCTATCACCCCTCCAAAAGGTGAGGTAGCATATATTATTGTTCCTAATGCATACATTTAGCCTATAGCTTCTTCAAACCGTCTTCAACATATGTGCTTACATGTTCAATCGGAAGCAACTAGGGTTTGCACTTGTGAGACTCTAAGGGATAACATCACCAGTATGAACAAGTTAATTTCAATATTTACAAACATGGAATCAACTATTACATAACAAGATCACAACATTAGAAAATTAGATTATAATACAAAAACCTCAAAGGCACCCTAATGTCAATCATGTATATGCATCGTCACCTAGTCAATTGGTTACAATTAATGTTACATATCAAAACATGAAATAACAACAAAGTAACTCTACAACTAGTGATTCAAAAAGCATTCAAAGGTCACATAAGAGTTCAAGTGAGGTACTATGAGAAATGATTAAATCTAAGTTGATCAAACTACCTCCTCTACATCTAGTAAGAAGATCCAGATATTTTTGTGCATATCGTAGAATGCATGGGCATCACACAGATTCATGTTTGACATTAAGACAACATATACAACAAATAATTACTAATAAAGACCCTGTATAAAGGAAATCAATCAAACAATCCACAATGACATAGGAACACATTCATAAAGGGTCAAATTCAGAAACAATACAAAAGTGGTTACCAAAGCAAAATTTAGAATAATAAAATTGATCAAAAAGCAAAATATGAGCAACAAATAATAACACAAGCAAATTAGTATGGGTTTGGTCAAAAATATCTACAATAGTTTAATTATCAAGGTCAAGGGTTGGGTAAGCAGGCTCAAGGCATCACTACTCCTATTCTCGTAGCTGATAATGTTTGTCACCAAGGTTTGGAATTTATTGAACATCCTGAGGCAAATCATTTGCAGATACAAGTTATCAAAGGAAAGATCCATATACAACAAAGTCAACATAGCATTTTATTGGTTCAAAATCAAAATGATAATGATGAGTGGAATAATACAGGTTATTATGATTTTCAAAATACCAACTATGCATCTCAATATTCAAAATCATATTCTTGGTTATTCCTTTGTGCGTCACAATCACACACAATTCCTTTGTTTGGTATAGGACACCATGATAGGGAGTCTCCCATGAGACTCATCAGTTAGTATCATTCCTTCCTAGCTTACTTGTACATAGTTTCTCTTCAAATTATCATACATAATCTACTAAATGATTGATTGTGCATAGTTTATAACATTTAAAAAACTCCAAAAACATTCAAATATGTCCAAAAAAAAACCATTTTGATTGTATGCATCATCCATGCTTTACATTGCTAATATCATGCTAGGACTTATGTGTTGTTATATGCTTATTATTTGTCGATTTATCTACATTACCATGCTTTACTTGATCTTCTTTGAGTGTGTGCAGTGACATCCAGTGACTTGATTTCTTCACTCTACCTATTGAAGGGGCATCCTACATCTACATTCGAGACACACTTTGATATACATATCCATTGGGGGCATCTTTTAGTTGACTACACCATCCAGGTTATGTCATTCCTACATCACACACTCTAGTTATCATGCTGACATGCATTACTTACTAGCTTACGCAGATTACCATATTAACACTCACTAGTATATTGCACTTGTGTATTTCTTAGCATATACCTAGTCTTGCACTTCATGTCTTGCATACTTTCCATTCTTGCTTTGATTAGTTAGATGCAATTGTATTTTCTAGTATTTACATGCTTTCTTTCCTTGCTTAATGTAGCTTGATGTGATTGCATCTCTAGTTCCAGTTTTGTTGCTTATATGTGCTTTAGGATATTTTCCAATGTCCTTTGCTTATATTCATGTGTGTGTACCTTTGGACATTTGCCAATGTCCCTTGCTTGTACTCTTTTATGTGCTTGTGGCATTCATGCCAATCTTTGTTTGTTTCAAATTATATATGTATGTGGCATTTGAACATGCCTTATATGTTTGCTTTCCAATTTGAGTGACATGTGCCCATGTCCCTTGTATACATGGCTCCTTGGCCAACCTTGTATGCTTCTTATTTGGTATGCTTGTTGCAATGTCATGATCCATATCATGCATTTTCCTTGCTTTCTTGGATGCCATGATGGACATCATGCTTCATCCCTCCTTGATAACTAACAACTAAAATTTTCAATTTTAGTTTAGTACATTGCACATGCTTT
Organism: Torreya grandis; assembly: GCA_037957365.1. Taxonomy (NCBI): domain Eukaryota; kingdom Viridiplantae; phylum Streptophyta; class Pinopsida; order Cupressales; family Taxaceae; genus Torreya; species Torreya grandis. The sequence continues at coordinate 4,448,197 of JARHVA010000714.1, read as the reverse complement.
TACATTGTTATATCTATCTAGGCATAACCCTGTTGATCTAACAATCTCTCAATACAAACATTGTTATATCTCGAGATATTTTGTTGATTATCATTGCTATATCATGTATATTTTTAGCTTAACACACTTACAAGGCTTTTTCTTCTGAGGGCAATCATACAAGGTGTTTATTCCTAACCTCAAAAGAGGGGGCAACAAACAGGGGTTTTGTCATAGAGATCAAAGCTCCTAGCAATCAAAATAGGAATCCAGAGGTTAAACTAGTCAGAACATAATATAAAATAGTGATAATTATAGATCAACAACCAGTTTTAACATAGGACAACAACACTAGAAATGGATAGCAGTGCTAAACACAAGGGTGTCCTCATTTTGGTACTCTTGTCTAGGTAGAAAAACACCCAGGGTTTCCAGTAACAGGCAAAAAATTTAGCTCAACTATAGTTTTTGCACATCTAGATCAATCAAAATCGGTAATTTCAATACAATTTTCTTAAAGAATCTAGTTATAGGGGGTATCATGTGCAGTGTGATGGCTCTCACTTCCAATTTTAAATTAGGTAGTTGACATAACTTCCAGATCAAAATCCATGTTTGAGACACTAGTGATTAGGGGTAATGTGTGCAGTACATTGGTCTTCTTTTGTTTCCAAGTTTAGTTTATTACCTAGACATTCTCAGCAGTTGCATGCCTTACTCCATCTATAGGTGGTTAACATCATTCTTAGGTTAAACTTTCATATAAGCTTAACCTTTCAAGTACGTGATTTCTCGAGTTGGCTTTCACATAAGCATATTGCATTAGTTTTAGAGTGGCTTTCATACAATCCTAACCTCCATCTTTCGAAATGGCCAAGAGTGGCATAGTTTCCAACATACATTTGACTATCCATGCCACATTGTCAAAATTTCAAAACATCTATGGGCTCTATGATCCATCTCATATGACATCTATTCTATACCAATATCACTTTAAAGCCTCATTTCACGCAGCAATGATAGAGTCAAAGGGCCAGCCTTTGTATTCTTGAGCCACCTATTCAGAGGGATTGGACACACAGTCTAGACATCGATTATCATATACATGATTCGTTAGCTTCACTTAGTAGGCAACAATGGAGCCAAAGGGCTAGCCTTTTATATTCTTGAGCCACCTATTCAAAGGGATTGGACACATAGTTTAGACATTGATTATCACATGCATGATTCATTAGCTTCACTTAGTAGGTGACGATGGAGCCAAAGGGCCAACCTTTGTATCCTTGAGCCACTTTCTAGGGAATTGAGCACTCAGCTCTGTTCACGATATAAATTTTGGTACAACATCATCCAACACAATCCAACATTACTCAACCTTACTCGTGATCACAATAGGTTTTGTATTAATTCACATACCTGATGAGTTGTATTCATTCCTTTCGCTTCCTTTTTTTTTACTCAGCTTTTATATGTTTTTATTTTATATCACATATAATAAAAATTGATCTACTCTTTATTTCATTTCACCGATTCACACTTACACAATGTACTCTCTATGCACTATCCAACATTACTCAGCATTACACAAGCTTCATGGGCTTCACCTTTCTAGGTAAGTTCAGGTACACTTTCTATTTTTTTCTTTATCTTAGTATTCCACTTTGTTGCATCACTATAATAAAGGGGGGGGGGGTAAATGCAGTCATATAAAATGCAAAATTTGGTTATTTGAGTATGGCTAAAGACACCCAATTCATAGGTCCTCCTACTTTCTTGCACGACCCTTTTAGGCTTTTCTTTCACTGATTCCCAGTCATTCATAGCCTTCTGGACTTAACCCTTACAGACCTAGGCAACTCTGTTAGGCCTAGATCCATCCCCACAGGTCTCATTCCCTTTGGACAATAGCATCCAACCTGGATAAGAGCGCTAAAACCCAGGGTGTCCTATTTCTGGTGTTGTTGTCTAAGTGCAAAGTTGGCTCAAACGGTCATATTCTCTTGAATCCTCATCTCAATTCATGTCAGCCTAATGCAAATTCATTTAACCCACGATCATTAAATCCCCTATAAAAAGCCATTGAAAGTCTATTTAGAAGGGTTGACACTCATTTACAAGAGAGAAACAAGAATACAAGCAAGTACATTCAAACACTTTTTCCTATTCTCTACATACAACCTTCCAATATTATTTCAAGCTTATCCAAACCCTTACATCAATCCCTAGTAATTCTAAGTACATATAGTTTCGCATCCAGTTGCATTTTCACACGTAATTGCACCAAGCACTTCAATGGGAGAGCTATATTAGCTTGATCCCTCCTCAAAATATTGGTATGTAGGCAACGTGCCCACACACTTGGTGTGAAGTGCATCTAACGTATCCTTTACACACTAACTCCTCTCTCTTTCCCAAATTTTCCTTTCAAGTTCAAGCACAAAGAGCTCCTAGGGATTTTGAAGATTAAAACAAACATACAACAAGCTCCGCAAACTTTTGAGCTTTGATATTTCACAACAAGCTCCGCAAACTTTTGAGCTTTGATATTCATTGACAGGGTAACATAGACCTATCGAGCAGCAAACCCATAATCAAGTACAAAGTTGAAAACAAACAACCAACAAAGTAGAAAGTTAATAGTATAGCTATTAAAAGTACAAAATGGCCTCAAAGCAGCAAAGAAAATACCATAAGAGAAAAGTTAGCAAACAATCAATAATAAAAAGGCCACAAGTTAGCAAGCAAATAAGGGGCCATATACTAAAAACCCTAGGCCCACCAATGGTAACCATCCATCTAGCTACCAACAGGTCAAAATGAGCAAAAAGTAGAGAAATTAACCGTGGGGTGTGGCCAAAACTTCTTCCTTGATGGGAAGGATACCCTCCATCATCCATTGAGAGTCATCTTTCACCATCTCCTTTCTATCTGATCTCAACCTTTCAGCTTCAGACCTTCACTTGTTCCTTTTGACCAAGGAATCTAAATTTCCATTAGATCTAGCCGCAACCTTCTCCCTTTCATTTTGACTGAGGAATAAATGAACTATTTTGTTAATACAAACACCTACATGATATTTTTAACTTTTTATGTGTTTTGATAAACAATAGTTGCAACAACTTTATTGGGAAAATGATAAGCCAAATGTAGCAATGTTTGCATATGTTAGTGGATGATCTAGCAAAACCACATTAGAAGATGTAGTTTATGACCCTTTGAAATATAAACATACTACAAACTACAATTTAGTTATTCTCATTCAAAACATTTAAAAATATATTAGCGTAAAAGATTTGTGATCCATAATTTTGTAGGATTTATTGTCATGCTCAAAATTTTGCGTGATTGAAACCACATAAAAATGGGTCAATTTTATTATTATCATTATTTTAAATGTGCAATGGTCATTTTGCATAAATAAATTTCCCATTGGTTATCCCTCTTCATGGCAGTAGACCTGCAATACATCAAACACTCTCACATGTCTAAATGACCCAAATGGCAATTTGCAAGTGGTTGCACAATCACTATGCAATATGTAGGCAGCACTTGCTTTAATTGGCCTATAGGTTCTCAAATAAGCTTATAACTCTTGGAGTGAACCTAGTGGATTCACAACCCTAAGATTTAAAATGTACATTCGATTGAGACGGGGTGGATTCAAGCAACCATTAGCTCAAATGATTCACTGTAACTGTTGATAGGGTTCAAAGAGGACCCTAAGCGATTTTGGCTAATCACAAAGCTCAGTTCACAACTGAAGTCCCAATTTAAATCTATTTTAAAGTTAACTTACCTTCTTAGAAAAGTGCTTGGTAAGGAGGACCCATACTCTTCATATGACCTCAAAAGGGATCTAAAGTGTCCTTGCGTGGCTCTTCAAGTAAGGAACACTCCACCTCAGCTATTGGATCCTTTCTATCTCAATTGTTGGATTCAATTAAGGTGAATAAACCTTATTATCCTTAAGGAGGGAAATAAAGGTTTCAAATCACTCCTAATGTTCTATCTTAGATTTGGGAGAGGAAGAAAGAGGTTTTAAAGAATGACTTGTCTATAGTCATCCCTCTTCTCCTTCTTCAACATTGGATGACTACCATTAATGGAGTATCAATCCTTTAACCTTTTTCCACTTTATTTTATTTTGCACATATATCTCGATACAAGCATACCTAGGTTGGTTTTATAGATATCCATCTTCTTGGAAAATCCCCATGTGGTTCCAGGGTCCTACAGTTTTCAAAAAGGTATTTGAGAACCTCAAGCTTTGCCACAACCATTAATGGCTATCATCAAGTTTTAAAGAAGAAATCACTTTTTAATTTCAATTTCAAGCTTTGATTTTTAGTTCATGTAATAAAGGGGAAGAAATTAAGGAGGCATCTATTTTGGGTTAACATATCATGGGGCTTCTAGGAACCTGCAAACATATAAAAGGTCAAAGATGTACTCTCTTGGATAAAAGAGTTATAGCTTGAAATATATGAAGTTTCAAGCCCAAATAAATATTCCATGTGAGAGGGGATTAAAAAAATGAGGGGGTCCCTTTTGGGTTACCCCACCTTCGGGTCTCAGGTTTTTCATAGACGATTGCATAAGCAATATTTAGGTTTTAAAATAATTACACGGGAATAAAGTTAGGAAAAGTCATAGTTTTAAAAAAAGATATTAATTAAACCATAAGTTTGTTTTATTAAACAAATGTGGTGGTTAAGTTGCTGGTGGCTAACATTTTTTACCATCCCCTTTAAGTTAGAAAGGTCACAGGGATTCATCGCATGGCTTATAAGCCATGTGATTCCCCTAACTGCAAAGGCTCCTTGGTGGTGCTCAAATGTATTACCAGACTTCTAACAGTCGTAGTCACTACCAACCTTCTACCCCTGACCGTACGCCCTTAAAAACTCACCACACAATCCTATGGGTGATAATTAGACTTTTTTTTTGAGTTATTCTAAAAAAGGGATCATGAACCCTTCTAAGGGGCCTGTGTAACTGTAATCACTAAAATTAACATTTAATGATAAAACAATGCACTTATGACCACTCCTTATATACACTTAGCTCGTGCTCAGTTCCATATTTCTATAATATTATTCCTCTACTTATGTTCAGATGGTCCTTATTTTTAAACAATTTTGATAATTGGTATTCATATTCTTCATTCCAAGTAGCCTAAAATCATTATTAGACTAATCCATGCTTCTAATTTAGTTGTCTCTGCACCTCATACAAGGCCACTTCTTCAAGACTATCCCACTTACTAGTGGTATATGTATTTGTCGGTTTCATCCTCTCACCAAACAACAACTAATTCCTCAAATTCAAATTCACCTAACAGGTCATCCCACATCTTTCATAAGCCCTATCCAAGGAATTTCTTAAAACTCTGTTACATAAACATGTTTTCATTCATTTGTTCACTAGATGAAAAAAAAGCTTCCATATTGTAAACACCATAATTATTCTAACTGCACATTGAAAGAAAAACACATATTCTTCCCAATTTTGAGTTCACACAAACCAAGTAGCCCCGAGCTAAGTTTGAATACACCTCCAAGATAACAAGCCATTATTGAAGCACCTAATTACACCAAGATTACACCAACATGTAGCATTACACCAATATTTCACACACACAACCGTAGCATGGGAGAACTACATGAAAATTATTCCCTCTTCGGAGTATTGATATGTAGGCAACATTCAACATAGGGGGTGTTGGGGTCTATAAAAACTTCAACAATTGACCCCTTTTTTCCTATTTATTTTATTTATTCCTCATTGTTTATTGATCTAGGGTTCCAGATGAAGAAGGCACATAACAACTTCCACAACAAATCAAAGAGTTCAGATCACACATACATAACCTACAAGTGAAGGTGCACTAGTTTAAATTTACACAGAGGGTAAAAATCCTACCAAACATTGATGCACCCTATAAATGATAGCACAAGTTATCCTTATCTAAATAACACAACCTTGTCCCAGATCCATACAGAGCCCTATTCCTAATTTATAGTCATCTCACACAATTCTACAGTTGATCACATAGTCATTGTTGCAATTAACCTGATATGAGTACCATCCAAGTTATTTGTCTTTATTGTTTTCCCCTTTTAACATATTTTCATGAATATTAAGTCCCAAATCAATCTTGTGTGACTTATTGCATATTTTATACATTCTAATTTTACTTAGTAATTTGTCCAAATTGGATCAATGCTATGTTTAATTCATCAATTTTGATGAAACATATTGGTGAACACATGTTCTTGTTTGCGCATTGCCAAACCCTAAATTTACCTTAGGTTCCAACCCTTTTTCCAAGATTTCATAATTTTTTTGAGGGTTTTATATATGATCTCTGATTTTCCCTTGTCTTTTATGTAAATCAGAGGTTTTATTATTTACCATAGGGTTTCACCATTATTTTTCTATCAGGGTTTTCTTTTTTTAGGCTTGTGGGTTATATTTCCTTGTTCAACTCATATTTAATCCATAACAAATCTATTCTCAAAATTATCAGAGGTTTTTTATAATCATATTAATAAAATCATAAACCTATTTTTATTCACCAAAATATTATATAGATTTTTTGAAATTTATAATTTACTATTTTTAATAAATTTGGCCTAGGGGAGGAATGGTGTACCTATTTTTAAATTAATTTATGAGTTTCATTTATTTATTATTTTTAATCAAAAATTTCTTCCATATTTCTAAAATATCTAACATATCTATTGTAGTAGTCAGTTATTTATTGGGAGCTAGACCGATCGAGGCATTTATGCGACCCCATTGGTTCCTGCTCCATAACATGGATCTAATGAATAATGAAACTTGATTGATTCCCCCCCTTCTTGCACCACCCCCTACCCCTGTTCATTCCCGCCTAGATAAAAAAAACCACCTATGAGATCAAATCAAGGTAAGGTTGATCAAGGGCCCCTATCTAATCCCCACACATCGTATAATGGATGTATGGGTTACTCTTGGTTTATACTTTTTTCAAGCAATAATTGTTCTAATTGCATGGTGTCAAATATAAATATTCAATATATTTCATACTTATGCAATAAATTTGAGAACATGAATACATAATAAAATCAAGGTTTCACTTAATTACAATACATCTTCTATGTTTATGTTAACTTATATTAACCCTCCTCAAGATGGTGATAACTACTTTCCCTCTAACTAGGTCCATATTTTCACTATCCTAAGAGGTAAGGTAACCCACCCTATAGTGAGAAATGAAGGTAACCAACGTGTCCTTCCTCTCCTCAAACAACTCATGCATCTCCTCCTGATGGTGTTTATATACATATCCAATCAAAATTACCAAGATTTTGTGCTTGTAAAGCCCTTCAAGATCAAATAATCACTATGGGAAGGATAATAAAAGAGTTGAAAAAGAAAAATCAGTATTTCAATTCAAAGATCACGCCAATGCAAAATCAACACACATATCCAAAGAATTCAAAATGATTTAGTGTTAATCATGCATTTGTATTTTCATCTAGCAATTTTATGCCTAACAAGTATTCATATCAAGATTGGAAGCTAAAACATAACACATCTACAACTAATGCTTCAAAAAGTATACAAAAGCCTAATAAAAACTCAAGTGAGTTTCTAAGATAGATTCTTCATAACAAGTTGATCAAACTATCTCTTATAAATCATTTTAAAAGATTAAAATATTTTTGTGCATATCATAGAATGCATGAGCATCACACAGATATATGTTTGGCCTTGAAGAACACAACACAAAGTATCATTAATGGTGGTGATCTTATAATAGATACATCAATCAATCAACCCAACACATTATGATTTCATCTCCTAAGGAACGAGTGCAAGTAGGACAAGTGGAAAATTATAATTAGTACAAAAGAAATAAAGACAAGTATGGATACAAAAGGATAATTCATAGCAAATACAATTGAAAATGTAACAATTAGATAAATAAAATATTTAAGAGGCCATATTAGATCAAGTAAGATCACAAAAGGAACAAGACGAAAAAGATCAATTACAGAAGGAAAGTAACACAAAGGCAGTGTTATAAAAAGAGCAAAAACAAGTGCAACCTAAGCAATAACGTATTTTAAAAAAGGGTTTACAACAAAAGAGGTTAAAAATCAATATATGCATACAAAATCCAATGTCACAAGTGTGGTTTCAAAGGATCCAATAGAAAAGTTCTCATCATTTCTAGAGCGTTACATTATTAACCCCCTCATAGATGGTAGACAATGTACCAATGTTGTGATTAATAACACTATTGAAATGAACTTTTATTGCATGGAACTCCTACAATTTTTTGGATATGATAAGGATCATTTGAGTAAGACTACAACATCTAAATCATTTATTGGATCCATTGAGATACCTTTCACAATTGGTCTAAAAACATGTTCAATAGTATTTCATGTATGTCATAGTTTGGCCCAATATAACATTGAATTAGGAAGATCATGGATGACCACAGTGGGAGAAACAATGGGTAAAGATCACAACCATGTCACATTTAAACATGAAAGTACAATAATTACAAGTTCAAGAGAAAATGAAACCTCTTGAGAGAAATAAGAACAAAAAGAAAACATATCTTCACTAGTATAAAGACAAATACAACTAATGGAATGACAATAGAGGCAAATGATACAATACATATTACACAAGAGAAATTAGAAAAGATAATACCATAATATGGGGCATATTGTTTTTCTTACACATATACACAAGATATTACAAATCATCATCATGATAGTGGTATTTATATTATAGAGTCAAATAAGTTTTCAAATCCCAAGTTGAGATCAAACCATTCACAATGGCATGATACTTTATGTTCACAAGAGGAATGTTTGATACAGAACCTATTATCGGAAACGATCTCAAGGGAGTCATTGGTTAGTATGTTCTTTTTCAGTTATATATATTCAAAAATATATTAAAAAAAAAATATTCCAAAATTTCCTAAAAATTAGGACCTGTGCAATTCATTTACATCAAAAAATTTGTGCTCAATGTATGCAATACTTCTCTATATCAAAATTTATATCAAAAATGCTCCACAAGTGCACTTGAGTGAGATGCAAAACATACATGTTGTCCAATCCCAAATATAATTTTAGGTAGTGATATTATCTCAAATTGTAACAACCCCTCAAGTTGTACTTAGAATAATGCAGTAATTTTTTTCTTAAACTAATTACTTTACATTCATTCCATAAAAACATGCTCAACAACTTTTCCAATCAAAAACATATAACAATAATAATTCTGAATTCAATTACGGAGATGTAATATAACTTTTTACAACTATAAGGAAAGTAAATATATTAGGGCACAACCCTAGTTGGTCCCATAATATAACAACTAATGTTCAAGTATATAAATATAATACAATTATATTTTTTTAGACATTCAACCTTAATGCCATAAATAAATATCAAGCTCTCTAGTGTTTGAGTCGAACCAACTCGTGTATCATTGATAATCTCAAGTGTAGTCTCTAAGTAAGTACTGCAGTGGGGAGAAAGAGCATTATCCAAGTGCTTTTTCACACAAAACATGGACCAACGATCCCTCAAACAATCCCCTATCAGGGAATGGCCTTCCCTTCATGGTTAGGTAGATAAAATAGTGTGGAAAACTAGAGAACAAGCAAGTACCCAAGTGATGTATGATTTTTAAAATTAAACATACAATGTATCATAAAAAACCCATTCTATTACAAGATATCACACCAACATGTAAATCACACACACAAAAGGATAATATATCACTATAATTTAACCTCTAGATTCATATAATTTGCATCCTCCTAGAAATCATATCACATTATATGATAAACATAGGATTAAGCAAAGTGTACATATATTCCATCAATGCATGAATGAATCTGACATTATTATCTATCTCCAAACCAGAAATAATGCCTATAGTTTATATCACCTGGGTAAAATTCTTATTAAACTATAGATTCCCAACTACTACAATAAGATACATACAATTACACCCCATGATATCCCATATTATTATAGTCTAGTGTTTTAAGACATAACTACTAGTTTTTTCATAATCAATCATACAAAGTAGTCATAAGTACATGGAATCATAAGCTTTTATTCAAGCCAGTGTATATAACAAATCAAGTCATACAAACACATAAAAGTCTAACCTAACATTAGTTTACACTCTCAAGATTGTATGCACACATACATGATGTCCTATTAACTATTACAAAACATAAATAACAACCAACACATACATTTAATCAATCAACGTAAGTGACAATCTAGACATACAACTACCCTATGTACCATTCGAGCATATATATTTAAGTTGAAGTATTCTGTAATATCTCATACTATCATAACTCATAGTGCATGAGCACCCTACTCAAACTTGAAAAAATAATCTTACACTATAATTATTAATCTAGTAAGTATTGGATTATACCACCTAAATATACCTTAAAATAATAATTAGAAGAAAACATAATCTTTAGGAACACATCACAATATATATTGCACATGAGTTTTTATCATTACATGACTCTACAAATTTGACCTTATCGACGACATATTTGCATAACACACTACTTGATCAGATTATCTACATCCAGTATTGATGGTGTTACCTATGCTAGTGAAATCTGTCTCATTACCTACTTAGCATCAATAATACGAAATTTAATCTAAACATATATAACATAGTATAAAACTTAAAGCTTCATTCATATTTTTCTTATGCTAGGGATGGAACAATCATAACCATACATTTTATCCATCAAATGCATAATGAATCTAAAACTAGCTATTAATACCTATATAACACTATAACAAAAACATAGTCCATAACAGATCATACCATCAGGTATGCTTTAAACAAGCATTATATTTGCACGTATGTCAAAAGTATCATACTGGTTAATTATCAACTAATGGATTCAATTAAAATATTCCTAATAGAAGTATAAACATGTTATTTATGAAAATATACAAAATACATACATTTAATCTTTCTAATGATATGTAATGAATCCATATCCATTCGATTAATTAAGAATAACCTTAATCAGAAATATGTCATTCTATTATATCTAATGACATCTCTTTCCAATTTAATATTTAATAGAATAACATTAAGCTCAATCAACAATGAAATGATTTACTATTCTATAACAAAATTTACACTTTCAATTAATCAAATATATTTAATATATCATAGATGACTCAACACACCAGCATGCACCTGATTCTACCTCTCACTGTAATGGAGTGTAAATTGATGCCCAATTTACTCATATGTAATCCACTTATATGTATATCAAGTCCACAAAAATTTTCACTAAATATAAGTATATGATGTATCTTTGGTTATCTTTATCTTATAATGTCAAGAAAATACAAAAAGACAACTTAAGTATTATTCTGCATCCTTTCGATAAATAATAACTTTCTAGCTCAAATATCATAAGTTATAACAGATTTCTGATTTTAGATTTAATATATATAAGACCAAATTTTGTTCTTGACCTCTGATGCCTTCTATATTTAGAAACACTATCTTATATAAATAAAAAATAAACAATAGATCAAAAAGTGTAGCTCTAAGGTATGGATCACTACGCAATTCTTTAAAAATAAAACGTTGCCAACATGTTACAACTCAGTGCAGTATTATTAACACTACCCATACATATAATAAGACTCAATCTATTATTTTAATGATGCTTGAATAAGTAATACGTAGTCTAGTAAACCATATAAATCAATATGATAAGAACACTATATATATATATATATAGTTTTAGTGTAAATAAATAGAAAGGGCACTGTTCATTTTTTAATTAAAACTCAATTTTAATATAAAACATTTGTACATAAAAATAAACGTAGGCATAAAATAGAAACATATGTAGTCAAAGAGGAATACACATTCTCTTTATATCTTACGTTTCCAAATGGAATATGTTCTCCTAAAACATTTTGACCTTGGTTTCCATGGGACGTTGCCAACTTTCCAATCAACAACATTGGTAATTTCAATAAATTATGATGCTGGTAATTTCAATAAATGAAACACAGTCAAAGATAAGTAAAACACTGACCTAACTATATGAAACACAGTCTCATATGGATAAAATGCAACCCTTATTTGAATGAAAAGTAGTTTTATATGGATGAAACGAAGACCCATGTAAATGAAGTGCAATTTTATACAAATGAATTGTAGATGTTGGGCCCCTTTTTGGCTAAGAATGGATCCATGCCATCTCAATATATATCTTAGTGTGGGCAATCAATTTGAATGATTATTGTTTTAACACCTTTTATGCCAGTTGGAGGAATCTTCGTAGATCTTGTGCTAGCTAGTAGGCAGTTACTTAGTGCCTAGGTTCTTTAAGGCATATTCATAAATGATTGCATGTGGTGACTGGAGTGCAAGGTGATGGTGCTGACATAATGATCAACCAAGGCTCTAACTCAGCACCCAACGTGTACCCTCCACCTTGGCATTAATATGCTTCAAAGTTTTATAAAACCAAGCTCGAACTAGTATGTAGGGGATGTGACTTTGAGATAGCGAAGCTCTGTAGAATTTCAAAAAATAGCGAAGTAACCATAATTGAAACTTAGGTTTAGCATGAATGCCTTCAAGGTTTAATATTACAGTGCCCAAGCTTGCATGTGAGCCTCTGGGCCTTTAGTAGATTTAAATGAGATTTGTTTTATTCCATATATTGTGTACTCTATTTATCTAAACAATGTTTAATGAAGAATGTCATTGCACTTAAATGAGTATTGATCTAGTATAAATGGTTATGGTAGTGTTCATTGATTACACAATGTTTGTAATAGTGGTAATGCTTATTTTTAATAGATGAATGCTATGTTCCAACAAAATTTCAGTCTAGCTTGTTAATGGCATCTCTATGTAATTGATGATGTCAGCATTATATATAGAAATATTCTAAGTATAGGAAGGACTTCACACTAAGCAATGATATCCGTGCCTAAATCACTATCCTAAGCATGAACCTTTGACATAAATGAATTTCCTTAACCCATCTTAGCACTGCATGGCGCTACGATCAATAAGTCAAAATTTTGCACCCTTGAGATCTTAGCATCAATCTAATATAGGTCTGCACTCATATGACTAGAACAAGTTCCTTAAATAGGCTTTGTGCCTTTAGACATTGAGAATCCACCTAGAATGGCTTGTACCAATAGACTTGCCAATATTGTTATTGCAATGACCAAGTCCCTTGAAGAATGAATTACACCATAACATGACTAGCTCAACACGGTCCCCATTGCACTTTGGGTGAGTGCATAAGGCTTGTGCCTTATGTGAATTGATGTTGGTGCAGTAGAGTGATAAATGTTGAGCACTACATGATTAGTCTAAGTTTGCACCTAGTTGTGTCAAGTCTAGAATTAACTTGGATAGCCATATAAGCGCTTGACAAAGTAAATGACTTATCAACTGACTTTTCTACAATAGCAGACCTATAAATTAAAACATAGGTTTAAAGAATGTAAAATACAAGTCTATCAAAATTAATACGTAGACCTATAAAGTTAAATGCAACCAAGGGAGGGAATATATAGTTAAATAAATCAAGACACTACCTAAATTTTTAATACACAGTCCATATGAGTGAAACACAACCCACATATATTCCATAGTTCACTAAACATGTAGAACGTTGCTCAGTAATGTATTACATAGTCAAGATAGGTAAAGCACTACCTTAAATATATATAACTCAGTCTATTATATGAAATCCACTTGGGTTGAGGACAAATCTAAATTTGAATTTTAATATCCAGGCAAGATAACCCAATCCCAAATCATATTAATACTAAAATTAGGGTCTATTTCTACAGCATAAATGAATCATACACATAAAAAAATGAATTACAACCCTTACCTTTAAAGGATTTGCTTTCAATATGGAATGCCTCCCTACTTGCTTTTCCAAACATTTCTCTCTCAATCCTTTGCTTTGTACTTTTTTGGTGTGTCTTCTTTAATTTCCTAAGCCTTAATTTATAAAACTCATGTCCTCTACTTCTGTTGTGCCCCTTCTTTGCATGATACTTCCTAAAGTCCCTTCCATGCATTGCATTTTACTCTCATTTAAATTCACTAATAGTAGTTCTATTTGTTAAATAATCTGTACTCTTACCTTAATTCAACTTCCATAATTAATATTTAAAACATTTTATTTGTTTATTGTGTCCTTTCTCCCTAGCTAACTCAAGCATAAGCTTAGTTGACCAATTTAATAAAGATATCAAATTTCTAGCTTTCAATGGAATATCATGCATGTTTTAAAAATATTAAATTTAGATCAACTTACTCTAAATTAGCATTTTAGGATAGTTCAACACCTTAAAAATAATTAAAATATAAGTAGTTATTTATTTAACTAATGGATAGATAGGGTTTTAATTATTTCTAATTAAATAATTGATTATTACTCATATATAACAATTATATATCTATTTTCTTGATTTAATCATGAAAATTTAGACAATTATAAGTAAAGGAATCTTATGTAATCAAGAACCAAATCTACATAAATATAATCATAAATAATATTTCTATAACCACGTGTTAATGTTTTAAATCTATTATGTGTGTAGGGTCACTTGTAATTTCTTTGTCATCCCCCAATTGTCCCATCTATTCCATCCTCTTTAATGATGCTCTCCCTCGTCATACTCTGAGGGTAGAATCAATCTTGCATCCACCTTGCAACAAGTAGGTATTTAGTCTTAGTCATCATATATATCAATCAATAATGCAAAACTAAAAAATACACTTCTATAATGTACAAAATAAGAAATTACAATTATCACATTATGTAAATTAAACAACATATCATTGTTCCATAACAATATATATTATTAAGCTTAAATCAAAACACTAATAATCAGCTGATAATCATATAAATCCATGGATTCTAAGGTTATAAAACATAGGGTGAATTCGAGATGTAACATTCACTCCCCAAAAAAAATGGTCATCACCCTAATGATGCTTATTCAAATAATAGTTTTGAATAATAAATAAAATTTAATAGAATAAAATCATAGTATAAAGTATGAAATGATGCAAATAAATGCAAATTTTACCCAAATAACTCATCATAGTTCTCCCAATTAACACTATTCTTATAGTATTGGTCCCACAAGACCTTGCTCTATGACATTTTTCTACTATGCAACAAATTTGCGAATATCACTTATGTTGATTGGTTTAATCATAACCACCTCAGGGTCTTGAACAACAAGACAAACCTATAAAATTTAGAAAATAATTTCACTAACTTCCTAAAAGCACATGAGATCATCACATAATTCAAAACAAATGACCAAGAAGAGTTCCACAAAACCTTTGAGCCCCTCTGCACATCTCTCTAAGTTAGAGAGTATTTTTCTCATTCCAGAGAATTTTTTTAGGGAACCTGGTAAGAATGATGTGTATAAGTTAATACTATCACTACTTTACGTAGCTTTAGATATGTATAACATGTCAATATTGTCACTTCTCTACAGAGCTCCTGACAAATATGATGATGAAAAGGAATTGGAAATATTAAATTTTTAATGTATGCAAAATTATGGAATACCCATCCATAATATACATGCATATGGCCATACGATTGAGTTTGACAAGTCTGTTTGTTAAATCTCAAATTTGATAAGTCCATTTATTAGATTTAAACTCAGTAACTACTGAGTCAATGTGAATCCAAGTAGGATATCATCCTATTGCTTAGAACTCATGTTCCTAATTCACCACTCTTCCCTCAAGTCTCCATGACCTAATGATTTCCAAAATATGCACAATGTTCAATGAAACACAAATCTGAACTAATAGATCATAGAATTAATACTATATGCCAAATGATTCTAGATGTACTAACATATCTACAAGAAAAATCATACAATCATCCCAAAATTATGTTACGTTGTCACTAGCTAAACATAACTAGTATCATAATTCATAGTTTAACCTATAGTGTTATATTCTTAGTTAAGAGGAAATAATATCAAAATTAACATAACATACAAAGGCTAAAGATTATACCATCCTTACAACTTTATAAAGGAATAAGCGAAATAATGTCTCCTTACTTGCTCAGCTAAAACTCAACAAGTTATAAGTTTATATCAACCTTGTTAGACTGCCAACATGTTTTACACATTTAATACCTTACTTGCTCTCTAAGAAAGGTACATATATAACTCTTCAAAACAACATGCTTTAAAAAGAGAATAATATCAATCTAAACAAAGGTATATAATAACATAATAATTATAAACAACTAGAATTAATATTAATTCAAGGTTTGCCACTCTTCGAGGTCAAGTTTACAATTTAGATAAAATAATGACTCTAAAAAGTCACAAGTGGAAATAAGAGAACTAACATCTTATAAACAAAACTCCTACATACCCTCATATGGTAAAAGGAAACATCGCAGCCCAAGTTGTCAAATCACTATTCACTTACCAAACTTGTAAATGTAGTGTTATAACCTATCTCCACAACCAAAAGTAAAATACTAACCTCAAAGACGCATCAATCTATCCAATCCTACAACTTCTCTCAACAAGAAGTATAAAATACTGTCCCATAATCTCAAGGGAATATGATCAAACAACATTTTGGAATCAAGTTTTCTTTTTATGGACACACTAAATCAATATCTTGTAAATATGAATATTTTTGGTAGCTTAAAATGATGTAAGAGGAGAGTGAGAGAATAACAACTCACCTCTAAGCTAACTAAGAGAGATGACACTTATTCTCAAGTCTATATAAATATAAATATATTAATCCACATAGTAAACTCCCAACACAAAGGAATTCTCAACCACAACATCTACACTCAACTACAAGACAATTTCCATTTCTAGGATTTGTAAAACCAAGACACAAAATTAAAGTATAAATACCTAAGTTGGAAGCACTCTGTGCTTTTTAATATACACTCACAACACAAAATATAGATGTTGAATGTGATTCAATTACCAAGAAATATGTAATCACACTCGAGGTACTCAATCTAAAAAATCAAGAATATGGTAGGAAACTCTTGTTCACAACTTAAGAACTAAGCTTTGTACTCTCTTATCCATACACCTTATAAAACCATCACCAATGAGACACTCGATAAACCAACCCTTTTAAAACTCTTTAGGGAGTACGAATGATCTTAGGGTACATACTTAATGTACCACTCACATATTCACAATACTCCTTTCTGATAAATAAAAAGATATAAAAATGCTAATGGACTCATTAGGTCCTAGAGTTCGAACCATAACTCTGATACCACATGTAACAACCCCTCAAGTTGTACTTAGAATAATGTAGTATTTTTTTTTAAAACAAATTGCTTTACATTCATTCCATAGGAACATACTTAACAACTTTTCCAATAAAAGCCTTAAAATAATAACAATTCTAAATTCAAATACTGAGATGCAATATAACTTTTTACAACTGTAAGGAAAGTAAATACATTGGGGGATAGCCTCAGCTGGTCCCATAATACGACAATTACTATTCTAATAAATAAATAAATAAATATATATATATATATATATATATATATATATATATATATATATATATATATTATAATTGAATTTTTTGAAGGTATTTAGCCTTAATACCATAAATAGATACCAAACTCTCTGGAGTTCGAGTCAAACTAACTCATGTATCATTGATAATCTCAAGTGTAGTCTCTGGATAAGTATTGTAGCAGAGAGAGAGAGCATCATTGGAGTACTTTTTTACACTAACCACAAACCAATGATTCCCCGCACAATCCCCTATTAGAGAATGGCCCTCTTTTTATGGATAGGTAGATAAAACGGTGTAAGAATCTAGAGAACAAGCAAGTACCCAAGTGTTATATGATTTCTAAAACTAAACTGCAGTGTATCATAGAAAACCCATTCTATTACAAGATATCACACCAATACATAAATCACATACACAAAATAATAATATCTCACTATACTTAATTTAACCTTTAGATTCATATAATTTACATCCTCCTAGCAATCATATCACATCATATGTTGAACATAGAAGTAAGAAAATATGGAGTCAAAAATTGAATTGGTACAGGAGACTGAAACTAGGCTATTAGGCAATAATCTAAAATCTACACTATCTTTCCCTCTTTAAGGCAATTTTATGGTATAACTTGGGATGCCTGGTGGATCTGACCCTTAAGGCTATAATTTAGGCCTAAACTTAGGGAACCAACCCTCTACCACCCCTCTTCCCATGGTCACTACTACTATAGGTGCTAGAGGAGGATTAGAGGGAGGTGCAGGAGGCAATGAACCCCCTCATGCGAAAGGAGCTAGATCCTCTCAGCGAGCACCTGCTCAACCACAACTTACTATAGTCTACTATGAAATGACATTACATTTGCCTAAATATTAAGGGGTAGAGAATACAACTGAGCATGTCCACAAGTGCTAATTGATTTGGTGAGCGCACAACATCACGTCTTCTAAATAAAAGGCTACACAATTTGCAACTATGATTTTAGAGAACACACACAAATGGTATCACAAGTTCAACCCTCAACAAGTAGTGGTTGATTATGTCTAGCTCAAAGTGGCCTTCCTGTAAGAATTAGATATTCCTGAGTTTGAGCAGCAAAGTATAGTGGTGCTGAAGGACATAAAGAAAGGACTTATAGAGAGCATGCATGAGTATGATGCACAATTTAAAACCTTGATTTTTAAATTGTCATTTGAAATAAATCATGCTCAACATGCACAATGGTTTGTGGGAGGCTTATTGTTACCTTTCCATTGAAATCTATCATAAAGAACCTTCACCAACACGTGTGAGGCACTGCAAGCAACCCTCCACACTAAAGCTTTTGGAAGCATGGATATCAGGATTAGTCCTTTTATGGAGGCAAAAATAGCATCCATAACATCACAACTTGAAAATTTGATGACAAACAATGCACATGAGAAATGCAATGGTGTCTAGTATATTGATTATGAAATTGAAGGGCACACAAGGAACAACTTCCTATGCAAGAACATATGTGCAGTACTAAAACAAACTTGTGAGATATTTCATGAGGAACATGATGTCTATTCTTGTCCTCTTTTACAATGGGATAAAAACACTAAAGTGTCTGAGTATTGTAATATTTATGATGCATACACCCATGACACCAATGATTATCGATTGATCAATAATATTCATGAAGCTCAAGCATATGACATGGGCAAAACCTCAGTCACCAATACCCAAGACAATGGTGGATACCATGGGAAAGGGAGAGGATGAGGATGAGGTCGTGGTCAGTTTCCACTAATAACTTGTTACAAATGTGGTTCACCAGACCACTATCAAAGGGATTACCCAGAGTACCTAACTTGCACATTTTACAAAAAAGAGCATCAATTGGAAGAATGTCCTAATTTATATGTAGCCATCATTATGGACCACAATGACAAGGGTGTCACCATGATTCAAATAGAAAAACCATAATGGCATGCATGCCCAACCATCACCATAGTGTAACATGTAAATATCACCACTCATAGTGGGGGTTAGACTCAATCCACAGCCGACCCGATCGAAAAGGTACATTGGGAAGAACCACGGCCAAGGAATTACCCTGATGATTAGTAGAAAAAGGATGTCCTTTAGGAAATAATGAAACTTATGTGAGAGTTACAAGGCAAGATTCAATACCTTAAGGACAAGGACGTGACATAATGTGCTGCACTACAAAGGGAAGCCGAACCTCAACTAGTGATGTAGGACAATTTTTAAGAACTGTGTAAACGGATGCTAGATGAGGACATTATTCCTCACCTCAATGCTTGGTTTAAAAGTTAGGCCCACTTATCAAATGAAGTCCACCCTCACCTCAATTGATAAAGTGAAGATCACTATTTAAATCATGCCTGACATCAAAAAACACCTAGTTCCTCTTCCACAGAAGATGGAGAGATATTGGTTAATGCTACTATTAATGGATGGGTAATTTGAGATATTCTAGTGGATAATGGCATGGAAGTTAATGTTCTCACTAAATACGATTGGCAAAAAATGTCTATTCTAACCTTGCATCCCTTTCCTCATGTCTTGTTCATGGTAAATAAGACTTGAACGCATCCTATTGGAGTCCTCAAGAATGCCACTGTTGACATACTTGGGGTTCCCTTCAAAGCATATTTTGAGGTCTTAGAGTTGGTAGAATCTAATGACTATCCAAACCTACTGGGAAGGCCTTGGTGCTATGAGAACCATGCATATTTGAGCTTTAAAAATTGATACATTAGCTTTGAAAATATCAATCAATGCATAATAATACCTTTAGACCCAGCACAAGGACCTCCCTATATCGAGCCCATAAATGTTGATGAAGACATCAACCACTTGTATAATGTTACTACTCAAAATGATGAACAACATGATCCAACACTAGATGGTATTTTTTGATGGACAAACAATTAGTTTATCTCAAATACTACAAGTAATGCTTACAATTGTTGGGCCCATGGTGATTAAGATCTCACTAGAGGATTGTGCAACATCATAAACAGAGGAGAAATCATCATGTGCTAGCTTCCTAAATGCCACAAGTTTGTGCACCTCATGGGTTTAGCAAAGAGAGGACCATTGATGGGACCACCACTGGAAAGACTCTATGAAGCCCCATAATTCCAAGGACAAATAGAGGTGCATGACTTCATCTAGTGCCTCAAAGAGTTCTATGATACTGAGAATGATCAGATGAGGTTATTAGATCATATTTTTTATGGTACCATCGCTAGATGGTGGTGTACTCATAAAGAGTGCCTTTTATAT
The DNA here is from genome assembly GCA_037957365.1 of Torreya grandis. NCBI lineage: Eukaryota > Viridiplantae > Streptophyta > Pinopsida > Cupressales > Taxaceae > Torreya > Torreya grandis. The sequence continues at coordinate 4,427,305 of JARHVA010000714.1, read as the reverse complement.
TAGGATCAAGTGAAAGATACTCTACATCATAGATTTCATCATGAAAATAAGGTTAGAGGGATACTTAGTTATAGTGGTGTGCAAGCACCCAAACCTCACTTTGAGGCTTGGGAGACAATATAGTGAGTTGAGGAAACATTCTTATCAGTGTACCTTTGAGTACATGCATTCTATTTGACTTTACACACTTGGGAATGGGCTTGGTATATTCATGAAGAGAGGCACATGGGTACCAAGTTTTGGTAGTTAGTAAAAGATAACATGATGTCGATGCTCTCTTATTCTTCACCAAGGATGCACTTGCACCTTACTCTTCAAGCCACGCATGAAGCAATCATTGGAGACCCAAGTCCCATTAAAAATTTCCTACACCATATTCATCAGGACCTTGAAGAACCCTTGCATTTATTCACTAAGACTTCCACCCAATCAGTTCTAACACCATTTATAGTTCCTAGTGAAGGATCCTTAAAGAGGTCTACTTGGGAAATCAAAAACTCATCTTTCGAGTAGATGAAGGTGAAGGATCTACTTCACTAGACCCCTTGACTAACCATTTAGATGTCCCTACAAGTACTAGTACATGAATTATTTAGGACACAAGTTATCTAATAGAAAACCCTTATTAAGGGGCCATCCAAACTATTCATCTTAACATTGGCATAGAATAAGAGCCTAAGATGGGTACAATTGGAGATTATTAGATTGAGACAAAAATATCATAGATTTTTGAGTTGTTGAAAGAATATCAGGATGTATGTTTGAGGAATTACAATGAAATGAAAGTAATCCACCCTTCTCTAGGGAAGATGCACAAAAAGATAATTGATGGTACTTATCTCATGAAAAAATGACCATAAAAGATGAACCCCAACCTCTGGGTGCGAGTGAAAGATGAGATTGATAGCATGATTCGCACCAAAGTAATTATTCCCATTATCAAATTTGAATGGGTCAATCCCATGGTAATCAGTATCAAAAAAGGATGGGCATATCCATATATGTGTGGATTATTAGGTCTTAAATGCATCTTGTGTGACAGATCCTTTCCCAATGACATTCAAAAAGGAAATCTTAGGTGTTACTGGTTGTGAAGTATACTCTTTTATGGACATGGGATCTTAGGGTACCATCAAGTTCAGATAGCTGATGAAGACCAATCCAAGACTACTTTTGCTACTAAATGGTTATCATTCACCTATATCATCATGCCTTTTGGATTGAAAAATGCCCTAGTAGTGTTTTCATATATAATAGTTGACGCTTTCAAAGATTTCATCCATATATTCCTCCAAGTCTACTTGGATGACTGGATGGTATCTGGGTTGGTCAAAGACCATTGCGCCAATCTGAGACTCATGCTTGAGTGCTATCAAGTGTTATAAATTTCCTTAAACTTGAAGAAGTGCCTGTTCACGACACTTTTTGGCATAATTATTGGGCATATCATTTGTAAGGAAGGAATCCTAGTAGACCTAACCAAGGTCTCTATTATTCTCCATCTACCAGTGCCCAAGACTTAGTGCAAGGTGTACACTTTCTTAGGACACACATACTATTACAAAAAATTTATTCAAAGTTATGTCAAGATTACAGTGCCCTTGGAAGAGTTATTAAAACACAATGAATGGTTTATATGGACTTGTTATTTTAAACCAACTTTTAAAACACTCAAGGAAAGGTTAGTTACTAATCTTATCTTGTAATTCCCTACTTTGACAATGCCTTTTCATGTCCATGTTGATGCATCTGGGATGAGATTCAGTGCGATACTTGTGCAACTAGGTGAAGGACACTTAGATCACCTGATTTACTTTTCTAGTAGGACGCTGACATCAACTAAAAGGAACTATACCACCACTAAGCACAAAATTTTGTCTATGGTTTATGCTGTACAAAATTTTAGGTAGTACCATCTAGCCACTACATTTATATTCTATAAAGACCATGAGGCCTTGAAGTATCTTGTCAATAAGCCAATACTACATAGAAGGATTTGTCATTGGATTGTTCTCTTCCAAGAATTCCAATTTTTGATAACATTAAAGCCCAGGAAGACCAACTGTGGACCTAATCATTTATCTTGAATTGAAAATGAAGAATGCCCACATGCCATAGAAGATGATGTTCTTGACATATAACTCTTTTGAGTTGCTCGTTTACATGAAGAGCTAGAGGATATTATGGCATTCCTTGATACTAGTTGCATGCCTAACTCCCTTACTTCACAAGAGAAAAAGCAACTAGTGGTTCACGTCATACCTTATTATCTCATAGCATGAGATCTTTACAAATTAGATCATGACTAGGTGCTTCGCTAATGTGTAATGCAACATGAGTGCCATGAGGTGTTACAAGAAGTCCACAAAGGTATTTTTAGAGGACATTATGCTGGAGAGGCTACTATATGCAAGGTCTTGCTCACTGGACTCTGGTGGCCAACTTTATTCAAAGATGCAAAGGCATATGTTAGGCAATGTGATGTCTGCCAACACATAGAAAAACTTTATAGAAGAGATGCTATACCGTTGTGCCTTATTCCTTCTCAAGAACCATTTGAAAAATGGGCTATTTAATTTGTGGTGCTTATCACTCTAGTAGGATGATGAATGGGTTCTCAATACATCATTGTAGCAATTGACTACCTCATGTGTTGGGCTGAAGCAATGCCAAAAAAAGACTGTACTGCAATAAATACCATGCAATTCATCTGGGAGAACATTATAACATGTTTTGGATGTCTGCTAAGCTTCACCAGTGATCATGGAACCCATTTATTGAATGAGATGATTTGAATCTTGTTGGTTGAGTTCATGATCATGCACCACAAGATTACACTATACCACCCACAGTCCAATGGAACAATTGAAGTCTTCAATAAGATCCTTGGTACCACTTTGATAAAAATTTACAATATTGGCTAAATTGATTGGGATGATAGAGTATTTGTAGTACTTTGGGTGTATCTAACTACATACAAATGCCTTAATAAAAGTATATCGTTCAACCTAGTGTATGGAAAGGAAGCGATCATACTAGTGGATTTCTTAGTTTCATCTCTCTGGATAACACATATGGGAAACTTGGATGATGAAGCCTCTTTGAAATCTTGGATCAATGATTTAATGAAACTAGATGAGACTTGGTTTCTCACTCATTAGAGTCAGGATGTTGAGAAATGCAAACAAAAAGCATGGCATGATCACCATCTAAAGAAAAAAGTCCTTTCTCTAGACATGAAAGTGTTATTATATGACTATGAGTTTGCACACCACCCTGGGAAGGTCCAAATTCATTGGGATAGTCCATTCATTATACATAACATTCAATCTACCAAAGCTTATCGATTAAAATGAATGGATGGTCAGTTCTTTTTAGGGAACTATAATAGGAGTTGGCTTCGATTGTATTGTGATTCTAGTTAACTTCTCTTTTTGTAATCAATAAGGCTTAAGTCCATTAGGTTAGAATTTACCACTTTCAATAAAGAGTGTTGCCCTTGAGGTGTGCATTTCCTCTTTAATGTAGTTTTGAATTTTTGTACTTAGTGTGTTTTTGTGGAGGACCATGAACCCATTTTAATGTGGGGTAAGGCATCATGCATATGAATCATATTAAGTTCAAATTTAGAACTGGGCATGTAAGACATGTGGGCACACAAGTACCATAATATGCAAGAGTCATCTATGGCATGCAAATGATTAGGGGTGCATGAGCCATTCAATGCACCTTGAAAGTATTTTGTAAGGTTTTCATCATTTGGGTGACAACTATCTTTTACTTCACCGAAAAGGTTGGACATAATTGTCATCCACCTCTAAAAAAAGACATGGGAAGGGATGGACCATAAATGTGACAAGGCTCATTATAATGAGAAGTATGTGAGTGGAATGATGGGACATATTTTTTTAAGGCACTAAATGATCAATACAAGATTCAAAGTATGAAGGCCATTAAAAGATGAGCATTAATGACTAGAAGTGACAAGGGGAGAGGAAAAATTAATGGAGATAAACCCCCCCAAATGGCCTATAAATAAACTTGTCAAAGCCATTTTACACTTTACATTGCTATATTTTTTGAGTGCTAAGTGTGAATGGTGAACCAGAGAACCAGAGTATGATGAAGCCAAATTTCTTGCATTCATGGGTGCTTGCGAAATAGGTGAGTTCATGAAGGTTATTTCCCAGATGAAAAGAGAGGTTGCTAAAATTGAGTTGATGTATTGGAGTAGGGATCTTTGGAGTTACAAGTTGTAGGTATGCCATTATTGAAGTGTGAAGCTTAAGAGCTGAATTTAGTTTGGCTGCCAACACGTATTCATTCATAAATGTGGGACAACCATAGATTAACCTTTGAGTACCATGAAGGGTAATGTGGCTAAAGAAAAAGGCCAAAAAGCTTGAAAAGCTTCCAACCATACCAAAGGAGGAAGAGGTGAGCAGAGAATAGTGGTTCCCTATTATGGAAGAGGCTTTAGAAAACTAAGAAGAGATACTAAAACAAGTTCAATGCACAGGATCTTTGACAAAAAGTTTGGAAGGAGAAGTGAGAAAGAGTGCAAAAGAAGAAAAAATGGTGAATAAAGGAAAACAAGTGTAGACCTCTTCATCACAAAATGCCCCAACATCTCCCCCTCTATCTCTGCTAATAGAGGAGATGCAATAGCTAGAGTCAGTCTTGTGCATGTAGAACCAGGTCTCCAAGGTGTCAATTACCACCATTTTTTACTATAACCACCATCAACTGGGAAATGAGGTAAAGCTATAGAATTAATACGAAGTTTAGACCACCAACACAAGGAATCAAGTGGTCTATGACCTATCTATTAATAACCAGCTGAACAAGGTAGGACTCTTCCAACTCTTTGAGATACCAAACTTTTGAAAGCCTACTGAGGCAGTTTAGTTCCTCCTCTCACACATCTATGAGGACTACATCCACTTCATAGGATGCAATATGAAGATCACCATGGAAAGGATAAGCAAAATCATGGGAATTCAATGCTTAGGGGTGAATATGTTGGATGACTTAGTGAACATGGAGAAGATTTAATAGACCACCATGACATTGATGTACCAAAAATAAGGACATATAATACACATAAAGAACTTGCAGGATCTTGCCCTCAGAGTCATGACATGGATCATTTCTACCAAGGTCAGAGGGATTGACCAATGGAAGGAGGTGGACATGGCCCACCTACACATTGCTCACCAAGTCACTCATGGTACAAAGTACATCTAGGCACTACAATTTCCCTAGAAGATAACAAAGGATACAGAGGAAGCACACAAAATGCCTAAGTATAGGTTTCTTTGGGGAGCAATATTTTTATTGCTATATTTTTATGAGATAGAGGTGCTTGACTACAATTCAAGTTCATTAAAGTGGGTATACCCCCACTCACAGGTCCCCCATCAAGTGCTTCAAAGCCTTCACTTTCCCCCAACATACTACCCCATCTTACAAGAAGAAGATGAGGTACTAGTTTGATGGGATGAAGGCAACCTTTGGGAATGAATGGTGCATTACAAAGGATTTTCCCCTTGACTTCAAACCAAATAAAATTCATTGTAAAGCAAAATTACTCCCTAGCATGCATTTGCATGAACCCTTCAGGAGAGCCTTCAGCATGGCTTAAATTACCATATGCCTTCTGTGCATGGTACTTCATTGATTTTGTCAATCGGATTTATGATGTGCAACCAATAATTCTCTAGGTAGATTAAGTGGATGTAGAGTGCCACACCCTGAAAAAAATGTATGTATATCTAGACAAGAAAGCCTCTATGGAGAGAGGAGAAACAAACTTAACTGATATCAAGGTAAAGGATATCTTGGTTGAGGAGTAGGTCCATAAACTATTCTACATATTATGCCCCCACCAGTACCCTCAAGATGGAGACCCTAAGGAGAGGCTCCCCTAGGCACTGCAAAGATGGAGGAAGCATCTAAAGCCAAGCACCAATTCTAGTTATATCAGGCCCAACAAAAGTGATAGAGGATAGTATAGGTGCAGCCCTCTAAACCCACTACTTCTTTCCCACCCTCACCACATCCATCACCACCTCACACTTCACCTTCATCACCTCATCCATCTCCATCCCCTCACACTTCATCACCTCTTGCCTCACCTTCCCCTACTCGTTCCAATCCTTCCCACTCACCTACCCTGAACCCTTTATCTCCTCAACCAACTCTTCCACATTCTCCACCTCCATGACCACCTTCACTTCCACCTTCTCCAAGGACTAACATAGGGTCAACCCCACACTAGCCTTTGAGGCAGGTGCCCTAAGGAGACCCCTCTAAGGTAAAGATTCACAGTTTGGGATTAGACTCTTAAAAGAATCCATCCCTAAAATAGGAGGTCCCATCTAGAGATTTACTTGATACTAACAAAGTGGGGGCAAGTGAGATGGCATCAAGAATCCATTATGAGGATGAGCTCGAATGAGACCTAAAAAGAGGGAAGGGTCCAGCTTAAGGGGAACAAGAACAGAGAGGGTTGCCCACTATACATGAATGTTACCAGTTTGGCATAGAAGACAAGAACCTCTATCTCTAGAAGCACTTCCACACTAAAGATGCAACCTCAAAAATAAGGAATCATGTGTCCTTCCTTTTGGAAATGTATAGTGAGGAGTCCCAATTTGACATTCTTTTAGATTGTATTTTTTTGGCTCAGATGCTCTAGGTCTGCCAAACCTTATGAAGATTGATTCATAACGACTCTCTCCAATAATGACAAGTGTCACATTTTTAAAACTAGCCATGGAAATGATGTGCTAGATCATTTTTTAGATTCAGATGCATGCACATTGGAAAGAAAACATGGTAGAGTCATAAAAATGTATAATAAAGTGTTTGTAGAAAGGCAAGTGCTAGCCAAGGAAGTGGCCTTCTTGAAGCAACAAATCCAAGAGGCCACCGAGGCTAAGGTAAGGGTTTTAACCTATACAAAAAAAAATTTAAATATGAAATGGTAATTACAGATGGTGTCCTATTAGATGGGGATGCCATCAAAAAATTGGAAACATTGGTTGAGCTTTTGCTCAAGAAAAATAAGGAGCGCTCTGCGCCAAGAGATGAGGCCAAGGAAATAATTAAACAATTCACCATGGTGGTAAAAATTTGCAAGAGAACCTTGGAGAGAGTCAAGGAATTTGTCCCCATTTTAGATGGCATTTTTGCATGCCTAAATAAAATAGTGGAAGCCTGGATCCAAGATGAGGAGGTCCTAAGGTAGCAAGCAACTAATGATATCCTTTTAATAAAAGATTATACTGAGGGCGTGAAAGCATTCAAAGATGTTGAAATGATGGAAGACACCATTAATAATCATCATCAACAAATAGATGCAATTTTTCTATACTCTGAGGATAGGTTGACAAGGAGGTATTTGAATTAGAAGACATTAAGAAGGAAACCAATGCAACCCTTGATAAATAGATAAAAAAAGATTGAGACTCCAACTTATCTTGAGGAGCTAAAAGAAGCAAAGGAGGCCATTGAAAGAATAACTACCAAAGTCCTCGATGTATCATCCCAATGGGATGGGATGAAGAAGGAACTTGAGCAAAAGGGGCCAATTTTTTTTGAAGATGCTAGCGCAACTTAGTCTAGGATGAATTAAAGGCTTAGTGTGGGGTGATGTTAACCCCTAAAATTTGAATAAGTATTGTTCCATTTTTGGCACATGGCATAGAGGGACTATTGTCCATTTTGATGCAGTACAGACAAGGCACAAAGGGACCATGACATGGGAGGACCATGGCACATAGTTGACATGCACAAAAGTTGATGGGTGTGGAAGGGTAATGGCATAGGAGACCCAATGAAAGAGGACCTATTCAATGGAGAACATGTCATGAGGGACCCAAAAATAGAGGACTCAAAACCAAAGTGAAATACTAGGGGAGTACATGAGAAGTAGAGTATGAAGGATACAAGAGCAGTTAGAAGAGGAACTCAAGTAGGACACTTCAACCCCACCGATCAAATGTTTTGTACCAGCCCATGATAAATAGAATACTTGACCACCAGAATATAGCATAAAATGAGCATCTAGGGGCACATAGACCCAAGTCTATAGGAATAAATAATTATAAGATCCATGACTCTTAGTTTTTTGAGAGTCAGTGTGCCATCTGTTCATGGTAGTTAGAATTATGATAATTGGTCAGGGCAAAACAAGTATTAAAACCACTGTTATAATCATTTGCATAGATGGTCCTTTGTGGAATATAGATAGAAACTTTGTCTTGTAATTCAATAAGCGATTAATGAGAATTCAATGTTTACCATATTGGGAGATGAATCGTGAAATATTTTAAGTGTTAAATGATGAATGTGTTTTACTTGTAAGTCATGAGTATCTTTTTCTTTTATCACTAGTCAGTAATGGTAATCTTAGTTATATTAGTATTTATATCAGGGATAATAAGGATAATAGTATTATATTTATGGTGTTGAATGACCTTTTAAAACTAGTGATTATGAAAGATGAACAAACACACATTGTGCTTCAGAGCCTTTGAGAACCCGTCTTTCACTGCGTGCTTCAGGTGAGCATGTAAGACTTACCTCTTGCGTGAAAGGGCCAAAGCACTAGCTTGTTGTAGAAAGCTTCAACACCCAAGTGGAACTAACTATAAGATCCCAACATAGTTTAAGAAAGATATCTAATTTCTAACTTTTAATGCAATCTCATGCATGCTTTAAAAAGACTAAATTCAGATCAACTTACTCTAAGTTAGCATTTTAGGACAGATCAACTCCTTAAAAACAATTAAAATATAAGTAGTTATTTATTTAACTAATGGATAACTAGGTTTTAAATTGTTTCCAACATTATAATTGATTATTATTCATATATAACAATTAAATTTCTATTTTCTTGATTTATTCATGAAAATCTAGACAATTACAAATAAAGGAATCTTATGTAATCAAGAACTAAATCCACATAAATATAATCACAAACAATATTTCCATAACCATACTGACATTTTAAATCTATTGTGTGTGTGTAGGGTCACTTGCAATTCCTTTGTCATCCCTTAATTGTCTCATTTATTCCATCCTCTTTGATGATGTTGTCCCTCATCATACTCTAAGGGTTGGATCACTTCTAAAACCACCTCATAATAAGTAGGTAGTTATTTTGAGTCATCATATATATCAAAAAATGATGTAAAACTAACAAATACACATATATAATGTACAAAATAAGAAAATACAACTATCACATTATGTAAATTAAACAACATATCACTGTCCCATAATAGTATATATCATCAAGCTTAAATCAAAGCACTAATAATCAACTGATAACCATATAAATCCATGTATTCTAAGGTTATAAAACATAAGGTTAAATCAAGATGTAAGACAAACCCATAACATTTATACAGGCAAAATCATGCAATCCATCTAATAACACACTACACTCTTGCCCAATTCCAGTGGACTTGGCCCAGTGAGCATAGAATATCAATTATTAGATCCAAAATAGTCATAATCCTTCTAAAACTTATGTGCATTACAAAAAGTTCGCTAGGGCCATATTTTACATAGTTTTTTTTATCATTTTATGACTATCCATTTTGCTCACATTACAAATACATTACACTATGCAAAATATTTTTAGATTTGATCACTTATTTTCACATTGTCATCTTACTAGATACCCGAGTTGATGAAAATAATGAGGTTACCAATTACTTATGTAGATCAATATCACCTATTCGTGTATGCTCATCATGTTTTGCTTCATGCTTCATGTGTATTCTTTGCTCTATATTGTAATTGTTTGAATATGTCCTTATTTATGGCTCTAAGCCTTATTACATGGCTTTTATGTGTGTGAGTGAATTTGAACATGTTCCTTGTATATGGCCCCTTACCTTTTTACTTGATTGGCATGCTTTTATGTGTGTTATTTGTATATGTAGCTTGGTCATGACTCATGATTGCTATTGTTCACTCCAATTATGATGTCATGATCAATATCATGCATCTCCCTAGTTGGTGGGTGCTAATCAATATCAATATCATGCATATCTCTTTGAGTTCTTCTATTTAGTTTTAAGTATTCAATTTTGATCAATTATTCACTAATTGCTTAATTACTAACATCTATCTAGACATGGCACTATGTATGTTTGGTTCTACATGTATCATAAATTAATACTTTTTGTTCATATTATCAATATGATGCCATGATCTCCAACGTTATCGTTATTACTCTATATTTCAAAAATTTCTATAACTTTATGTGCACATTTTTTTTATTTTCAGTTAAATTATTATGTAGGCTTCACAACTTACCTCAAAAGAGGAGGCATACATGGTGGCTTGTCTTAGAGACTAAGATACAACAAACCAATGCACAAACATAAAATGATAATGTTTACTTAGAGGATCACATTACATACTTAGTTTCTACCTAGAAATCACATTTAGACAATAATGTTCCTTTTGGACACTAGTGCAAGTTATACCCTATCTAGAACAATGCATTTCATCCCATAAGTCAAAAATAACATTTTCTAAATTTCTTAGAACTAAATTTAATCCAAATATCAATTCCAATATTTCACATAACAATTTTTTAGATATATGCACAAATTATCTTAGATTTTGATCAGATTGGAGGCATCATGCACCATATTTGTTCTAGGGTTTTTCAAATATCTTTGCTTAGATACTCAGTTAATAGTACTTAGTCACCATAATAAATATGCTCAAATATCAAATTAGGGGCATGTGCGCAACATGTGGCTACTTTCTTGCTCAATTTTACACTAGTTTTCACAAAAGGAATGACAATCCATGTCATTCTTTATGTTTTATACACCAGACACATCATACTATTTTGTACTAGTTTTGTAGTAGAAATGAATCTTATTTCATTTGTAATGTTTGATTAATCTTTTTTCACTAATTTTTACACTAGAATGACCCTGTTGAAATTCATACAAGGATTACAAGCCACTACAATACCTCAAGATGTGTGATGATGGAGTCAAACACATATTTAGTTATTAAACATATTATCCTACAAATGAGGATTGGGGCATGCAGAGTTCAATCTAGGTTTTTTAACAAAAGAAATATCCAAGGGTCCTACCCTCTCCAATCACCAATTTTGCACAAGAAAACACAATGGCTCATGTACCCAAACATGTGTATTTGTTCCTTATTATTTGATCTATAAGTTTATTGTCTTTACTTATATATTTTAATCTTAAGTAAGGACTGATTTATACATTTTTCATCATAGGTTCACATGAAGCAAAATTCAACATGTGCACTGACCTAAACCTACAAACACAAGTCAGCTCAGGTACACCTCTCTTTAGTTTACTCTAACGCTTTTACTTTGTTGGATTACTAGAATAAAAGGGAGGCAAATGTAGTCATTCAAATTAAAATTAAATGCTAAAACATTGCACTCGTGACCACTCCTTATACACATTTAGCTCATAGTCAGTTCCATGATTCTAAACCTCTAGTCCTCTACTTCTATGCAAATGATCCTTATATTTAAGAAATTATGATACTTGATATTCCCATTCTTCATTCCAAGCAGCCTAAACCCACTATTAGACTGATCCATGCTTCTAATTTAACTATCTCTACTCCTTAGACATTGCCACTATTTTAGGATTATCCCACTCACTAGTAGTGTCTAAATTTATTGGTTATGTCATCTTGCTAAACAATAGATAAATGCTCAAATTTAAATTCACCTAATGAGTTGTACCAAATGTTTTTTAATCCCCATCTGATGAATTTCATAAAATACCATTATATAAGCATGTTTTTCATTCATTTATTCACTATATGGAAAAATGCTTCCATATTGCAAACCCCAAAATTATTCTAACTAAACATTGAGAGGAGAACACATATTCTTCCCAATTTTAAGCTCACACAACCCAAGTATCCTTGAGCTAAGTTTGAATACACCTTCAAATTTTTAATTCATTATTGAAGTACTTAATTACACCAAAATTACACCAACATATAACATTACACTAGTATTTCACACACACCATTGTAACATAAGATAACTACATGGAGTTTGATTCCTCTTCAACGTATTATCATATAGGCATTTCTCAACACAGGGGTTATTAAAGTCAAACACAAATTCAACCACTAACCCCTTTTTCTCACTTATTCTATTCATTTATCATTGTCTATTGAGCTAGGGTTCTAAGTGAATAAGAAGGTACATAGTGGCTTCTACAATAAATTAAATAGCTTATATCACACATACATGACCTATAGGGGAAGGTACACTAGTTTAAATTTACACAGAAGGAAAAAACCCTAATAGATGCCAACACCTCTTATAAAAAATAACGTAGGCCATCCTTGTCTGAATAACATGACCTTATCTTAGATCCAAGCAGAGCCCTACTCCTAATTCACAGTCATCTCACACAATCCCATAGTCAATCACATAATTGATGTTTTAATCAACTTAATCTGAGTGCCAACTAATTTATTTGTCTTTTAGTATTTTCCCATTTTAGCATTTTTCTATTAATAGTACATTTAAAACCAGTTTTATGTGATGTATTGTATATTTTATCCATTCTAATTATAATTAACAATTATCATAATTAGATTAGCACTATTTTTAAATTATCATCTTTGATAAAACATTAACTTAAAACTACCCTACAAACACCTAAATTTTAAAAATTCATAATGAACAAACCATAAGCCCAAAATTCACAAAATAAACTTTCATGAGTCACAAATGTTATGTATTTTACTCTAAAATTATTTTAGGCTCAATTAAACTTCATTTCGCATGCACCAAATTTTTTTGAAATTTGTCAATTTTATTAAAGAAATTATGGTAGAATTAGTACCTTGCCTTCAAAAATTTATAACAATAAAACTATGAATCAAAAAATTAAACCATGAAAGGAATCTAAACATAGATTAATCCTAGTTTTCATTATAGTTGAATTTGGGGATAATTATAAATTTTATAGTTTTATAAAAAGTGTTTAAGTGTAACTAGTGCTTTTTTAGTATAATAAAATACAAGTAAAGCAAACAAATGGAAGAAAATTCAAGATTTATTTTTGCACCATTATAGAAAACATAAATTAACAATGTTCTTATGTATTTTTAATTAAATTTAAAAGTGTTTAAAATGTCATTTTAATTACATTTATTTCTCTTCCCTCCTTTCATCTAACACTACAAATGGAAATGATGATGTTTGACAACTCATAATAATTACATCAATTTTTCCTTGCCTTTTATTTCATTTATAATATAGTATAATAATACATATATATGGATTAATACTGGCCAATGATCATTTTCATAATATTTACATTTACAACATTTTAAAAGGAAAGATATTCTACAAGTAATCTCCCAACTGTAATCGCAAGGCCAAGGCAAGGCAAGGCTTGTTTCCCATCCTTTTTCCATCCTTAGGTAACTGCCCTAGGCATCCCTAAGCCTAAGACTCTCATATCTAGGCATAAATGACACCAAGGGATCAAGGTAAGGTAACGTAAGCAAATAATGATGTGGATAATGGTAAGTTAATTAGCTCAACTAGATGTATAAATAAGAGTCTCAACTAACAACTTCCTTTTAGAAGGAGGCTTCCAAAATCACCTCAAACCAAAATCCACAAAAAATCACTAAAATAATTCTCATAAAAAAGTACAAAACATACATGGCAGCCATAAATAAATAATATTTAAAACGCACACTCACCCATTATGGATGAGAATTTCCACTCTCCACACTTTGGGGCTGGAAGAAGGGGAACTTTTGAGTTTCTCTCTTGCCCAAACCCTTCTCCCTTGTCGTGGAAAGACATCGGAAAATGAATATTTTCTTTTCCCAAATTCCATGCATTCGAGCTTCATAGGAGTACTTGGAACTTGGTTCCCTTGTCCAAACACTACAAATTATTACATCCCAATTCTTCGTTAAGTAAACTATTTGATTATCTATGGATAATTATAGTTGACAAATTTGGATTTGGTTATTTTAACTAAGCTTTGAAATATATGTTGTTATGGGATAGTATGATATTGATTAGGTTACATGATTGCATTGTTATGAGCTAGTTGTAGTGTATATGTTTACATTATGAACATGTTGATTTGTTATTTCAGCTATATTTTATGATGTATATATACCATATTATTATGGTTTAACTACCTGCTTATTGTGAGGTTGATGCAAAATAACTCATCCCTCATAGCGTGATTGAGGGAGAGCATCATCAGAGAGGGTGATGTAGATGGAGATGTCAGAGGATGACAGAGAAATTGGCTAGAACTCTGTACACACTACATTAACTAACACATGTTATAATGCATAGTAGAACGGTTAGCATAATGTGCTTCAACGTCATTTGCATTAGATAGTTAAACATGGTTGCTAGCATAGTTTAAATGGTTATTCATCTTACATGACATGTGTATATATCCATTAATATTTTGAAGATTTGTGTAATTAAATTAAATTCAGATTTATCGATTGATTATCATTAATCCATCTTAACATTAGGAGTTACATATGCTCTAAAAAATGTAAAAATAGAGAAAAATTAGAAAAAGGAAATAAAATGGAATAAGACTAAGGAAGAGGCATTTTTTTTAGAAAAAGGGAAAATCTTTAAAAAAAAAAGATAAAACAAAAACAAGAAAGAAATGGAATAAAATAATTAAAATAATAAAGAAAAACAATAGTAAAAATAAAAATAAAAAGAGGAAGAAAGCTAGCTACGCTTTTCTCATGGAATAAGAAAGAATTGATGGAGAAGAAAAAAGGGCACACCATACAAAAGAGAGGGAGCCAACATAGAGGAGAGGAGAAAGAACAAGAAAAGAAGGATGGAGCCATTTCAGACATAGATTTCTACTAGGTCGGAGATGCAATTAAATTTTGTGTAATTCATGTTCCATTAGTAAATAGGTAAAAAATATATAGTGACCCAAAATCGTACATTGATTGGCATATATATGATTAGTATTCCATATACCAGTAGAACAACTTGAAAAAAAGAAAAATAGTTAGTAGATAGTTAACTACGATATGTAAGTGTAACATTTAAATTACATCACTATATAAATAGATTGCATCCATAGAAATCTACAGAACTATAGAAATCATGGTATAAATAGAATATTCCAATAGATTATTTAAGTAAATTATTTATACCGATATATAAATAGATTATTATATATATCGTTGTATAAATGGAATTTTTCAGAACTACACTATGTTATTGTTAACTTTGTCATGATAGTTTAATTTTAACTTGAATCGCTTAGTGGGGTATATACATACCATTTCTAAAATTAATACTTTGGTGAAAAAGGTAACTATGATCTATTAGTAAGATATATGATCTGCATTGTATATATAACATAATAGACAAAATGGATTTAATCGATGTATATGTTTATGTATATGTATATATATGTATATATATATATATATATATATATATATATATATATATATATATATATATATATATATATATAGAGAGAGAGAGAGAGAGAGAGAGAGAGAGAGAGAGAGAGAGAGAGAGAGAGACCATTATATAAATTGGTCAGACTTATAAAATTTGTCGTAATAGTAAGTCACTATAGGTAGTGACCTTGGAAGTCTATGCTTAGTAATTACTGTGTTATGGATAATGTCACTTGTCGAACTACATGTTATATATCAAATTATCTATCATAATTGTATATTAATAAATTACCAATCGAACTATATACTATTTAATTAAGTCATTCTATAGGGTAGCATCAATTCAGTCTATTAGGAAAACATTAGACTTGTTTGACTATTTTAGGGAGTGATGACCCACTAGTATGTATCAATTTAAATGTATCTAATTATTTTACATACTTGTAGGTTGAATCATTGCCTTAAACAGAATATCGAATATGTATATATGTCAATTTGTCTGATCATATAAACATAGAGCCATATATATATATGTATAAATATTTAGCACCTTATTCCTGCAAGTTGTTCTAACCTAGTTTGCAGTTATTATCTATTATAATCTTAAAAACATCTATTCAAGCTTGTATAGTGAATATATTGGGAATACAAAATATGAACAGTAGTATATAATCAACAAACTAGATTTTATTCATACGCCAGCTTGAGTGTGGAAATTTGGTAAAATCGGAGAAAAGAGACATATTTGACATACTATGTCACTAAACCCAATTTTATAAAGGCATTTGGAACAATGGTAGATATAGATAATATCCTTATAATTGAGTGAGGCGATTTGATCAGATATTACTTTAAAATATATTGAGTGAGACAATTTGATCATATATTAATTGACTCATAGTTAGTGTGCTATGTCACTTATATGCTCATAATGATACACTTTCATATAAAGCATTTTCATATAACTAGCAATGGTATATATCTGGTATGTAAAAATCATTGGTTTGTAATATGACAATGGTATATATATAGTATAAAGCGATATATAGTACAAATCAACTTCATTATTGATGCACTTTCATATAAAGTGATTTGGTATTTGTTATATACCATTACAACAACTTATATGTAGTTATAAGCATACCAGTGTCATAATAGGGCTTTGTTAAAGTATGGGAAATATATATAACTAAAACTTAGTCTTTCATTATACTACGACAAATTTTATGATAGGTGTGAGATCTTTTTATATATGAAGCATATGGAATAAAATATGTATTGTGAGTATATTACTATAATAAGTTACATAATAATGGATTAATTAATATAATTCTTAGAATAATATAGGTATACATATGCCTAATAGCTTATATTTGTACATAGTGATGTGTTCTTCTAATTATAGTTTCATTAGTGGTTTAAAACTATACTATAGAATTCTATATAATATAACCTTATGCATGCATGCATACAACTCCTTGAAAGTATATAGAATGTTAGAATAAAATATTATATGTTCTGCGTGAACTAAGACTTTATTTATTATAACTAGTTGTTTGAATAAAAACTTATGCTTTCATTGATTCATAGCTACTTTATTATGACAAGTTGTGGTATTTAGTAGTTATGCTTAAGAACACTAGACTATGATAATATGGGTTATCATAGGGTGTAGTATATTTGAAAATCTATTTAGGTAAGGATAAAAACTATGGAGTATTAGATTATTGAATCCCTTATCTTATAAAGATCATCAGTATATTTTGTGAATAGGAAAGAATAACGATTGGAATTCTTGACTTAGAAATATAGTTGACCATTGATAGTATTCATATATCATTTGTGTACATATTGTATTGTATGATTATGCATATATAGTAAACATATTTATTCATGGACTTATGTAACCATATGAAAATATTACATATATAAGTGTATTATATCATATGCCTAAGCTTGTAGCTAAATGGATGGTTATATTGAGTCATAAGGTGTCTGAGGGACTGAAACTATAACCATATGAAAGAAGTCCCTATAAATAGAATTAAGTTATTTAAATGAAAGTATATGGTGTAACTTGGTTATAGGTTATCTGAGTCTCTAAAAATGGTATGACTAACTGTATATATACATACAAAGATGAAAATTGGTGAGCAATACATATTGTGAGTAGATTAAAATGTACAAGTGTCTAGACATATATAACATATATTAGTGCAATGTGATGTGTGCCTAAAAGTTATGTTTTTTGTGATTGTTAGTATGCCATTTAAACATAGTACATACCCAGTTGGTATAAACTATACTTGCTTACCTATTATTTAGGATTAATGGACATTCGATTTTTGAATTATGAGACTGATTATTCATGAATGAGTAGTGTGCTAGTGTACAATTAACTATGATATTATGGTATGTCATAGAGTGTATTATGTTATACCCAGGTGGTACAAACTATAATTAATATGTCTAAATTCATTCTTACATTTGATAAATTAAGTATATGTGTGTTAGATATTTTTTGGAATAACATATTTTATGATAGTTAATAGAGAGTATTGTATAGTGTCTGCTTATGAAACGTAGAGTGCGTAATCTAATATATATTATACTCAGATGGTATAATCTGAACTTGTTTGGTTAATATTTGTATTATGGGATAGATATATTTGTGAAATTCATTTATATGTTTGATGGAATAAATGTATGCTTTTTTATTGTTCTTGTGCTTAGAAAATTATGTAATAGGATTGCTAGTAGGATGTAGTCTATATGAATCTATTGGTTATCCTATGTTAATCACATCTTGAATTGGTATTACTAAGTAAGTAGTGAGATGGATTTCAATAGCTTACTAGCATCATAATGCCAGATGAAGGTAACCTAATCAAGTGGTGTGTATGAATTTGACTGATTCATAGATCATTTATTATTTAAAAACTTTGGCCAAGTAATATTTAGTAATACATTATCATTTTAGGAGTATGATTTACATGTTTGTGTGATATCTTGCAATATAACATGTTTCTATGATACACTATATGTTTAGTTTTAAAAATCATATAACACACAGGCACTAGCTTATTTCTCTAGATTTTCATGCCATCACTATGTACTCAATGGTCAAAGAAGTGTCATTCCTTGATGAGATTAGTGAAGAGGATCATTGGTCCATGGTTGGTGTGTAAAAGCACTCGGATGATGCTCTCCCTCCCTAAATAGCACTACTTTTGAGATGACACTTGACATTATCACATATACTAGAATCTAGAAAACTTATGCTTTGTGGAGTCATGTATCTTATATATGTACATTGTAATGTATTGTATTTATTATTGAAATATTATTATGATGAGTTATAATTATTTATTTATTATAAATTTACAATAGTCACTGTATACATGTATCAGTCATTTTTGGTTAATTGTAATTACTTCCTATATTTTTATTATGATGTGTTTCTTGTGATGATAGTGATCAATGATGTATGATGTAGCGTGCTTCATTTACAGTTGTCACACTTAGATTATTTTATATGATCATTGATTAGATTTTCATGGTGTAATCTATTTATAATATATGTGATTAATTTTTTTAAAAAATCATGTATTCTAGTTAGATACAAGTGGGATTGTTACATGTGATATCTGATCCAGGCAATAATTCAGGTGATAATTCGAGTGATGGTTCTACCCCAATTGATGACGGAATTTTTGGAAGCCATAACTTTTGCACCGTAACTCCAAGACTCCCCATTTGAATCATTGGAAAGCTAAGAATGAGGAGAACATGGTGAGATGGCATGAAGTTTTTGTCAATCATTTTTAACCCCTAAAAATCCAATGGAAGTGCCCCAAATTTTAATTTTAGTAGTGTAGTCTAAAAATAGTAATTTCTCAAATTATGTATTGTTTTGAATCATGAAAGTTGAACCACTTAATCTCCCTCAAGATTGGTTACCTTCCAAATCCTCCTTGTGCTTTCAAAAAGTGTATAAATGAAGATGTAACCCAAAATGGAAATCAAACATCTCTTCCCAGAGATAAGCATATAGTTGTATTGCAATCTTAAGTAATAAAACATCTCTTCTAAGAGAATTCATTGTTATTGTGTTATTTTTATGTTCTTAAAATATCTATCAATCAAAACTTCTAAGTTTTAGATCAGTGGTATCATAGTGGTTTGTCTTAAGAGTGTATGATCCCAAGGATGATGTCAGGCTACAAGAAGCTTGGGTGGAAAATAATAGAGCTTCCAAACTATCTACCTATTTGCTCCAAATGACTTCAAATGACATACAACACTGAGACATCTGATCCCTTCAAGGAAATGGTGAATGAAGACCTCCAATGGCAACAAGCATAGATGCTACAATAATTTTCCAAAATTCTCCAACAACTTCCGATGGGAAATTCTAGCTCCTCATCTGCACTTCTTGGCTCCTCATCCATGGAACATCCTTTCAGTGCCCCAACATGTCATGTCCCCTTTTCAGTTGACATGTTCTAAGTTCATGGTTAGCCTATTATGCGACCCTCGTAGGCTGATAGGATGGTTAGAGGGTCTTGATGGAGATTGGCGTGGCTTTCGTTTGGGCTCGATTGGACATGTATTAAGGGAGATATTAATATTTGATTGATTTAATCAAATATTAATTATTTGGTCTAATTTTAATTTAGAAACCCTAATTATAATTTAAGAAAAAAACCCTAATTAGGGCAAGCATATCTTTTGAGGGTATAAGGGTTTCTCATGGAGGCCATTAGGGATTATGCATTGATTATTGATTTTTGATATTGAAAGAATTCTTCTGTGAAGACTGAGCCAAGGGTTCCAGGATTCCATTTGCATTGGAGAATGTTCCCTCTTCAGTGTGTGCGATTTAGAGGCTGTGAAATATCAGCTGATCTATTGCCAAATTGAGAGATAGCTTCATACAAAAGTTATCACAGAGATTTACAGGGTTGAGAGATAACTTCACATAGAAGTTATCACAGATATTCCAGGTATTTATTTTATTAGATTTTTTTGATCCAATAAGTTATACAAATATAGATCTTCTGTATTAGAATCGTATATCTTGAGATCAGGTTGTTCAGCGATCAGGGTGTGTTATCTTATATTTGGCAGCCATACGAAGTCCGTACAGATATGTGAAAAATCCATAAGCACCAGTAGATTCGCTCAGACACCGACCTCGACAGATAGAGATCCCCAGTGACCGACATCGGCCGACTGAAGACCGACGTCGACAGAGAAGGACTGACAGAGACCGATGTCGACAGTATATCGATCGACGCTGGTGACTGTGTGTTCGACACAGCAGGCCGAGACAGAATTTCCAGATTCAAGCTCAACTTCCAGATTTACAAAATCCCAGGGTTTTAAGACAAAATATTTCATATTATTTTATTTGTATGATAGAGATTCAATTGTGTAATCGTCTAGAAGAACAAGTGATAAGATCTGTGATTTGCTATTGAGAGACTATATTGTGATTTATTTATTTATTTGGAAATTATTTTGGCAAAATTGTATCTTTGTTCAGAGCTTTTGTGTTTCTATATTCCCTATTTGAAGGGGATATTACAGTGGTATCAGAGCTAAATCCTGCCATCCTGAGGGTGTGACAATCTTATGCAGCCACAAGAGTTGGGACGACACATGTATAACACACACAGTAGAGCCTTGCTTAAAGGTACCCAGTTGTTAGAACAGCAGCGGATTATCATGAGTGACAGACGTGAGGGTAGCCCACCCAGGGGCCATAGGTATGATGTTGATCAGGACACCAGAGAATTCCATCGTGCTATGATGACAAGCCAACAACAGATGAATCAGACAATACAGAGACTCACTACTATGATAGAGAGGATGAACGCCCCTGATAGACAGAACGGTGACCAAAGATATGACAGGAGATGCTACGGTTAATCAGAGACCACAGCAAACCCACTCCAGAATAGCTGATAGACCTACACGTCCTACATTTGTTCAAGAAGAACCAGAGGCACCAGCAGAGAAGGAGGCAGGAAATTCCCCATTTGCAGATGTTTACATGGCTAAAAATGATGAGTGGGACTTATTACCTCCTCATGTTAAAGAGAGGACATCCTTTGATCATTTTTTTA
The DNA here is from genome assembly GCA_037957365.1 of Torreya grandis. NCBI lineage: Eukaryota > Viridiplantae > Streptophyta > Pinopsida > Cupressales > Taxaceae > Torreya > Torreya grandis. Next base: position 4,405,691 of record JARHVA010000714.1, on the reverse strand, counting down.
CTCTGAGGAGAGAGCACTACAGATTAGTTAGACAGGACAGGAGGCCTAGAGTTCAACTCAGTGAGCTGAAGAAGGCTACTGGCAAGCTTTCTTTGACTACTTTTGACGGTAGCGGCAAGATGACAGCTCAAGCTTGGGTTCATAATCTTGACACCTTTTTGGCATTGAGACCAATGATAGAGATAGAGGCCATCAAATATGCCACTTTGCACTTGGATGGAGTAGCGCATGATTGGTGTTACCATGGTATGGTAACACTTCAGCATAACCAAGTGACAGAATACCAGGACTTTGTGGATAGATTGGTTGAGCGGTTTGACAGGAAAGATCCTGAGGTTTACTTTCGAGATCTGGCACAGTTGAGATAAACAGGTAACTTGGAGTCCTTCATTGGTGAGTTTCAGAGATTGGCAGTCATGGTGCCCAATATTTTCGAGCGTCGATTGGTAGTTCTCTTCATGGAGGGATTGACAGAACCATTGAGAGGTTGGATCAAAGCCTTTGATCCTCCTTCATTACAGGTAGCTATGAAGAAGGTGCGTAGTATGGAGATGGAAGCCCCATCCCATAAATTTAACTCCAGAGGTACTTCTTCATCTATAGACCATAAGTGCTTCAACACAGATACAGAGAGACTGGATTTCAACATAGATAAATCAGGTGTAAAGAATGATTCAAAGGCCAATCCAGCAGCACCACCTTTGGATCGTGAGGCACTTAATGATCTACGCAGGAAGAAGCTTTGCTTCTACTACAAAGCTCCCTATGATATCCATCACGATTGCCCTTTGAGGCCTAAGGGCAAGGCGAATCGTGTGATGTGGGCATATTATGAGGATTCAGATTCAGAGGATTTTGAACAGCAGAATAGTTCTGAGGAGGTAGAGGCTTCAGGGCCTAAGGCAGAGGTAGAGTTAGAGCTTCACATATAAGAGGCATGCCTATCCAGTATTCAGTCGGATGAGTCATTCAGACTCCGTGGAGTTTTGGCAGGGCAGAAGGTTATCACCCTTCTTGATACAGGAGCCACACATAATTTCATAGATGCTGGATTTATGGAGAAGCATGGACTCACTACCAAATATTTTGAGGGCATCAGAGTTAAAGTAGCCAATGGTCACACTCTTAGGTGTGAGCGTATGATTAGAGAGCTCCCATTGCGCTTGAACAACTATGAGTTCAAGGCTGATTATTATGTGGTGAACATGGGGATATAAACTTAGTCTTGGGTATGAAGTGGCTTCATTGAGGAAGTTACTCTTCGTCTCAAGGACATGGAGGTTCTCTTTGATGTTGATGGGATATTCTTAAGGCAATACGGGGCAGCAGCTTCAGATATATGTTTTTTCATCGGATGGAGAGGTCATACCACATGACATGATAGAGTGCGATGATGAGTACACATTGGCACCAACACAGGAGAGATATGAGGACTTGGTCTTGAGGTGAGTTCAGTTTAGGAGTTATCACATGTGGTAGGGACTCAGCTTTCTGTTACAGTTGGGTCACAGGTTGATGATGATATGACTATCTAGCCTTCACAATCCAGTTTTAGATATTATTCAGGTAAGGAGTTTACTTGCTGAAATGGATTGGATGTTGGGGTGCTTATCTTAGTACTAGAGATGATGTGACACCATTATATGAGAGTTGGGATGGACATGGCATGGAGTCTGTGTTAATTGATAGTGGTGGAGATCATGAACATTTGGGATCTAGGTGGATTGATTGATTTGTCATGCGATCTTGAGGGCAAGCAATTTCAAGGGGCAGATTGTCATGTCCCCTTTTTAGTTGACATGATGAGTTCCCTATTATGTGACTCGTAGGCTGATGGATGGTTAGAGGGTCAAGATAAGCATTTTTCCAGATTGCATGTATTGAGGGAGATATTAATATTTGATTGATTTAATCAAATATTAATTATTTGGTCTAATTTTAATTTGAAACCCTAATTCTATTTAAGAAAAAAACCCTCCAATCTTTTGAACTTCCATTAGGGATGGGAATATTGAAAGAATTCTAAGACTGAGCCAAGGGTTCATCTGCACCCTCTTCAATGTGGCAGACGCTGTGAAATATCTGATTTATTGCCAAATCTTCATGGAACATTTACCTTTACAGAAGTGATATTCTAGGTATTTATTTTTTTAGGTTTTTTTGATCCAATAAGTTATACAGATATAGATCTTCTATATTAGAATCGTATATCTTGAGATCAAGTTGTTTAGCTATCAGGGTGTGTTATCTTATATTTGGTGGCCGTACGAAGTCCATACAGATCCGTGAAAAATCCGTAGCACCAACAGATTTGCTTAGACACCGACCTCAGCAGACAGAGATCCCCAGTGATCGACATTGGTTGACTGAAGATAAACATCAGTAGAGAAGGACCGACAGAGACCGATGTTGGCAGTATATCGACTGACGCCGGTGACTGTGTGTTCGATTTCCAGATTCAAGCTCAACTTCTAGATTTGGCCCAGGGTTTTAAGATAGAATATTTCATATTATTTTATTTGTATGATAGAGATTCAATTGTGTAATCGTCTAGAAGAACAAGTGATAAGATCTGTGATTTGCTATTGAGAGACTATATTGTGATTTATTTATTTATTTGGAAATTATTTTGGCAAAATTGTATCTTTGTTCAGAGCTTTTGTGTTTCTATATTCCCTGTTTGAAGGGGTTATTACACAACACCCTTCAAGGTTTAGGTGAATTTTGATATCTCTACATTTGAAGGAAAAAATAATGCTAATGCAGTAGACAATTGGTTGGATCAATTATCTTCCTACTTTTTTGTAAATAAATTTATCAATGGAGAAAAAATCACTTTTGATATTTTGAAAACATCATTGCCCATGAAAAATTGGTGGGAAGTGTAGAAAAAGAGGTTCAGTATAGATGACATTGGCCTTGAGGTGGAACCTACCTAGGATGATTTCATGGAAGTGGTAAAAGAAGAATACTATCCCATTAGAGCATATGATTATCTGTACATATAATGGCAACAACTTCACCAAGGTAAGGACTAATTTATTCAAGATTACACTAACATTTTTCATCCTTTGTCTACAAGATTAGGCATCCAAGAAAGTGAGAAACATAAGACTCTCAAATATCATGGTGGACTACAATGGTACATACGGGGAGAAATGGAAATATTCAATTTGGAAATCCTCAGTGAGGCATACAAGTTCACAGTGAAGATTGAGCAGAAGTATGGAAGAAAGAATATGAAGAGTCAGCCTTTAAAATGGAAAAGTGACAAGGAAGGTCAAACACGAGGCCAAAATTGGAAGAAAAAGAGTTTCAAGATAAGAAACCCTAAAAGGAGAAGACTAAAAAATGGTGTGATTACCACAAAACTGGAACTCACTCCAAAGAAGAATGTCAAGCCATCAAGTCATTTCTTTTTGAGTCATAATACTTGACATATACTGCTCTATCTCATACACAACTTACAGTCAAAGAGGATGAAGAAGAGATTGTAGATGCTGAGCCTGATAGCATCGTTGCTTCATCATAGACCCACGAGGAAAGGCTAGATGATATGGAAAGGTTGTTTCACTCTAAATTATGGGTAAAAAGTACGCCTCTACTTTTCATTCTTGATAGTGGGAGTCAAAAGAATTTAATCTCTGCTAAAGTTGTAAAAAATCTAAATCCATCCATGAAGCCTCACCCAAAACCATACAATATAAGATGGTTGAGCCCAAGGAGAGACCTCCGTGTCACCCATCAATGTCTTCTTTCATATGTAATAAAACCTTTCCAAGATGAAGTCTTGTGTGATGTGGTCAATATAGATGTGTGTGATGTACTCCTTGGTCAGCTTTTCATGTATGATCAACATGGCATCTATGAATCATGAACTTGAAGAATCACCCTCACTCTTGGAACACAGTGCTATAGGGTATCAGAGGTACCACCTCCCACATCTATCTCCCAAATAATGTAAGAGTTTGGTGGAGAAGATAAAGCAATTCATTCTCATGGTGGTCAAACCATAGAAATCCAAGTAGGTTGATGTTGCAGTCTTGATGACATAATCAACACAATAATAGAAGTAGATGGGACAAATCATAGGAGAATATGATGAATTATTCGAGTCACCCACAGGAGTTCCACTGCACTGCTAGATAAAACATTCTATCGATTTGATCCCAGGATCACCTTTGCCTAACAGTCTTATGTATCATAGATCAATTTTAGAGAATGATGAGATAAAAAGATAGATTCAAGAATTGATCCAAAAGGGTCACATCAGGCCAAGCTCTTTACCCTATGGTAACCTAATTGTCCTGGCACCAAAGAAAGATGAAACATGGAGGCTTTTTATTGACTATCAAGCCCTAAATAAAATCACTATGAAGAATCACTACCCCCTTCCTAAGATTGATGACCTGCTAGACCAACTCCGTGGTGCAAAGTTCTTCACCAAAATTGATCTCAAATCTAGCTATCACCAAATTCCCATCAATCCCACTGATGTCTGGAACACTATATTCAAATCTAAGGAGGGGCTCTTCGAATGGTTGGTTATGCCTTTTGTCTTAACTAACGCACCTACAACCTTCATGAAGATGATGGATGACATCCTGTGACCCTTCACCAACTCGTTCATGGTTATCTACCTAGATGACATACTCATCTACATCAGAACATGGGAGGAACATTTGCAACATGTTCGTAAGGTGCTTCAAACTCTTTGAGAGCACAAATTATATGCAAATATTCACAAATGCACATTCAAGATGAAAATAATTTAGTACCTCAAGTATGTTGTGAATGAGGTTGGGGTCCATGTTGATCCAGAGAAGATTCAGGTTATTCAAGAATGGCCTACACCAAGGACCCTCACAGAACTTCACAACTTCTTGGGTCTTGAAAATTTCTATCATAGGTTTATTCTTAGATTTTCATATATTACAAGTGACTAAAGGAGGAACTAAAGCTACATTTCAATGGGGTGAAATACAACAAAGGGCATTTGAGAATTTAAAGAATAGACTTTGCTTAGCCCTTGTTCTTGCTTTGCCAAATTTGTATCAACCTTTTATGTTGATGACAGATGCATCTGAATATGCCATGGGAGCTATCATCATGCAACATATCCATCTTATTGCACATCATAGTAAAACTTTCATTGATACAGTAAAAAAATACCCAACATATGATAAGGAGCTCTATGCCATTATGCAAGACTACAAATAAGGGAAACACTACATCATGGGGAAAGAGATGGTCATCCACACTGACCACAGACCATTAGAATTCATCCAGACATAGAGAAATTTATGAAATGAGAGGCACCAAAATTGGGCTACATATTTGGAGCAATTCCATTTGATAAGCAAACACAAAAAGGAGAGCTCAAATATGATCGTATATTTTCTTAGCCGCCCACCAATTACTGCACTCACAATAGTTCTTGACCTGTGTAAACATGAGACTACCACTTGGGGTGCTCTATATGAAGTAGATCTTACCTTTGTTGATACATATCAAGTACTTCAAAAAGGTAAACATGTTTCTTATTTATATTTTTAAGATAATGTCCTCTATCATATGGGGCACATCTATGTTCTCATTATAGAGAAACATAAGATGATATGGGAAGTACATTTTAGTAGGACAACTAGACACTTTGGTGTAGAAAAGACATTGGCAATTATTCAAAAACACTTCTACTGCCCCATATGTGAAAGGATGTGGAAAGGTATCTCAAATCTTGCACTCCATGTGTGATAGCCAAGCCAACAAATAAGAAGCAAGGATTGTACACGCCATTGTTATAACCAACTAGGCCTTGAAAATCTGTCTCAATGGATTTTCTCTCAGGTTTGCCCACTTCAAAACATGGCAAGGACTGTATTTTTATTGTAGTTGATAATTTTTCAAAAATGGATATCATGATTGATTGTAAGAAAAATATATCTACTGAAGAAACTGCTCAACTATATTTTAGTCATGTATGGCTCCATTTTGGTATCCCCAAGTCCATTATCTTAGATCGAGATAGCAGGTTCTTGAGCATCTTCTGGTCTGCTCTATGGAAGATAATGGATACTAAGCTGATGAAGTCCATAGCCTTCCATCCATAGACTGATGGTTAGATAGATGTGGTGAACTACTTGATTGCTCACATGATTTGGATGTATCACTCCAAACATACATGCACATGGGATGAGGGGTTCTTTTCATACAACATGGATACAATCGAGCCCTGCACAACTCAACCAAGCACAATCCATTTCAAGTATGCTTTGGTTCTAACCCATGACACCAATTGATATAGCCATTCCATTCTCCACCATGGAATACACACCTCATGGAATATCTAAGGCAACAAAAGCAACAAAGTTCATTAAACAAATACAACACATCCAACAACAAGTTCATGACATCTTGGAGAAGATGAATCAAAAGTATAAGCAACGCCATGACAAACATAAGATTTCATACCATTTTGCTATGGGTGAAAAGGTTTGGTTTTGGCTTTGAAAGGAATTACTTGTAGGCCCACACAAAAAAATTTGGCCTCTGCGATATGGTCCCTACACCATCACTAGAAAAGTTGGAGAAAATGCTTTTGAGTTGAACCTACTAACCTACCTTGGTCTGCATCCAATATTCAACGTGGAGCTCCTCAAACCATATCATCCACCTATGTTGGATACTTTAGTCATATTAGAACAATTAGACATTGATGAGCTTGATCTATATATTTTTACTCCAGTGGAGGAGGATTAGATTGTGAACACCTAGATGAAGACAACAAGAGGATGCTCTATTCTGCTTTATCGGGTGGTCAAAAGGGGCCAACTTAGCCACCAAGGTGAGTGGCTCATAGAGAATCAAATTAAGACGCAAATACCACACCTGATGAGGAATATTGATGCAATGGGGACCATTTATTCTCAAGGAGGGAGGAATGATTTGGGCAATAATTTAGGTGATAATTTAGTGATGGTTCTACCCTAATTAATGATGGAACTTTTGGGAGCCATAACTTTTGCACCGTAGCTCCAATTGACTCCCCGTTTGAACCGTTGGAAAGATAAGAATGAGAAAAACATGGTGAGATGGCATATATATTTAATCAATGGTTTTTGACCCATGAAAACTCAATGGAAGTGCCCCAAATTTCAATTTTAGTAGTGCAGTCTAAAAATAGTAAGTTTCTAAAAATAATAATTTCTCAAATTTTGTATTGTTTTAAATCATGAAAGTCGAACCACTTAATCTCCCTTGATATTGGTGACCTTTGAAATCCTCCTCCTACTTTCAAAATGTGTATAAATGAAGATGTAACCTAAAATGGAAATCATACATCTCTTCCCAAAGATAAGCATATAGCTGTATTGCAATCTTGAGTAATAAAACATCTCTTCTCAGAGAATTCATTGTTACTGTGTTATTTTCATGTTCTTGAAATATTTGTTAATCAAAACTTCTAATTTTTGGATCAATATCATAGTTATCACTCAAACTCTAGCACCTAATGAGTTTATTATAATTTTTGTATCTTTTTGTTTATCAAAAAAGACGATAGTGAAATGTGTGTGGTACATTGAGTGTGTACCTTAGGAGTATTCATACCCTCTTAGAGTTGTTAAAGGGTCAGTTTATTGAGTGTATTAATAGTGATGATTGTATATGAGGTTAGGTAGGTGAGTGCATAACATATTTCATGAGTTGTGAACAAGAGATCCCTACCATAGTTTGATCACTTAGATCAAACACCTCAAGAGTGATTACATCTTTACTTGTTAATCAAGTCACCTCTGTCATTTGTGTTTTGTGTTGTGAGTGTTTATAAAGCATGGTATGCTTTTTATGTAAGTATATGTTAGAATGCATAATAAAATGGTTAGCATAATGTGTTTTGATGCCATTTGCATTAAATAGTTAAACTTGGTTGCTAGCATAGTTTAAATGGTTATTCATCTTGTGTGACATGTGTGTATGTCCATTAATATTTTGGAGATATGCATAATTAAATTAAATTTGGATTTGTTGATTGATTTATCATTAATCCATCTTGACATTAGGAGATACTAATTTAGTTAGTATATATATATATATATATATATATATATATATATATATATATAATTAGTAAATATGCTCTAATAAATGTAACAATGGAGAAAAATTGGAAAAAAGAAATAAAATGGAATAAGACTAAAGAAGAGGCAAGATTTTTGAGAAAAGGGGAAAATCCTTACAAAAAAAGATAAAACAAAAACAAGAAAGAAATGGAATAAAAAAATATATATATATATATATATATATATATATATATATAAAGGAAAAAGAGAAAGAAAACTAGCTAGGCTTTTCTCATGGATTATGAAAGAATTGGGGGAGAAGAAAAAAGGGCACACCATACAGAAGAGAGAGAGGTAGCACAAAGGAAAGGAGAAAGAACAAGAAAAGAAGGATAGAGTCATTTTAGATAGAGATTTATACTAGGTAGGAGATGCAATTAAATTTTGTGTAGTTCATGTTTCATTAGTAAATAGGCAATGCAATATATAGTGACCTGAAATCATACATTGATTGGCATATATATGATTAGTAATCTGTATACTAGCATAACGACTTGAAAAAAACAAAAATAGTTAGTAGACAATGAACTATGATACGTAGGTATATCATTTAAATAACATCTTTATATAAATAGATTGCATCCATATAAATCTACATAACTATAGAAATTACAGTATAAATGGAATATTCTAATAGATTATTTAAACATATTATTTATATTGTTGTATAAATAGGTTATTTAAATGGATTATTATATATATCATTGTATAAATGAAATTTTCTATAACTACACTATGTTACTGTTGAATTTGTCGTGATAGCTTCCTTTTAATCTGAATCGCTCAGTAGGGTATATACATACCATTTCCAAAATTAGTGCTTTAGTGAAAAAGGGAACTATGATCTGTTAGTAAGATCTACAATCTATACTATATATATAGTAGAAAGGAAAAATTTAATTGAATCAATAAATATATAGAGACCATTATATAAATTGGTCAGACTTATAAAATTTATCGCAACAGTAAGTCATTATAGGCAGCGACCTTTGAAGTCTATGATTAGTAATTACTATGTGATGGATAGTGTCACTTATCGAACTACATGTTCTATATCAAATTAGCTAGCACAATTGTATATTAATAAATTACCATTTGAACTGTATATTATTTAATTAATTTGATTTATAGGGTAGCATCAACTTAGTCCATTAAGAAAACATTATACTTGCCTAACTATTTTAGGGATTGACGACCCACCAGTATGCATCAATTTAAATATATCTAATTATTTTACATTATTATAGATTGAATCACCGACTTGAACAAAATATTGACCATGTATATATGTCAGTTCATCTTATCATACAAACATAGAGCCACATATATATAAATATTCAATGCCTTATGCCTGCAAGTTATTCTAACTTAGTGGGCAGTTATTATCTATTATAATCTTTAAAACATCTGCTCAGGCATGTATAGTGAATCTGTTGGGAGTAAAAAATATGAATAGTATTATATAATCAATGAACTATATTTTATTCATATGCTAACCTAAGTGTGGTGATCTGGTAAAATTGGAGAAAAGAGACATCTTTGACATACTAAGTCGCTAAACCCAGTTTTATAGAGGCATTTAGAATAATGGTAGATATAGATAACACTCTTATAATTGAGTGAAGTGATCTGATTAGATATTACTTTAGAATATATTGAGTGAGGTGATATGATCATATATTAATTGACTCATAGTTAGTGTGTTATGTCGCTTATATGCTCACAATGATATAATTTCATATAAATCATTTTCATATAACTAGTAATGGTATATATTTGGTATGCAAAAATCATTGGTTTATAATATGACAATCGTATGTATAACGTAAAGTGATAAATAGTACAAATTAGTTTCATTATTGATGCACTTTTATATAAAATGATTTGGTATGTGTTATATACTATTACAACAACTTATATGTAGTTATAAGCACACCAATGTCATAATATGGTTTTGTTAAAGTATGGAAAATATATATAACTAAAATGTAGTCTTTCATTATACTACGACAAGTTTTATGATATGCATGAGGTCTCTTATCATATGTAGCTTATAGAATAAAATACATATTATGGGTACATTACTATAATAAGCTACATAATAATAGACTAATTAATAGAATTCTTAAAAGAATATAGGTATACATATACCCAATAAATTATACTTATACATAGGGATGTTTTCTTCTAATTATAGTTGATTGGTGGATTAAAACTATACTATAGAATTATTCATAATAGAACCTTATGTATGCATGCATACAACTTCCTGAAAGTATAAAAAATGCTAGAATAGAATATTATATGTTTTTTATAAATTGAGACTTTATTTATTATTACAGGTTGTTTGAACAAAAGCATACGCTTTCATTAATTCATAGCTACTTTATTATGACAGGTTGTGGTATTTAGTAGTTATGCTTAAGAACACTAGACTATGATAATATGGGTTGGTATGCAGTTTAACATAGTATATACCTAGTTGGTATAAACTATATTTGCTTGCCTATTGTTTAGGATTAAGGGGCATTTGATTCTTGAATTATGAGATTGATTGTTCATGAATGAGTAGTGTGCTCATGTACAGTAAACTATGATATTATGGGATGTCATAGAGTGTATTATGTTATATCTGAGTGGTACAAACTATAATTAATATGTCTTGATTCATATATACGTTTGATGGACTAAGTGTATGCATGTTGGACATTTCTTGGAATAACATGTTTTATGACAGTTAGTAGAGAGTAATGTATTGTGTTTGCTTATGAAACATAGAGCATGCAACCTAATATATATATTATACTTGGGTGGTGTAATTTGAATTTGTTTCCCTAATATTTCTATTATGGGATAGATATATTTGTGAAATTCATTTATATATTTGATGGAATAAATGTATGCTATTTGATTATTATCATTCTTAACATATTATGTAATATGATTGCTAGTAGGATGTAGTTTGTATGAATCTATTGGTTATACTATGTTAATCACATCTCAAATCAGTGTTATTGAGTAAGAAGTGAGATATATTTCACTAGCTTACTAGCATCACAATGCTAGATGAAGATAACCCGATCAAGTAGTGTGTATGAATTTGACTGATCCATAGATCATTTATTATTTGAAAACCTTGGCCAGGTAATGTTTAGTAAGACATTGTCATTTCAGGAGTATGATTTATATGTTTGTGTGATATCTTGTAATAGAATATTTTTTTATGATACACCACATTTTTAGTTTTAGAAATCATACAACACAAGGGTACTAGCTTGTTCTCTAGATTCTTGTGCCATCACTATCTACTCATTCATGAAGCGAGGGCCATTCCCTAATGGGATTATTAAAGGGGATCATTGGTCCGTGGTTGGTGTGGAAAAACATTTGGATGATGCTCTCCCTCTCCACAACAATACTACTTTTGAGATGACACTTGAAATTACCGCATCTACTAAAGTTTGGGAAACTTATGCTCCTTGGAGCCATGTATCTTATATATGTACATTGTAATGTATTTTATTTATTATTGAAACATTATCATGATGATCTGTAATTACTTATTTATTGTACATTGACAAAAATGGCTATAGGCATGTATCAATCATGGTTGGTTAATTGTAATTACTTCCTATATTTATATTATGACGCGTTTCTTGTGATGATAGTGATCAATGACATATGATGTAATGTGCTTCATTTACAATTATCATACTTAGAAGATTTTGTATGATCACTAATTAGATTCTCATGGTGTAATCTATTTATAGTATATGTGATTAATTTGAAAAAAATCACATATTTTAATTAGATCCCTGTGAGGTTGTTACACACATGAAGACTCATACCATGTAAAACAATCTAAGCCCATTTGGGCAACATAACAATATGATTTGAAATATCAAAATGGGTTATAAAAATAGCCAACAAAAATGGAGGGATTTTTCATATGCAAGCCAAAATAGACAATAAAAATGTAGGTGGTAGCCACAAAGACAACCATGGAAAATAATAATAAGAGAGGGTAAGTCAAATGGCCTTACACCCTTTTGAAAGCATAGGACAAGAAGGGAAGAGGGAATTTTCTTTAAAAAGGTGAAATGAATCATGTACAGGTGACATCAATGTCTAACTTAGCTCCACCACTTAGATTTACACTAAGATGTTCGATAAGTGTTTGTAGCAAGCTAAATAATTCCCAAACCAAGCTCTCTTCCTTCTCTGAGCTCTTTCTTTCCTCTCTCAACTTTTTCTAGACTTTCTAATTTGAAAATGAGAAAAAATTTCCTCCAAGGAAGGCTTTCCTTATTCTTATAGATAAAACACTCAAACCCAATGGACAATGGGAAGGTGGCACTTGTCCCTTCATATTCCTTTGGTCTTATCTAAAAAGTATTCTCTAACATTTACTCACCTTCCACACCCATGTGGGGAAGCAAGACTTGTCCATACTCCTTAAATTTCTTGCTTCCCCATAAATGGGCACATGGGTTGTCCTATAACTTGTTCAACACTAAAAAAAATATCTAATCCCATCCCTTGGTTAAAATGGATCTTACATGCATATGCAACCATGTCTAAACACTTTATATCAACTTGTAAACATGGGTCCAAGTTTTCATTTGAATCTTGGTTAAGGGGACCACTTAAGTGGTTTACACATTTACCTTAATGATTTTATTTAATGTTAATATGGATTTTAAGGTCTTGTAAAAAGGTAATGAATGTTGGAGCGAGTGTGTTCACATTCACTTATGAAGGTAAGCTTGATTTGAGATTTTTTTATGTATAGTTGAGGATAAACTATTATGTGCATGTAAATTATTTAGGTGCACATTAATATTAGATTCTCCTATATTTGAGTTGATCACAAAGACCAAGTGGTGGTTTGAAACCAACTCATATGCTTATTTATTAGGCACTTTGTATTGTATTAGTAACACATACAGACTTTTGAATATCATTACAAGAGACTTTATTGTGCATATTATTGTGTGTGTGCAATGTTTGTAAGATTGAGAGTCTATTAGAGGTAGTTAATTGAGTGAAATTTTGTTCTATGGGATTCACTCCATCGAGTGAACTTACTACAATGTTTTTTTGAGCTTTTAATTCATGCTTCTTGGGATGCCTTGTAACATACTTTCTCTTCTCCATTTTCATTATGGTTTTTACTAGTTTTTTGGTACCTTGTGGTGAGACATTTCATCCATGGTGACAAGTTTTTCATTGTTTTATGATCATTATCTTTTACAGAGTGAACCTCATATATAATATTAAAGCCTATCTGACTTGGTGGTTATAATGACTCCACATCCACGTATTTTAGTAAGATGGATTGGCTACCATAGGGACACTGAGTATTTCACTATGCATTTATACATGGGTACCTAGTTAGGCCTAATTATCGAGACACATTCAGTGTCTTTACTTCCTCTTTTCTCGCTCCCTATTTTGTGCTTAAGGGAGGGTGTTGGAATGAGTTCGTTCACACTCACTTACGGAGGTAATCTTGATTTTGGAGTTTTTGTGTATTTTTAAGAATAAACTATTATGTGCACATAAATTATTTGAGTGAAAATTAATATTAGATTCTCATATATTTAATTTTATCAAAATAACTAAGTGGTTTTTATGAAACTAACCAACTCACATACCTATTTATTAGGGACTCACTATTGTATTAATAACACAAACAAACTTTTGAATATCATTATGAGGTACTTTATTATACATATTATTGTGTGCATAATGAATGTAAAATTAAAAGCTATGGTGATGGTGTATAGGAGAGATTCTATGGTTTCTTGAGAAGCATTGGCTTCTCTGACAATGAATAGTGCCAAGGGGGTATGAATAGTGCTAGGAGGGTTGAAGTGTGTCAAAATTCAAGACTAGGTTAAACAATAACACTAGGATTGGATTTTAATATAGGCAAGTCATGAAGCCACCACACAACTAAAATTAATAATGCACTTATGCTTTGCATATTCCCAATTCCATTGATTGGACTTCCTCATCATCTGCACATCATTTCACACATAAAATTGTGTAGTTGAAGCTGCATAATGTAAACATCTTCAGATATATTATATATATATATATACAACATGCATATGTAAAAAATCTAAAGTAGAACATATTCATAATCCACATGAGTTAATCTCAACATGATAACATTCATTTATCTGTAATCTCAATCACATGATAAATCAATATTAGCTCAACCAATACGATAATTTAGTATGCATCTTAATAATCAAAGTGAAATCATCCATAACTAACATCTGAATAGTTCTCATGAACAATCTATATACACATAATATTTTAAAATTTTATCAAATACTAATGCTTTCTATCTTGCAGGAACCCATCAAGTCTCAATCTCTCTGAGCGCATACCCTAAGGCATGCACCAGGAAATGGGTGGGAAGACCATTTGTGCTTTTCAAGATTATTGTCCCTTATTGCCACTTATTACCAATCCAACCAACTTCTAAAACATTTCCCTAAGCTATTACTCCTCTTTTTAACACTCCTCAAGTATTTTACCACCTTCTGTACCCCTTTTCCTAACCTAAAAGCCCCTTTGACAGTTTACAATACTAGGTTGACCTTGTACTCTTATTGGTGAAAATCATTTAGGGTCTAAGTTAACTTTTGGTGAACATAGCCTGTGACCTAGTGAGTTTTTGTTAATAATGATACTAGGTTGATTGGGTTGATCGTGTCAGCCAAAACTTTTAGAAGGGCTTAGGGTTAAATCCACCTACATATGCAAGATCATTCCATCATTATTAGAGAGACATCAAGAGTTATTATTCATTTGTGCTTCTCTACAATCTTCTCTTTCACCATTCTACCTAAAGAGTCCTAGCTTAGGGTTTCTACTTGGATAATCTAGTCTTGTGGAGAAGTCTTGGATGCTTTGGCCTTTCTTAGTGATCCTTACAAATCATAACAACCTCTTCTAAATCCCCTTTAACCAACAGAGAGATTGAGTCTCAATGAGTTCATCTTTTATGTAAGTATTCTCTAACTTTTCTCCTCTCTTTAGTAGATATAAGTAGCATAAATATTGGATTTTTAATAATATTTCTCTTCTTCTCTATGCATAATGTTCCTACCTATACATAGCTTAATTAGGATTCTCTTATGCATGTTTACTTTTATTTTTTACTAATCCCTGTATTGTGCCACAAGCTTTGGTGAGAACTAGATTAGACTTTTATTTACTATGTTATTAGTTTAGTGAATATGAAAACATAGGACCTAGTTAGGGTTATTGCATAATTTTACTTGACCGAAGGCTTTGAAACCCTCCCTAGTATTATTATTGTGATAAGAGATCCCCTAATTGGGTCTAGTGGATCTCCATATTGGTCATGTTCTTGATTATCTAATGTATCCCCAATTGGAAGTGTAAATAGGATCTATATTCTCCAAGCTAGGATTGATTTATAGATCTAATGCATTTATAATTGCGTACATTTTGGTCAACTTGATGTGAATATAACCCTTGTAGGTTTTCTCATATTTTTCATTTTCTATCATTTTATTTATTATTTTTTTATATTTTTGATACTAGGTCGACAGGGGTGGTATAGTTTCTAACTTATGTGCGTAGATTCAATACACAATCATATAAAAAATGACTATTATTTTTATGTAGGTCCGATACAGGATACTGGGTTGAATAGGTTGACACAATACTCTTATTCACTTCCATAAAATATACTAGGTCGACCAGGCCGATATAGTACTCTTACAAGCTTCCAAAAAACATACTAGGTTTACTAAGCCAATATAGTCATCTTCACATGCTTCAACAAATAAGGAATTATAGAACTAGATAGACACAATTGACATAGTTATCAAAATTTACAAGTAACATCTAAGGCACTTCATAAATCTCACATTCCTCAGTATCTTCTTGCACACCAAGGTTGCTCTCTCTCTCTCTCTCTCTCTCTCTCTCTCTCTCTCTCTCTCTCTCTCTCTCTCTCTCTCTCTCTCTCTCTCTCTCATTTCAATTCTTCCTTAAAATTCTATTTTCCATAATTTATAGTCTTTGAAATTATCATCATACAGCAAACTAGGTCGACTTGGTCGACCTAGTTCTTTATTTTGTCTTCTATCTGAAAGACTAGGTCAACGCTATCAACATAGTTCTTAAAGACCCTTCTATAGTATAGTAACGACACTATCGACTCTATCCTATAATGTTTGCATATAGTTTCATTTGAAATGACACTATACTGTGTTTCAAATTGGGAAATTAATAACTATATACTAGTAAATACTTCACAATTTTAGTTTCAATTGTTTTCATGCTTAGGTTAGCTCACACAGTCTAATTAGGTGGTTTTTTAATATATTATTTTGTTACACTATTTTTCTCTTTCTTTCACACACTACCAAATCACATAATTTCAAAATACATTTAAACATTTGTCTTCCCAAGGCCTACCTATTTGGATTTCATCACCAAGAGGGAAGCCGACTTGGTTTTATGGCCAAATATAAACAGGTGGTTAATGGTATATATTGACAAAACACCTAATACCCTTATTGATGTGAGATTGTGAAGTGAGTGGATATGCCCCAATACCAAGCTAGGACCATTGATAACACATATCCCTTTCAGCCTAAATGTCCTAAAACCATCCATAGATTGCTTTCTAGTTCCTTACTTTCAGCCAACTTCTCTATCATACTTAAATTAACACTTTATAATAATCTAACAACATTCAAGATGACCACTTAGCATTTATTTTTTAGTTGACTACTTTTTATTTGCTCATTGTATGTTGTATTTCAAAAACTTGCATTGGCCAACATTGCTACATGGTTTTGTATTGTGTGCCTCAATTGTATCATTCTCATTGACCCAATTGATTGTGTGTTTACTTCCATTTATTTCTTTTAAAGTACATTGCAAAATCTTTCCTTATTTTCAATACACTATCATTCTATTCGATACAGTCTCTTACAAACTATTTTTCCTTCATGTTTGTAGTACTAAGTTGACCCAGTCAACTCTGTATCTATTTTATCAATCAGATTATAGTACTAGGTTGACCCAGTCGACCTTATATCCTTATTAGGCTTTATTTTTTCCAATTTATAGTACTAGGTCAACCCAGTCAAATTTGTACTCTTATTATTGTCCTGTCTATCCAACTTAGTTATTTGTTTTTCTATCCTTAGCATTTTGTTCATTTATTCAAATCATCATGAAGTCCCCTATTAAAATATTCTTGGGCAACTTGAATCCATTTAAACACTATATGGGGTTCTCTTTGCTTCTTATATTTTCCTATCTTTTCTTCCTCTTTCTAGATATTGGGGCATCTTGTGATGTCCATCCACACATTACTTTAGACTTTTAGGCATCTTGAGATGCACATTCCTACATCTAAATACACACTGGGGCATCTTATGATGCCCACTCTTTTTCTACATGGCATGATACCAAATTAATTCAACTTCAAGAAGCGTTCTGAGACACAAACTTGTCTCTCACATGCTCATCCTTGATATAGATGTTAGTGTATAATCTTTCCCTTATTTTCATGTTGTCTATATATGATATTTATCTAACACTTTTGGCATGTTACTTACATGGGTCTCACCCTATGCAGTAGATCTCTCTTTTCACAAACCTTAGTCCTTTTTTTAGTCTTTTGGTTTTCCCTTTTTCTCATGAGTTGCATTGTAAAACCACAGATAGAACCCAATATTCCTCATGATGTATTTTAAAACCTCTTTGTTTTCATACTTTATACACACTTTTTGACACCCCTTGGGTTTCTCATTTATGAGTTGCAATGTAAGACCATGGATAGGACCTAGCCTTCCTCACAAATACCATATTTTTTTTATTCCATTTATTTTTCCAATACTTTTTGACACCCTTGTGGGTTTCTCTTTTAAGAGTTGCAGTGTAAGACCATGGAGAGGCGCTGTCCCTCCTCATAGAATCACCATCTTGATATTCCTTTTTATAGAAAATGTTTACAAGTTATTGATCTTTTGTTCTCAGCTTTAGATTTTGCTTCTTTTGATAGATGAAATTTGCATAACAATCTATGTTAGCATGTTTTCCTACATTTCCCTCATTCTTATGATAAGGAATCACATTTTTCTATCATTGAATTCCCTTTTTCACCCCTTTGTCACATTGTTTTTGTAATTTGAAGTAATTCAAATTGCTTCATATTTCATTCCTCTGATTTCCTTTCCTTTCACTCCACATTAGATAACATAAGGTTAAAGTCAAGATAGCACTTTTATTTCACTTGAATTTATGAGACTCTTAAACACCATGATCTATGTCGTTCTCTCTCTTAGCAACCAAGTCCCAAGTATTCAAATTAAAGTCATCTTTAGCACCCATGTTTGGTTTTTCAAATCCATATGGAGGAGGAATATAATAAAAAAATGCTATCAAGAAAGTTAAAAGCCAAATAATTTGAAACAAAAGGCAATGATATACAAAAGGCAAAATACAAATATCAAAAGTCAAATTCACACCAAAAGACATGATTACAAGCACATCTCCTATTTCTAATCAAAGCTCAAACTCCATAGTTGGCCTCACAATAGAGCTGAGGTCCATTGGGGTACACTAGGCCAATAAATTAGAATAAGAGAATTCAAAAAACTCTATGGTGTTACCTAATTTCTCATGCAAGTACCCAATATTTGCAGTAGACCAATGGCTTTATAATGAGTCTTGAAGAATAGGGAACACGTTGTGAGAAGGTAGGTCCATTTTACTTTTCATGCATATAGCCTTCATATAATGATCTACATACTTCATTTATTGACCTAAGACTTGTGTGGCTAGGAGAAGTTCTTCAAATTCCTTAAGGTTGAAAGTCCTCTTATTTTGACAAACCTAATTTGAGTGTCTTGACTTCAATAAAGAGTTTCTATACCTTGGTTTTTCTTTCATTCTCCCCTCCACCCATTTCATTTCCCCTCTTGATAAGAAATGTGTGATTCTAAACCTATTTTCCCTCTTCTATACTTCCTTCTTCTTCACATCTTAAAAATATGTTAGCACTACTTTGTTTTAGTTTTATCTATTCTTAGAATAAAATAACATGTCTAAGAAAATATGGATTTCTTTTTTTATACCATGGCTCTACATTTCTATACCTACTTTGCTTTTCTTTTACCATTTTTCATTGTTGTACTACCCCTTTTTACGGACACCTGATTCCATTTCTACTTTCATGTTCTTTTTCCATTATTGAGTGAGGTTGGATTATCATTTCTCACTCATCATTGTTGTTTTCCCTTTCATGCACCTTTTTTAATTGATGATTGAGTATGGATTGTTATTGCTTACTCATCAATGTTTTTTTACAATTTTTGGTTGCCCATCTTTGTCAAAGTAAGGATTATTACTGCTTTCACATTGATGTTTTATTACCATCTTTTTTGACATGTATCCTTGGTTTGACTTGGTGAGTTTGCCTTTCTTACTTAAGGTTTACTTGTTTGAGTTTTTTAGTCCTTAGTAGCCTTGGATTTTTGATTACCTAATTTACTCTAAATTTTGACTTGGTCATTTGGTCTAACATAACACTTGTCACCCCAACTTGCTTAATTCCCAAGTATGTCCCATCCACATAACACCATTTATCTTGGATTTTCTACGTTTGTTTGTTTTTGCTCTTTAGTTTTGTATTCTTGGGTTTGTCAAAAGCAATAGTTACACCCTTCACAATTAAAACTACAAACACAAAATACAACCATCTAATGCTAAAAGTATGTCAAGGTATGCAATACATTTACTTTTCAATTATTTCCCTTTCAGTCATTTACTTTCAATTATTTTTACTTTAAAATACTAAATTTTTTTTTAGCATCAATGTTGTGTGTTACTATGTTCTTTCTCAAAGCATCATCCCCTATTACACCTGAGTAACACCTGATGAGCTTTAAATAGGGCATATGTATACACATAATATTTTTAACTTTTATCAAATACTGATGCTTTCTATCTTACAAGAACCTGTCGAGTCTTAATCTCTCTGAGTGTACACCCTAAAGGGTGTATCGAGAAAGGGGTGGGTAGAATATTGGTGCTTCACAAGATTTTAATACCTTATTGCCACTTATTACCAATTCAACTAACTCTTAAAACATTTCCCTAGGCTATTACTCCTCTTTTGCACACTCCAATATTTTACCACCTTTCGTACCCTTTTACCTAACATAAAACCCTTTTGATAGTTTATGGTACTAGGTTGATTGGGTGGACCTTGTACTCTTATTT
Organism: Torreya grandis; assembly: GCA_037957365.1. Classification (NCBI taxonomy): domain Eukaryota; kingdom Viridiplantae; phylum Streptophyta; class Pinopsida; order Cupressales; family Taxaceae; genus Torreya; species Torreya grandis. The sequence goes on along the minus strand of JARHVA010000714.1, from coordinate 4,385,280 downwards.
ATGAAACTCATTTAGGTTCTATGTCAGCTTTTGGTCAACTTAGCCCATGACCTGATGAATTTTTGTCAATAATGATACTAGGTCGACCAAGTCGACCCTGTCAGTTGAAACTTTCAAAAGGGCTTAGGTTTAAATTTTCCTATATATACGATATCATTTCATCATTATTAGAGAGACATCAAGAGTTACTATTCATTTATGCTTCTTTACAATCTACTCTTATACCATTCTAATAGAAGAGTCTTAGTTTAGGGTTTCTATTTGGAGAATTTAGACTTGTGGAGAAGCCTTGGATGCTTTGGACTTTCTTAGTGATCTTTATAAACCAAAATAACCTCTTACAAAGCCCCTTTGGTCATGGGAGAGATTGAGTCTCAATGGGTTTGTCTTTCAGGTAAGTATTCTCTAACTTTGCTCCTCTCTTTAGTAGATGGAAGTAGTATAAGTATTAGCTTTTGAATAATATTACTCTTCTTCTCCATGCATAAGGGTATTACCTATACTAGATTAATTAGGATTCTCTTATACATGTATACTTTCATTTGTTTACTAACTCCCATATTGTGCCACAATCTTTGGTGATCACTATATTAGAATTTGCTTTCCCTGTTATTAGTTTAGTGAATATGAAAACATAGGACTTAGGATTATTACATAGTTTTGCTTGACTGAAGGATTTGGACCCCTCCCTAGTATTATTGTTGTGATAAAATACCCCCTAATTAAGTATAATGGATCCGCATATTGGTCATATTCCCAACTATCTATTGTGTCCCCAATCAGAAGTGTAAGTAGGATCTTTCTTCTCTGAACTATAATTGATTTATAGATCTGATGCATTTTTGATTGCATACAAAAACTAGTATCATCAAGAAGATAAAATATGTTATCTTAGTAATAATGTAATAACAAACATTTTACATCTTAAATTATAATTATCGTGACTCAACATAACATATATACATATATGTTTGTGTGTACACACATGTGTGTGTATACACATACACTTATGTGTATATATACATACATATCTAATATACATACATATATATACCTATTTATATTTATACACATATATAACATGCACACATATTATATGTATGCATATATGTCATGTTGAGTCATGATCTTTATGTATTTGAGACACAAGATGTTTGTTATTACACACACACATTTGTGTGTGTGTGTGTGTGTGTGTGTGTGTGTGTGTGTGTGTGTGTGATATATATATGTATACACACACACACACACACACACACACACACACACACACACACACACACACACACACACACACACACACACACACACACACACACACACACACACACATTGCATGGTAACTTTTTCCAAATTGTTTATTTGATTACTTGCATGTGTGCCATTGTGCATGATTTAGCATGTTGTTTTTAGATGTTTTGTCTAGTCGTTTTCCTTATAGGATCCTCTAATTTTCATGTCTTGTGGGTCACACATCCTTGTGTGATGATTCCCATATGTAGGTACATACTTGTTGTGATTATTCTAATATACAATTGAATATTCCATGTTTAGTGGCATTGTCCATATCATGTGCATTACTATGTTGGTTTCATGATCCTTATCATGCACATTACTATTTGTGTTATTACTGTATTTAGTACTTACCATACATATATTTTGGAAAATTATTATTATGAGTGTGCTTCATTGCTTTATGTATCCTTCCTAAAGGAAATTTTTTTGACGTTAGGGGCATATTATTTGTCCCTATGATGCTTTATTATTGGGGAATCTATACCCTTACCTATCTTCTTGAGCTTATTATTATATATATATATATATATATATATATATATATATTATATTATTAAACATATTAAACATGAAATTACATTGGAGCATGTTGTTTTTCCATACTTCTCACATCCTTACATGAGGTTGCATCTTACTATTGAGTTTGAAAAGATGATATTTTCTTATGATTATATAAATGTGTTTTTACGATTTTTTCAAAATATTTGACCAAGCTTCATGTATATTATATAATGACAAATGGTGCATTTAAATATTTGTTTTGAGATAAGTGGTTGTAATAATGAATTTTACAATCCTTCACCTCAAAAGGGAGCATATATCTAGATATTTTCAAGATTAAGATAAATTGATCAAAATTGTGAGGATTCAAGCAAAATATCAAGTGATATGAGTGGAATTGATAAAAATGAAGGTGAAAATTATTGTTAGAGAGAATGTGTTTGTTTTTATGATTAAGAAGAAGAGTTGAGTTGTCAAGACTTAATCTAAAAGTTATAATCATTATAAGAGTATGAGAATATGTTGTTTTTTATGGAAATGTGGTTTGCATACCATTAATTTTAATCATTCCAATGCTCATTTTCATTTTTTATTTCCATCTTTATATTTTCTACGACATGATATGACATTAACTACTTGTTTACAATTGGCTAATGCTTGCATGTATTCTATATTTTCCAAGAGATGACAACACGTGTGGGTGGATTCCTACTCAACCACCATGCAATTCATACATCCTTCCCTGGGTAGTTTAAGGTATGTGCTTTATTTTTTAATTTGAAATAATCTTGAATTCACATCACATACACCTATCAAAGTATGGATATTATGTAGACACCTAATTCTAGTATAAGATATTTTTCCATTATGTCTTTTTCTACTTTATTCACATTTGGCCACTTGTGTATCATTTCTCATTTTAGACACTTTGTAGCCCACGCTAAAATATATTTGGCCTTTGAACATTCTATATGTATTGAATATTCTATTATATTTATCTGCTTGGAGTTTACAAGTCTTAGTCATCCATTTTTTGAGTATTATGTCTTCATTCCTAAGTATTTATTTCTATTGAAGTGGATTTAAAAAAATGCCATATCCATCATGTTGGGAATATTTTGATACTTGATTTAGCCATATGTAGGATATAATAAATGAAATAATACCAAACCGTTAACCTTTACCACATTGGCATATAACCTAGGCCTAAAGACCTAAGTGTTTACTCGAGGAACAACAATAAACACCAAGGACCCCATTATGAGATAAAGTATAAATATGCACACATCATCCATATACACATAGAATAATATAATAATAACACATACATGTATTCCATTATTTACTCACATATTCAAAATATCATACACATGATACAAAGCATATACTTTTCTAGGCTACAATGATCCTTTGATAACAATATTTACATACAAAACTTAGAGGTCCTACCCTAAAACCATTGTTTGATGTTTATTTACAATCAAATATCACATTTTAGCTCGAAAACCTCCAAATTTCATTTGATTACCCACCAAGAATCATCAAATGGAAAGCCAAGTCCTATATTTAAAGGTTTTCTTAGACCCCTTGCTAGTTGTTTCCAAATCTTTATTTTGCAACTAGCATGTCAACTATGCATGCAGAAGAGAATATTCTATCTTAGAGCCTATCCACCTATCCACACATCATTTTATTCCTTTTACCTCTCTAACTCACACATAAATAGATGTGAGGTTTTTCTCTATTGATGATTTCCCCACTTGTCAATTCTTATCTTTCTCATAGGTGGTTTGCTCATTATTGAGGTAATCTTGTTTATTTGTGCACTCTTTTGATTTATGATTTTAGAATTATCTATCATTATTGGAATAAAACCTAACATGGTATTAGAGTGTTATCCTCTAAAAATGACACTTGAGTGCTAAGTGTGTTACTTGAGACCACCCATCCCTAGCTTATCCATAAACCTATCTTAAGGCCTATTTAGACACTTATCCAGCGTTTGTGAGGGCCACACACATCCCTAAACATCTCTAAAGTAGCCTTAGACCCTCAATTTATCATCATGGCCCCTAGTGCCTTAAATTCTTCCACCTCAACACTAGATCCATAATTTGGATAGTAGCGCTAATGGTGCTAATGTCCCAGTTAGGGTACTATAATCTTTTTCCCACCTCTAGCCACCAATAGATATATTTTCAAATCAACAACCACCTAGGGTTGGCCTATACCTATTTTAAGACCTGAATAAGCATTAGAATAATACACACAGACACACATGAATTTTATCCCTTTATTCACTAGATGGAAATGAGATGCAATGACAAAAATTAACTCATAACAAGTTGTGCACAATCAAGGTTATTAATCCCTATTCTATCCTACTTCTGCATATAGTCATCTAAAATATTTTGAAGCCTATATTACCCACATTTCCTATCTCAAAAACACTCAAATCATTCTAGCTGATGTTCATACTAGATTCATTTTCACTTGCACTAGCATTTAGGTGGTGAAAAATACATCGAACTTGATCCCTCTTCAGAGTATTGGTATGTAGGCAACTCTCATCACAATGGGGTGTTGAGGATGTCCATCCCACCCCACTAACATCACACATTGATACTTGTGTCAATAAAATACCCTAATAACATGAAGGTCTAGGGTTTACATGTAAAATCAGTCAAAATAGGTCACTAAAAGAGAATCATAACTTATGCACATAGGAACAGGCTTAGCAAACTCATACACAAGTGCACCTAAAAGCTCATACTAGTTTTGCCCAAAGGACACTAGTGCCAAAAAGATGATACTAGCACCATTAGTGTTACTTTCCAATTAGGTTGTTATTGTCCAAGAAGAAATTTGACACTTGGATCCTATCTACAACACTCAGATCAACTCTTGTCCTAGTTTGTATCCTCCAAATCTTTTGTCTTAGTTAATTATAGCTAAGTAATTTTTTACATAATTTATTACTATTTTAAAAAGGTTGAACTAGGTCAATTATGTTACAAATTAGTGGTTGTATTTACTGCATATTTCTACCCTGATTTACTTTACTTAGACCCTTTAACAACCTAGGGCTTAAACTTCATAAACCTAAAAAGTTAAATCATTTCGTGAACATGACTTACTTCAAATAATGCAAAAACCCTAACCATAAATAACCCTAGGGCTTATATTTATAGCCTTTTAGAACCCACATTCATATTTTAGATCCTTATATTTTTTGATTTGTATTTCATAAAATCAAGATAATAATGGCGAATGAAGTTTATCACTTTTTTGTACGAAGTTTTCTAGCTTCCTTTGCATGCTTGTTTATTTTCATTTGGAATGAATTCAAAGATGACATAAACACATATGTACATGATGCTTTATATTAGTTAAAATGTATATCATGTTTCAATCTATATTTAACATGTTATTATTTTCTTATGTGGAATTCAATTAAGAAACAAATCCTTACATACATAGAGGATTTGTTACATAAGCTAACAACTAGGTTTTAAGTTTCTATGTCATATATTATGCATAGGAAATAATCTCCTTCTCCTCCTCATATCCATGAGGGTGAAAGCTAATTTACCTCTAAACAGGTCCATTCTATCACTCCTCCATGATATTAATCAACCTATGCTATTGTTACCAATGCCCATACTTGACCTATCCGTGCCTCCACCTTTTTTCTACATGGCATGTGGATACATGTTCAATCAGAAGTAACTAGGGTTTGTACTTGTGAGACTCTAAGGGATAAAATTATCAATATGATCAGGTTCATTTCAAAATTATAAACTTAGAATCAACTATTGCATGAAAATATTACAACATCCAAAAATTATATTACAAGACAAAATCCTCTAGGGCACACTAGTGTCAATCATGTATATGCATCTTCACGTAGTCAATTTGTGGTGAGCAATGTTATATATAAAAATAGTAATTCACAACAAAGTGCATCTACAATTAGTGATTCAAAAATTACTTAAGATCAAAATAATACACAAAATGGGAATCGGGACACTCTCCCCCCACTTAACAATGAAAATCTTATTGTCGATAAGGACAAGATTTTACAAAGTTTCAAAGACAAACTTTGAGTAAAACCCTATGATCATGCACAAATTTTGCAAGCCGTAATAGAAACAAAGAATAAATCAAATAATGGTCAATCTCCTACTCCCCCAAATAACAATATTATTACACCTACTTTGGGGAAAACTTAGCTTGTGCAACAACCCATTTTAACTCGATAAGCCTCAACAATGGTAACACCTCCGATGTCTAATTCCTCCTCTCTATATGTAAAATCCCTTATGAATGCGATTCATTCTCTAAAAGATAAGGTTTTACATATTAAGTAGGGTGATACTAGGCCATCACATGATTTATATACTCATGTTCTTTTACATACACCTTTAGCACAACACATAGCATCAACTCCTTTGCCATCTGAATTTGTGGCGCCTAAACTTACTTTATATGATGGTAAGGGTGACCTAGAGCACCATATATGAGTTTCCCATGCAACATGTTTAGACTAAGTGTCTAATTATTGGTTCTTTACTAAGTTGTTTTTGCACATTCAAAAGGACTAGGCCTTAAAGTGGTTCTATGATCTTTTAAATTAATCCATCACCGCATTCAATCCATTGGTAGATATGTTTTTGGCACACTTTTCAACCAACATCAGTGATAAAATCTGATATGCTCAAGTGGCACAACTTAAGCAAAAATCCAATGAGCCTATTACAGATTATGTCTTGTGATGTAAAATTATATTGACAAAGATGAATAGCCCCATGGAAGATAGAGAGCTCCAAGACATATTCAAGTAGAATTTATTGTCAACATTGTATGAAGCTATCTTGTTCAAGAATTTTTCAACATTCACATATTTATGCCACACAATGAAAGAAAGGGAAGTCAAGCTTGTCTCTATGGGCAAATTAAAATATACAAGTGGATTATAATCAACTACTAAGATTTTTAATAAGCCTCCATATAAAGTAATGGCCTTGAAATAAGAGTGATCAAAAGGCCACTGTTAACGTAACTTTAAATCCACCTCCTTGCTTGGTTTTATCAACTCCTCCATAGAGAGTTTACAAAAATATTCTAGAATAACCAACACATGTTTTACAACATCTCTTATAATGAAATTTAATATCTCTCCCTCCCATCAAAGAGAATGCAAAGATAAGTCCTCTTATAAATAACTATGATTTCAATGCATTATGCGAGTATCACAGGGCACCAGACCATAATACAACCATATGCATCAGGGTGAAACATAAGATATAAGATTTGATAGAGGACAATGTTAATGATGTGGGAACACCTATAGAGGCACCTAGAGTTCAACCAATGAAAGCTAAGGCATTAAAAATATTTTTTGGATCCATTTATAAAACATACATCTAATGAGGTAAGCAACACTTCAACATCTTATCACACTATTACAGAGAATGGACACCCCCTACATAATATCATTGATGTGTATCATATTATAATACCAACTAGACCACTCATCACTTTCTCAGAGCAAGAGATTGTCGATGATACTTCAAATTTATATGCACTCTTTATACGTGCATACATTGATCATCATCTTATTTAGAGTATTATGGTTGACAATGGGTCAAGTATTAACATGTGCATTATCATACTTATACAACATTTGGGTTACTCAAACTATGACATTTCTATAATTGACACAGCGATTCATGGTTTTATTATCCATGTTCAGAACTCCATCAAGGATACTGTAATTCATTACAGGTTGGACCAACACATATGACCACTAGATTCTTAGTAGTACTTAATGCAGGCACATTTGACATGTTATTGGGTAGGCCATGGATACAAAAACTATGATCCATTCCATCCACCATAAATAAATGCCTCAAGTATATACATGTTAATCAGGGGGTTACAGTCGAGGGTCTTTCATATGAGTATCCTTTACTTATCCCACAGGTAGTTACACTGAAGCTACCAATTACAGTTTCAAGCACAATTTCCATCAATACATTGTAGAGTTTAGTTGAGCCACTAATGTAGGTGAGGTCTAATCCTATAGTATTAACACATATGCATACCCTCCCAAAAAGACCCTTATTAGAGAGACAATTGCATCAGAGATATGTTATAGATTCTAAAGGTCCTACCTCTACCCTTTTATGTCTAAGATCAATGTTATTGAGTTCCTAGGGTTCTCAGCATAGGACACCCATGCCAGTCATAGCATATTCTACCATATGGGTCCCTAAGACCCCTATAATTCACAGGATACCCCAATCAACTTCACAGATTCTTAACACCAGTCCATAGGTAGTACCATATATAGATCACTCAGTACAATAGGTTTTGGGACATTAATTATCTTTTCACACAACATGCACAATTATTGTTCATTTATTTGACATAAGCCACATTGATAGTGAGTATTCCGTGAGACTCATCGGTTAGTATGTTCCTCCCTACTTGTACATAGTTTCATTCACTCTTACTCCTTATATTTAGTTTCATTTTCTCATTTTACTTGTACATAACTTATATCCAAAAAATAAAAAAAAATAATATAATATGTCAAAGCACAAAAACATGAAACTATTTACTTAAAAAATATAAACTATGGATTGTATGCATCTCCATGTTTACATTTCTTATGTTTTCCAGGTACCACATATGATAGCTATCTTAGTATAGTCAATTTTTATCATACATACATGCTTCACTTGTTCTTGTCGAGTGTTCACAGATACTTACAGGACCCAAGTCCACTACACAGAATTAGATTTGCTACTATCTACCCATTAGGGGCATATAAATAGATACATATGTTCTTCATTTGATACATTCACCCACTTGGGGGGCATCCTATACACAATTTTTATTTCCAAGTTACATATTTCTAAACTTTACATCACAGATTTAACATTGTTATATCTTGATATTCATCATCTTACAATACTCAATTTTTTTTGATGACTACTACTCTAGACTCAGTTTATGTACATCTTCACACTTATATAGATTTGTACCACATGATCATGCATACTTTCAATTTATAGCTTTCCTAGTTTAGACTTGATTATGTCTCTATGATTTTACATCTATTCAATGGCATTTGCACATGCCATTGCTCTATGGTTGTATGCCACTTATTTTCATTATATGTATGCTTCGGACATGTGCTCATGTCCTTGTGTGTGCCTTATTGATTGTGTATGCATACATTTTAATATGCCCTTCCATGTGGTTTTAAGTTAAATTGCTTGTTATTTGCATATGTGGACATTTGAACATGTTATTATATGTCTTGCTTTCTAAGAATTAGTGACATGTGCCCATGTCCCTTGTGTTGTGGCCCCTTAGCCTACTTTGTGTGCCTCATGTGTGTGTATGTATACTTTTGTGTATGCATCATGCCCGTGACACTTGTATCTTAGTTGTTGCACACTCCAATTTTAGAAGTTATGAGGGACCTCATGCATCTCCCCTTCCTCCTTGGGTGCCTTGATGGACATCATGCCCTAACCCCCTAGATAGTCCCTCAGTTATTACTATGATTTGTTGTTCATATGCATTGCTATATTTTTCTTGATAGCCTTGTGACTGCTAAATCTAACATACATCGTACATTATAAACTTATGATCAAACCATCTTACATTCTGATGTTATGTATGCACATTATATTGGTTTATTACACAAATATAATTTATGCTATGGCTAACACACATCTTATAGATCTTTTTCTTTTGAGTATAGTTATTGCATAGGTTCAACAACTCCCATAAATGGAGGAGGCATTCACAGAGGTTTGCCATAGATATTAGGCTATCTGAATGCACTCATAATATAGTTTTTAGCACACAGGCACAAAATATAGAAATTAGTTATAGGAAAACACAGTGGGAAATAGTCACATAGACTAGTTTTAATTACACAAAAATTAGTACAATTGGACACTAGCACCCAAAATGGGACACTAGAGTCACCAATGCTACTATCTAATATATGGCACTATTGTCTAGTAGCTTTAGTTTCAAGAAATTCTAGATTGGATAGAAAAGTAAAGTAGGTACAATCTAGGTTTGCATAGGTTCAATTATAGATTACTAGTTTTTGCTCAGTTTAGCACATATTCATACCAATATGCTCAGATTGAGGACATCATGCACAACATGATCATTCTCATTTCAATTTTAGATACTCAGATAAAGATTATTACAAATCAATATAGAATCCATATACTCAAATATCAAATTTGGGGGCATGTGTACGGCACATTATTTCCATATTTTCACTTATGCACTGGTTGATCAGATGGAATGACAAACTCCATGTCATTATTTATGTTGTACACACTAGACACCATGTTCTAAATTATACACTATATTGTTGCCTTACTTCATTTACAGTGGTTGTCCTTCCCGAGTGGCTAAGGGTCATTTTACATTACAAAGATTCTAAGTGGCCCAAAGCCATCTAATAAAGTTTCAGTTACATCACACAATTTTAGTTTTAGATACATCTACTACACATGGGTAGGCAATGATGGAATCATAGTCTACTTAAGTTCTTAACCACCTACATGAGAGGGTTGAACACACCATCAATCTAATCCAAACTATTCATAGGTCATGATCCACCAAGGGTGGGCAATGGTGGATTCAAAACAAGTTTGAGTTATTGCACTGTCCACACATGGGGATTGAGCAAGCTATCATCTTAGTCCAAGTTATTCACCAATTTAATCACTATCTACATGCACACATACACATAGGTTGTCACCAAGTTTATGCATTGGTTTGTGTACCCAGTGAGGTGTATTCATTCCTTTCCTCTCTCTTATCTCCTTACTCAATTTTATCTTTTTTTTTATATATCTTAAGTAAGGATTGACATATGCATGTTTCATTTATAGAACATGTAATGGAGCATGATTCACACACTCAGACCTAGATTCACATACTTGGCCTCATAGATAAGTCTGAGAATGCTTCTTTTTTTCTTTATCTTAGTCATTCCACTTTGTTGCATTTTTAAATTAAAGAGCAGCAAATATAATCATCTAAAAATGACACTTGAGTGCTAAGAGTGTTACTTGAGACTACCCATCCCTAGCTTATCCCTAGACCTATCTTAGGGCCTATTTAGACACTTATCCAGGCTTTGTGCAGGCCACACATGTCCCTAAACATCTCTAAAGTAGTTATAAACCCCCACTTTAGTATTCTAGCACTTAGTGCCTCAAGGTATTGCCATCTAGACACTACTTCCATAATTTGGATAGTATCACCTGTTGGTTGAATATTTTGTCAATCAATGTACTGATAAACAAAATAAGTCTGATCAGCCAAAGTAGGAAGACAGGTCATCTAAATGTGCAGTTTTTACCACATCAAAAGGAGACTGATCTCTCCTCTCAACAAGGGGAGGTTCCCTATAGGTATGCTATATATATATATTAATAGAAAATAATACTCAAAGGTAGGACAAACCATCCATCTCTCTTTCTTCAGAGACGATGCATGTAGATCACATGAGAAACTCAAGGAAAATGACAGAAAGCACTCCTCTTCTTTCAGAAGTACTATTCAACAAGCCACAAGAATACTCCAGATAGTAACAACAAAATGTAGCAAAAGAAGTAATAACTACCAAAACGAGATGCAGCACCAAGTCTCCACCTGAATCACTCAAGAGTAAGATACGAAGGACAATGAGAGCACAAAGTCTTCTCAAAAGTCCTTTACATAGAAATGAAAGGAAAACACACTGAAAGGCAATTATGGGGGCACAAAGTCTCTCCACAGTTAACTCTTTAGGACACCTTTTTGACTAATTTCACTAATCTTGCTTGTTGAATTAAAGGAACAGAAAATACATCAAGGAAAAAGACATAAGAACAGTTTCCTTAACAACAAAGATATCATAGCACAAAGTCTGAAAAACCACTTGCTTTCTTATTCCAATAACAAAATATGATAAACAAACTGAGCTCAAAGTCTTAGAAGTGTCTTTCAATTTGGGCGGAGGTTCATTTTGATTGTCAAAAAAGAGATCCTTTACAATAACAAGAGAGTCATTTATATAGCCATTTCAAGAACTCGAGAATAGTAACACATCATGTTGCATTAGAATCTGTTAAGAAGACAGGCTGGGACTTAGGGGCATTTTACCCATTTGATTTTATCAATGTAGGGAAATAAGTCACGCTTATTGAAAGTGTGCAACTTTCAATGTCCACCTAACGATCTGATCTTACCTTCATCATTCCTCCTTTTTTGGTTAATTGAACTGGGTCTTGGATTTAGTTTGTTGTTCTATTTCTTCCTCATTTTTTGCTAGTCTTGGCCTTGAATTCTAGGAATGCATTCTGGTCTATAGATTCAAAGGATCAACAACTATTTTATGGGCTTTAAAATTGACGTTCACGCGCCCGTCGATGTGCTCTCAATAGCTAGTTCACTGTCTTTAATTTGACGTCTTCAGGTGCCTCACCCCTTGGTCCTTCTTCAGCTTCTCTATTTGGCACTTTTCTAGAAAGAATCTACCCTTTCAGGTCTTGAGGAATGATCTGCCTTGGGTCGAAAAGAGCCCCCCCCCTCTGCAAAGGTATCTGCCTTTTGGGAGGTCTTCAAATGGCCTTCGGGCTTCATACGGGTAACTAAGATTCTTCTTTCGGACTTCATGAAAATGTCCTTTACTTTAGTCGCTGAGAGTCCCCCATAAGGGCACCTACCCTTTGGGGTCCATCGATGACCTTTTCCTTAAGAGTCTCCCACATTTTTCCCCGCAGACTATCCCTCATGTTTTCTTCATGGGTATTTTCCCATAGACATTTTCCCTGAGGAAAATTCCCATAGACATTTGTCCCACGGAAAATTCCCGCAGACAAAAAGTCTAGGGAAAATTCTCGCGAATGAAAAGTCTGCAAAAATTTGTTCCGCAAAGTCTTTAAACAAGTCTTTGAATTTTTTGCCCGTATTCACTTCTTAAATTCTTTCAGACTTTTTGTCTGAAAGAATTCCTTCGAACAAAAGTTTGAAAGAATTATGTCTTAGCCAATTTTAAATGCCTTAAACAAAAATTTGAAAGAATTACCTTTTGGCTTCCTTGAAAATGACCCTTTCAAAGGGTGCTTTTGTTGATTAAGTGTCCTCCGCAAGGGCACTTGTCCTTTGGGAAGCTTCCTTTTACATTGAACTGCCCCTTTGAACTTTGGTGATGAACCAACAGTTAAACCGTTTCATTGAACCAATCAGTTGAACCAAGGCTTTGAACCAAAATGGTTCAAGCCGATGGTTCAATTGAATGAACCGACTGAATGAACCAAGCAGATGAACTGAGTGAACCAAGCAGATGAACCGAGTGAACCAAGTGAGTGAACCACTTGGTTGAACCATGTATTGAACCTTTTCATTGAACCAAGACGTTGAACCAAGTTTTGATTCAATGGTTTAAACAAAGCTTTGAACTGATGAACCATTTGATTGAACCCGCTGTTGAACCTTGAACCCGTTGAACCTTTGAACCAAAGTGGTTCAATGGTTTAAGCCACCTTGATTTGGCCAAGTGTTTTGAAGCTGATGAACCAATTAAAGTGATTAAACTTTGAACCTTGATGAAGTGCTTAACTCTTGCCAAAGACGTTGAACCTGTTGAACTTTGAACTTGTTGAACTTGTAGAAATGAGCCTGTTTATAGAGTTTGTAGATTTTTGAAAAGCTTGAAAAATGAGGAATTTGAATGCCAAAGACAAATTTTGAAAAGAGAAGAGATAATTTTGGTCTGTAAGACCAAAATAGTTCAAATGTTGTCCCAAAAATGAGTGATATTTTTGGGGGACAACAACTGGCTCCAGTTGGGGAACTTCTATCAATTGCAAAAATAATTGAAAGGAGTAGAATCAAGAATCTCCAGTGTCTTCATGTGTACCATTGGGTTACGGAGTTATGCTACCCACAAATGAAAGGCATCCAAAATGGAAACAAACAAAACAAAATAGAATTAAAAATTATACAAATATACATATGCAATGATCTGATACTTCAAGAATTGAAGTATTTTAGATACTGCTTTCTCCTTGTAGACCATGAAAATAGTGTGCCATCTCGGTAAACTAGCAGGAAAATATTTTGCCCCTAGAAACGGTGATGGGCGAATGGTGCTCTCCACCAGGAAACTAATTTACTGTGTCTTCTTCTTGGCCTTTTCTTCTTCTTGTTCCAAGGCAGGATGTGGTCTTCGAACTGGAAACCCTAATTCCTTGCTCTCTTGGTGAAGGATTCCTTTGCCTAATTTTGATTTGCAACAGCATGGTCCACCATCATAACTTGTTATTTTACTAGTCCAATCCAGCACATGATTGGATTGTCCATATCAAACTCTGGACAAACCATCAGCTCAGCATCTCCTTTGATGTGGAGTTTGACTTCTTCATGCTGAGCAGTGTTTAATCAGAGCAACAGAGATCTGTATCCAGCTGTGGAAGAAATGTTGACTTGCAAATTGCATGAAGGAAGAATATCTCTTTAAGGAGATATCAACACAGTCCCAACTTCATCATTGGTGGAAGAATTGATGTCATCATCAAAAGCTAATCTCCTATCAGATTTCTCTTTATTAGAGATGGAAGATCCTTCCTTGTTTATACTGCATCCTACCAATTCTCTTGAAGTCTTGTTTGGATCAATTCCTGGATTGTCAGCTACAGGACTTTCATCAGAAACATGAACATCTTTTGTGGTAAATAAATAAATACCCCTACTTGAAGACTCAAACAAAATTTGTGCTGTAGGGACTGATATTTGGGTGACCACGTATTTTGTCTCAGATAAGTCTGCATCTGGTTCTCCATCAATGTCTAATTGCTCAGGATTGACTTGCAGGGATTTAAACTTAGTCATTTGAATTTTGGATTCCTTGACATGATCAATCATGTCAAATGACTAGAATGGATTTGGAAGAGAGGATGGGAGTTCATCTTTTTGATTTCCAGAAGGGGGAGGACTGGTTTGTGAAGCTGAAGTAGAAGGTACAGAGATGTTCGATGTACTTACTTCTTTGGTAATCACTGGATCCTTTGATTGAAAAGGAAAAGGGGTTTTCTGATCAGCAATTAAAATTGTTGGTTGGGGTCGCTCCTTTGTCTTCTCTTTGTCAGCCTGTTGGGCTAACTGATTCTAGGACTGGGTGAATACTGCGTATGATCCTTTGATTGCTTCACCTTCCCTTCTGGGTTCATCCTGGTAATTTAGGAAACCAATGTGGGAGTCGCCAGTTGATTCTTCTAGATCCTCCCTAAAGAGATCAGTGCCATTTTCTTGCTCTAACTTAGGTTGGAAATAGGAAACATGCTCTGTTTTTAGATATCCAACTACTGAGTTTGTTGGAGGTGCTTCAAGGGCAGGATTCCTCTATGGAGGAAGAAGATGATTTTGTTTCCCTTGACTTCTGGCAGTGTTGCCTTGATATGGCTGATTAGGGAATGTCCTCCTTGGTATATCTTTATATAGAGGAGCAGAAGACATATTTTATGCCAATTGCCTTTTCAAGACGAGTAATTCATTTCCCAGCTTTTGTACCATTGGATCAGTGGTGCCTGTAGATGTATATTCAAAAAAAGATGAGAATCTATTTTTGTTTGGATCTCTTCTTATCTTCCCTACTAAGATGAGATCATCTTCTACCTCAGTGGCCAAAAGTTGAGCTGCAACAAGATCTATTTGACTAGCACGTCTCAAGAGAAAACTTACTTCAGGTAACTGAGAATTAATGAAAAAACATTTGAGATTCTCAACTGTAGGTCAAGCTATTACAGGGATTCTATTTCTCAGCTTGTTAAATTTGGCTATGAAATCCCTCATAGGCTCATGAGGCTCTTTCTTCATCTGAGTGAGTTGGGCCAGCAAGGCATGTGCATCTTCTGTAGGCTTGAACCTTACTTCGAACTTGGCTTTAAGTGTATTCCAGTCAATCACTGATCTAGCTTACAGATGGTAAAACCAGTTTGCAGCAGCACCTTGTAGTGTCTCCATAAAAAGCCTGATTGCCACGTCTTCAAATTCTACTCCAATAACACCACAGGCTATGCTGAAGGCTGCAATGTGTTCATCAAGATGAACTATCCCATCACCAAAAAAATTGGGGAAATTCTTCCTAGAACTACGTGAAAGCTCATGTAGAGGTGGAGTCAAGTTGAGTGGGCCAAAAGAGTTACCCCAGGGGCCTCAAACTGCCATGATTTTAATTTAATAAAAATAGAGATAACAAATCTGGACGGAGTAGCCAGATTACAAAACAAAAATGGAAAAGGACTAGCTCAGCTTCAGCTTAAAGCTTGAGGCTTCAAATTGCGCTTTCTTTCCTGGCAGCTCTAGTTTTGCAGACCAGATAATATAATGGAGATGGATGAAAAATGGAGATGGATGAAAACGGTAAGGCTATAAAGAATAATGGGTAAGACATGAAACAGAGTCGCCAGAGTCTATAATGGATAAGGGTTATAATGATAATGGGTTATATTCCCCAGCGGAGTCACCAAAAACTGTTGGTTGAATATTTTGTCGATCAACGTATTGATAAACAAAATAGGTCTGATCAGCCAAAGTAGGAAGACTGGTCATCCAAATGTGCAATTTTTACCACATCAAAAGGAGACTGATCTCTCCTCTCATTAAGGGGAGGTTACCTATAGGTATGCTATATATATATATATATTAACAGAGAATAATACTCAAGGGTAGGACAAACCATCCATCTCTCTTTCTTCAGAGATGATGCATGCAGATCACAAGAGAAACTCAAGGAAAATAACAGAAAGCACTCCTCTTCTTTCAGAAGTACTATTCAGCAAGTCATAAGAATACTCCAGATAGTAACAACAAAATCTAGCAAAAGAAGTAATAACCAACAAAATGAGATGCAGCACAAAGTCTCCACCTAAATCACTCAAGAGTAAGATACGAAGGACAATGAGGGCACAAAGTCTTCTCAAAGTCCTTTACACAGAAATGAAAAGAAAACACACTGAAAGGCAATTATGGGGGCACAAAGTCTCTCCACAGTTAACTCTTCTAGACACCTTTCTGACTAATTTCACTAATCCTGCTTGTTGAATTAAAGGAACAGAAAATGCATCAAGGGAAAACACATAAGAACAGTCTCCTTAACAACAAAGATATCATAGCACAAAGTCTGAAAAATCATTTGCTTTCTTATTCCAATAACAAAATATGATAAACAAACTGAGCTAAAAGTCTCAAAAGTGCCTTTCAATTTGGGCAGAGGTTCGTTCTGATTGTCAAAAAAAAAAGATGCTTTTACAATAGAAGAGAGTTCCTTATATAGCCATTTCAAGAAGAACTCAGGAACAGTAACACATCATGTTGCGTTGGAATCTATTAAGAAGATAGGCTGGGACTTAGGGGCATTTTACCCATTTGATTTTATCAATGTAGGGAAACAAGTCACGCTTATTGAAAGTGTGCAACTTTCAATGTCCACCTGACGATCTGATCTTACCTTCATTGTTCCTTCTTTTCTGGTTAATTGAACTGAGTCTTGGATTCAGTTTATTGTTCTATTTCTTCCTCGCTTTCTAGTAGTCTTGGCCTTGAATTCTAGGAATGCATTCTAGTATGTAGATTCAAAGGATCAACAACTATTTTATGGGCTTTAAAATTGATGTTCATGCACCTGTCGATGTGCTCTCAATGACTAGTTCACTGTCTTGAATTTGACGTTTTCGGGTGCGTCACCCCTTGGTCCTTCTTCAGCTTCTCTATTTGGCACTTTTTTGGAAAGAATATGCCCTTTTGGGTCTTGAGGAATGATCTGCCTTGGGTCGGAAAGAGGCCCCCCTCTACAAAGGTATCTGCCTTTTGGGCAGTCTTCAAATGGCCTTCGGGCTTCATACAGGTAACTAAGATTCTTCTTTCGGACTTCATGAAAATGTCCTTTACTTTGGTCACTGAGAGTCCCCCGCAAGGGCACCTGCCCTTCGGGGTCCTTCAGCGACCTTTTCCTTAAGAGTCTCCTGCATTTTCCCCCGTAGACTATCCCTCAGGTTTTCTCCGCGGGTATTTTCCTACGGACATTTTCCCTGGGGGAAATTCCCACGGACATTTGTCCCGCGGAAAATTCCCACGAACAAAAAGCCTAGGGAAAATTCCCGCGGATGAAAAGTTCGTAGAAATTTGTTCCGCCAAGTCTTTGAACAAGTCTTTAGATTTTTTGCCTGTATTCACTTCTTGAATTCTTTCAAACTTTTTGTCCGAAGGAATTCCTTTGAACAAAAGTCCAAAAGAATTATGTCTTAGCCAATTTTATATAACTTAAACAAAAATCTAAAAGAATTACCTTTCAGCTTCCTTGAAAATGACCCTTTCGAAGGGTGCTTTTGTCGATTAAGTGTCCTTCGCAAGGGCACTTGTCCTTCGGGAAGCTTCCTTTTACATTGAACCGCCCCTTTGAACTTTGGCGATGAACCAACAATTGAACCGTTTCGTTGAATCAATCAGTTGAACCAAGGCTTTGAACCAAAATGGTTCAAGCTGATGGTTCAATTGAATGAACCAACTGAATGAACCAAGCAGATTAATCGAGTGAACCAAGTGAGTGAACTGCTTGGTTGAACCATGCATTGAACCTTTTCGTTGAACCAACCGTTGAACCATGTTTTGGTTCAACGGTTCAATCAAAGCTTTGAACCGACGAACCATTTGATTGAACCTGTCATTGAACCTTAAACCTGTTGAACCTTTGAACCAAAGTGGTTCAATGGTTCAATGGTTCAAGCCGCCTTGATTTGGCTAAGTGTTTTGAAGCCGATTAACCAATTGAAGCGATTGAACTTTGAACCTTGATGAAGCGCTTAACTCTTGCCAAAGACATTGAACCTGTTGAACTTGTAGAAATGAGCCTATTTGCAGAGTATGTAGATTTCTGAAAAGCTTGAAAAATGAGGAATTTGAATGCCCAAGACAAATTTTGAAAAGAGAAGAGATAATTTTGGTCTGTAAGACCAAAATAGTTCAAATGTTGTCCCAAAAATGAGTGATATTTTTGGGGGACAACAGCACCAATGGGGCCAGTGTCCCTTTTTGGGTGATATTATATTTTTCCTGCCTCTGGCCACCAATAGATATATTTTCAAATCAACAATTACCTAGGGTCGACCTATACTTCTCTTAAGACCCACACAAGCTATAAAACAATATATATACATGAATTTTAGCCCTTTATTCACTAGATGGAAATGAGATGCAATAACAAAAATTATCTTAGAAAAAGTTATGCATAATCAAAGTTATTAATCTTTGTTTTGCCCTACTTCTGCATATAACCATACATAGTATTCCTAAGCCAAGATTACTCAGATTTACAATTGCAAGCACACTTAAATCACTCAAGTCGACATTCATACTAGCTTCACTTGCACTTGCACCAACACTTATGTGGGGAGAACTACATCAAGCTTGATCCCTCCTTAGAGTATTGATATGTAGGTAATTCTCATCACAATGTGGTGTTAAGAATGTCTAGCCTAACCCACTAACATCACATTTTTCTACTTGTGCCAATAAAATTCCCTAAATACATGAAGGTTTAGAGTTTGCATGTAAAATTAATTAAAATAATTCACCGACAGGGAATCAGAACTCATGCACACATGAACAGGCTTGGCAGACTCAGACATAAGTGCACCTAAAAGCTCAAAACAGTTATACATAGAGGACACTAGTGCCAAAATGAGGACACTAGCGCTATTATCACTACTATCCAAAAAGGGTTTTGACACCTGTATCTTGTCTGCAACACTTAGATAAGCTTCTATCCCAGTTTACAGCCTCTAGATCTTATGTCTCAGTCAATTTCTAGCTAAGTACTTATTTACATCATTTATTATTATTTTTAGAAAGGTCAAACTAGGTCAATTCTATTACAAATTAGTGGCTATATTTATTACACATTTCTAATATAATTTACTATACTTAGACCCTTTAAAAACCTAAAAATTAAACTCCATAACCCTAAAAAGTTAAATGATAGAGCTAATTAGTTTATAGCGTTGATTCTTGAGCTTGTGTAGTTTTTGTTCTTGGTGGAAAATCAAGTTTTTTGGACACCTTTTATGGAAATAAACTAATAATTTTTAGCTATATTTGAATGTATAAATAGTCTTGCATTAATAATGCAGTATTTCTTTTTCTCTTAATACAAGAGTAACATTTCATTCTAAATCTCAGTTTTGTATTGGTTGTTTCAAAGTTAAAGTTATTTGCCTTCTAACCTTTTTTAAGGTTGCTTAAGGAAAATTTCAAGCTATTTTGGTTTGTTTTTCAGCTAATTTATTCCTTCAAGTTCAGTTTTTCTAGATTATTTATACACATGTTTAGCTTAAGGCATCTTTATTCATTTTTGTAGTTTTTTACTAGTTTGATAATAGTATAGTTTTTTGTCGTATTTATCCATTCATCTATCTTCTTATTGGTTTATCCTGTTTCTAATTATGTAGTTGTGTTCCTTCCCTCTGTTATTTTTGTGACTATGTTTATGTTATTTGTGTTTTCCTTCTTGATTGACACTCTAGTCTAGATCTGTCTTAGCATTTCATCTTAGTATCTTGGCTTTGGGAATGTATTCTACCCATTTTGCAATATACTTTTTTGCCTTTTACCTCCATCTCATTGTTGGTTGTAACATCTCAAGATTAACACATAGTGATCTTGTACTTATGCCTTGGTGTGTGTAGTGTTTTAAGCGTAGTAGGTTACCTGAAGCATGTTGAATGTAGTTTTTTGTAATGATTTTTAGCAGTCCACATTTTTTTTACTTGTTAATACTTTCGAGGATATTAACATTCTGATTTTTTTTCTTTGTTCATGTCTTTGGTAGTAACACTTTGTTATCATTCTTTGCTTTCAAGTTTTTTAAAATAAAAAAAATAAAAATAAAGTTTTTGAATTCATTAGTTAGCTCAACTTAATGCCTTTTAAGCTTAACATTTTGTTTAACATGTAATTCAAAACCTTTTGGTATAGCGTTCATATATAACAATTTGTTCAATCATAACATTTTTGTTCAATCAAAACTCATTACATTACTATGTTTAGCTTTGAGTTGACATTTTGAATTGTTATGTGGCACTTTGTTTTCTATTTATTCATTAGAAGCTAAAATTCAATATCAATTCTTATGTGGTGCTTTACTTTCATAACTTATTAAATGTTTTCATTATTCTATTACAATGCTTTATTATTTTATTTTTTTAAATATCAAAACAAAAACAGTTTTTTTAATTTGTTTGAATAAACATAAATCTTTTAATTCATTGTTATATTGACTATCAAAGACTTGATCTCAAATCGAATTTTGGTATTCTGGTTGTGAACTTTAAACAAATAGCAATTAGTTGATTTTACTTTAAGTCTTTTTTTTTACAACTTTAGTATAAAGTTTTTTATGCTTTGATTATTTTTTAAACAAAATTGTTAATCTTTAGTAAGTTTGCCTTTTATTATCTGAGATTATTTTGAGCCTACTTAATTTATCTCGCTTTTAATTACATCTTCTTTCAAGTGCTCCGGGTTTTAAATTGACCATTTATTTAGAATTTAATAACATTACTTAAAATCTTGCTTTCAAAAAAGACGATTTAATACTCTTAAGCATCAAGTATAATGTCAAAGTATGACTATCAATGCTCTTCAAAACTCTTTTCATGAGCACATGGATAAAATACAATTTTTTTTTAAATGCACTCAATGCAAAACTTGTGCCTTTTACACCTGATCATGCTTCTAATGATGAATTTAAAATGCTTCTAAATAAATTCCTCTACATGCTCCTTCTGCTAACCCTAGCTTCAAAATCATGAAATCTATGAGTTATTTTGGTGGTGGTCTTGGTAAACATGCAAATAACACTTTTTTATATATTTATTCAAACCATCACAACTCATGCATGGCTCGGTTCTAATGCTTCATAAAGTAACTTGAAGTCTTTTTATCCTCTGCACCGAAGGACTTTGCATGATAGTGCTCCTAATTATCATACAACTTATTTTGATTATAATTCTTGTCATGTTCATTCTTTGGTTTAAAAAAGTAAAATTTGTGAGCTTTGTAATAAACATGAGCGTCCTATCTCTAAATGTTATAAATTGTATCCATGCAAATATTGTGGTAAATCAACTCACGACACTTTACATTATTGGAAAACCACTAACTCACATAATTCTAAGGTTAAAACTATTTAGATAACTAAAGATAATGTATCTTCTAGAGATATTGATGTGTCTTTG
Organism: Torreya grandis; assembly: GCA_037957365.1. NCBI lineage: Eukaryota > Viridiplantae > Streptophyta > Pinopsida > Cupressales > Taxaceae > Torreya > Torreya grandis. Next base: position 4,363,156 of record JARHVA010000714.1, on the reverse strand, counting down.
TGTAAAAATTATTCAATTGCTTCACATTGAATATATTTTTCAAGCGACACATCTTATTTATCTCCATTTTGATAAACTCAAACTTTTTATGCATTTCTTAATTTTATGTTGCAAATGAAATATGTTTTGATTTAGAGCTATTTTTTTACTAATTTATTTTTTGGTAAGATTCTGCACTTTAGGATGGAAGTTGTCTTTTGATCTATTTTCCTTTATATATCTAATTTTTTTACATTATTTGTATGTAGATCACATTTTTATGGCATACTGTTTACTTAACATGAAATCTGGTGTTAGCTTGTTTATTTTGTAAGTTTTAGTGGATCATTTCTCTTTGTTGGTACTCGTTCTATTGTGAATTGACCATATTATTCGAAGAGGATTCTTGGAGATTGTTGATGAGCACATTTTTATGAATTTTGATGACACCTTCTCTTCTTCTTTCTTCTTTCAAACTATTGTAATTCCTCTTGAGGTAATTTTCTATTAAGGGGGAGCATGTAATGCCAACTCCCTTTCTTGTATGGATAAGGTTTTCTCCACTTTTGTAACCCAAAATTAAGCTTAAGAGGGAGTGTTGGAGATTAACCTAATTTGGGTTCACTTTAGGCTAGTTTAGCTTATCCTAAATCTATATTTTATGTATAAATTTCTTATAATAATGAATTCATTTTATCCTAGATTTATGTGGTGTCTCATACTTTTTTTTTTAATAAGATTATAAGAGTTAGTCTCATAAGTAATCCTCCTCCCCCCCCCCTCCCCCCACCGCTCCTGCGCCCCCCTCCGCCTTCCCCCCCCCCCCCCCCCTCGCACATGTCACACACTTCCCTTCACCTTTTTGGGAATATGACCTTCGACACACACTAGATAGGGCTTGTAAGGTCATTATGACATTCTTTTAAATCCATCATCCTTCCTATTGCTCTATTTAAAGAACATTCTCCTCCTCTCTTCCACACCATCTTGCTCTAGTTATCTTGAGATTCCTCTTTTGACTTCAGGTCATTCTTCTATCTCTTTTATTAGCTTCTATTTGATATTATACTTGGAGATCAATACTTTGAAAGCATTCTAATATATGTGGATTTTTCTTTATTCAATGGTTTTCCCACTTGTCAATTATCATCTCTCTTATTTGTGGTTTGCTTGCTATTGAGATAATATTGTTTATTTATCCACTCTTTTGCTTTGTGATTTCAACATTATCTATCGTTCTCGGAAGAAACCTAATATATGTTTGATTTTTTCAAAATATCATGGTTTTATAGAATGGAGCTAGTAGATCCGATCACTGCAAGAATAATGTGGTCGAAGATAAATAAATTGAAGAGAAAGGATGGCCCTCTACTAGACACTTGAAAAATATCATTTCTTCCTTGTCAAGTAGTTGAAATGTCTTGAAGAAGTTAAATCCCTGGGTTAAACTAATAACAAGCATGGTGAAAGGCAGGATGGAAATTCTTAATGTTATAATAATTAAGGGATTTCATAATCCATGCACAAAAGTGAGGAATTTAAGGAACAAAGTTTATTGGAGTAAAGATTTAAAAATATTGATTGACATCTTCAACAACAACATCAAAAACAATGACTTACCTTCGTCACAAGATTTTGATACTACTTTTAAAGGGATTGCAAATTTAAAGATGAAATCATACATATTTATAAAAGGAATGTAGAGATTCAAAGACCAAAAATGGGAAACCATTGTTCATGAAATTAATAAGAATACTAAAGTCAGTCCCCCGAGTGACCAAGTATGGACCAAATTACTAAGTGATTTTCCCAAGAGTCATGAATTAGCTAAACAAGGATGAAGAAAGGTGGGGTGGCATGTAATAAGTTATGTTTTCACATTTGTGTTTTATTATTAGTGTCATAGGTGTGCTTTGCATTGGCACAAGAAATAATTCAGACTGAGTATTTTATTGTGTTGTAAAAAAAGTTGTAATATAATAATTTTGAATATTATCATGTGAATTTCATACATTAGTGTCCTAATACACTAAGTATGCATGTGAGGTATTGCAGTTTTAAATACACCTATATTATTTTAATACACTAGTGTCCTAATACACTATGTATGCATGTCGAGTGTTATATAATACCAAGTTTTAGGTGGCATTTTGTATTGGTAGGATACTAAGTAAAAGTAAGGTATAAATGCATAATTAAAGGATGCTTATTTAGGACAATTGTCATGAACATCAAGTGGAAACCTTTGCATCTACTCATGGTATATCAAAGGAAGGAACCTACCTATTACATAAGATATTTTTATGTTTTTCATAGGTATGATTTTACTCTGTTAATTGTATTTCTCCATTTTTATTTTTTTTTGCTTTCACATGTTCCATAGTTGAGCAGTGTTTTCCTCTATCATGGGTATTAAATGTGTTGTTAGAAAGAAGTAAAGTTGATGGAAATCGTAGGCCCTATAGGAAATAGGAAAACCCATTATTATTTTTAACTTCATGTGTAATGGAATATTATACTATTTATAGGAGTCATGTACTATTTTATATAGTCTATTTAAATATTATGTTCGTACAATATTTTTTTATTTAAATTTATTATAATAGTTTAGTATATCACTTATTATATGAGTACTTTGAATGATCAGGAATATTTCTTATGTAAGGAAGAATATTGTTCAAATGTGCTTTATAGTTATCTTTTACAATTTATGTAAATTTGTGATGGAATGATCTTAATAAGATGTGTGAAATTATTCTAGTAAAAATGAGTAATGCTCAATGTAGTAATAAGGCATTGGTCCTGGGATCTTGATTAAATAAGATGCAAATCATTTCCTTCTTGTTTTTATCGAAACATGTTGTAATTATTTGCAAATATATTTAGTATTTCCACTTGAGCTTCATGTGAGCACATAATCTCATCCATCTTTATCATTTGAAATATTCTTTAACTTGTTCATGGTGAATTATGTGTTATCTTTACATTTTTCATATTACAATTGAGATTTAATGATTTTTCAAGCAAACATGTGTTCATTGTGTTAGTGACAATGAATGGGGCTAATTAAATTTTAGGGTTATATTTATTTGATAAATCTATAAGGTTTCAAACATAGTAATTTTTCGTGAATCATTTTAGGACTACGAGGGAAGTCATCCTAGGTCTAGCAGACCCTAAAGTGAGAAGACTTAACCTAGTCTTTGGAATTGTCCTCCCATCCCTGTGTCATCTTGTTATTCAACAAGTTCACAATAAAGGATGAGTAGAATTCTTAACAAGACAATAGATTCAGATAAAAGGTGTTTGATTGGGAACCAACAGATCCTTCCCTCTATATTACCATATATCCTTATACCATGATTGTTGGCTTTATCACTTCCACATAATCAGATTGAGTGCAAGTAAGGTAATATTTGAATTGAAAAATTCTATATGTACACAATAACCCTATTATATTCTATATAAAAATAATCATAACAAACATTGATCACAACATTTTGCAAACACAAGGAAAACAACTAGATATTGCATCTTAGCTTTCCTTTTACTACATTAAATAATTATTGTTGCATACTTATACCAAAATAATAAAATTTGCATTAGTTAAGAAGCATGTAGTATTCACCCTAGTTTCATCTCGTGTCTCATATAATATGGAGAAGGGATGTGATTATCATATACACATATCTTATTTTTGACATGCATGAGTGCTAATTGTCAATATGTCACAAAGTAAGGGGTTTGTTAAAAATAGTATTATGTGTACTCTCATTAATTTGGATATTATTATTTGTGATAATTATGTAGAGATTGTTACGTGAGTAACAATCACACTAATATAAGATAATATGTGAGTTGTGATAATATTAGTTGTTAGTTGTTAGAATAATTAATTTATATTTAAGGTGAGTGATTATAAAACACCTCCTATATATTTATAAACTCATATTGAATAAACTGATTCATGTTGATTAACCAAATTTATACTTTGCACATTTGTGAGCTTCAGTTCTTTACTACAAAATGGTGTAAAACCTATTAGTGGTATTAAGAGCAGGTCCCTCAAGTCTCTCTGAAGACCTTCACACATGAGCAGGATATAAGGGAGGTGAGCGCGCTCAGTCGAGTACAATACTGTACAAGGGATCGCGCATTCTACCCCCCTGCACACATGTCCATACCCTACCTGATTCAATGTTTGTTCAATGCTTATTCAAACATATAGATTTTTGCTAATGTGACATCATTTTATTCGCAAATAATTTGAAAATGGTCAAAAATTTGTCAGAGTGTAGGGGAGGCTTGGTTGGGCCTAGACAATAGTGCATGCTATTGTGATGGACGGTACGATGGGCTCACTTGTGCCCTCAAGTGTGCTCAGAGATGCCTTTTCCCTATATGTGTGCATCATATAAGAATTGTTATTTCACCACTCCTTATTTCTTATCAAATCAACACAATGATGAGGGAGTGCAAACCACATGCTAATATCATTAATTTGTGGTTTAATATTCTTGCATATTGTCAATGGTTAAATAGTGAAAACCATGTGTAAACTCAATGGCATTCACCATCCACCTGGATCTCCTACTTTCTTCACTCTGTTCACTCTTTCCGTTGTCTTTATTTCCATATTATAATGTGTAAATTTTTTTTGTTGCTGTCAAACTAGACCGTACAAATTTTGCATAAAGGTTTAAATCTATTTGGTGGTTTTTAGGCTTGTAAAAGAAAGTTCATCTCAGCGCAATCTCGAGTCCCCTTCACTCCACAAATTTTGGCTTTGAAGGTTTTTTTGGTTGCATTTGAAACAAATTGGCCCACACCCTCTTCTCCATCTAGATTTGATCTTCTATGGGCTACCTCGGATCCATGGCGACCATGACGTGTTTACATTATCTACCTCGACAGATTCGGTAATCAAAATTTCCTACTCATAGCATGACATCCTTATCTCCCATGAGCTTCCACTATGTGACATTGCTCCTCTCGACGGATCTTGACACTATGGCGACTTCTATCCTGTCTGTGTCTTGACTTAGCTCCTCTGGGCGACACTCCTCCCCTCTTACACTGTTTGCTCTTTGACGAGCTACACCATTCGTATTTGAAGGAGTCTTCACACGCCAACAACCTCCCACTCGTGTTATTTCCACGATGGGCCTCCCAACGTGACACAAATAATTGCTTTTGAATGAATGAATGAATGAGTTTTAATAACGTCCACGAGACCAAAGAGTCTATGGGACCAAGTGTCAAGACCATTAGGAGTTCTTCAGATTCCTTTCGATGTCATCTCGCCTCTTATGAATCTTTACCAACAGTCGAGTTGTGTTGTGTAACCTCTCTTCCTCAAATAACTCACTAAAACTGCCCACATTCACGTTGTTATCTTGCTGGATATGGATATCCTTGTATGCATCGCACTCCTTAATGAAGTATCGTTCAGTTTCAACTGTTCTATCACTGTAGAAAATGCAAGTCCTATCATCCCATCTTTCCTTGGGAACCGTCCATCTACCAGTGTCACAGCGAAGATGGTGTGAACCGGTCCTCAATTGTGCCACTAGGAGCCTAGCTTTACCTTTAAGATCGGCACGTAGGTATGCTTTATCCATGCATTCCCAAGTGGGATTGAACTCTTTAATATAATGCATTTTTTTATGCCCAATTTGATTTGTCCACATGGCAGTTCTGAATTTTTCTAACACAAACTTTTTTATTTCCTCTTTGGTGTTAGGGCACTCATGTAATTTAATGTCCCATTTTCCCAACCACTTGAGTTCATCCACGTCTTCTTCCTCCGATCTAACACCTTGTTCACCACCATTTTGGGCCACTGGTGATTCCCCATGTTTTCAACCTTTTTTAGGTAGCTTAGTAACCGTGAAATCACTGCAGCTTCCATTGGGAAAGTACCGGCCTCCGCCAAGAGAATGTCATATGGAACAGTTGCTTTGACTTTAAGACTACTGGTGATAAGATGTTTTTGAATTCTTTCCAACTGTCTCCCTCTGTGATTTGACACGCTGCTTCCCTAAACCTCACAACCGTAGAGGACAACTGGTGCGACCAACAAACCAAAAAGGGTTTTCTTGGTTTTCTAGTCCCAAAGTTCCACTTTCCTACCCCTGTTCTGGAGAAGGTAAGAAGCTCTTCAACCTCCTTGAATCCTTTTTGCCCTGCAAGTTTCCCAACTGACCCTGTTATGAAAAACAATGCCAAGATACTTGTATTCTTCGACGATTTCCAACGGGCTACCTTCGAACATAAAATTAGTTTGTTGTTGTTTCCTTTTTAGAGGGAAGATCATGACTATAGTCTTGCTAATGTTCACTTGCATCCCGACATCTTGGCAAAATAGCTCTAAAGCCTTCAAGTGACCCCTCAAACCATGGGCATTTTTTGCTATAAGAATAAGATCATCTGCATATAAAAATAGCTTTACTACAAAACTGGCCAATTGGATGCCACCCCCTTCGATTTTATTTATCCATTCCTCAAGTTTGTTAATGTAAAGACCAAACAAAGTGGGGGAGAGTGGGCACCCCTGCTTGACCCCGATGTTGTTGCCGAAGCATTCATACATGCCTTCTCTAGTTCTGATTTTTGCTCTAACACGCTCATAAAGTTTGTGAACAACTGCGCTAAACTCATCAGGGACCCCCAATTCTTCCATCATTTCCCAGAGTTTGTCTCTGGGCACTGTGTCAAAAGCTTTTTTAAAATCCACAAAACAATAGTAAGCTTCCCCACCTTGGGTGTTCCAAGCTTTTTCAATCAAATCCCTAAGAGTAATGGAGTGATCAATGGTAGAGTGTCTTGGTTTAAGACCAGCGTGTCCCTTTGCTCTTTTCCCTTTTTTTTCTGCCCAACCGCTGATTCTACGTTCAATCAAACTCCCAAATAACTTTCCAAAAAGAGGGTTGACCATGATAATTGAACTGACTTCTCCAACTTCCCATGGCGGTAAAAGGCCCGGATACCTTCATATGCCAATTGTAACTGGGCGATGAAAGATAAAGTTCAGGTTTTCGTTTGTTTTGTTTTAGTATCATTTTGTTTTTAAAGTTTTAGTTATTCATAATGGTTTGGGTTTTTTATTTTTAGGTTTGGTTTAAGAACCCGTGGTTTTGTTAATTTCGTGGCTTTAGTATTTATTTAGTGGTTTTATTTTATAATTTATGGTTTTGGTTTTTATGGTACGCGGTTTTTTAGTCTAGTTAAAGTCTTTGATTTAATTTAATTTAATTTATTTTTTTTGTTTTTGTTTTTGTTTTCGGGGTTAAGTGGTGTTAAGTTTCGGTTTAGGTTTAAAAATAATTTATTAGTTTTGAATTTTTATGATATTTTCTAAATTTAATTTTAGATTTATGATTTTTAAGTTTTAGTTTTATTTATTTATTATTATTATTTTTTTTTCTGGGATTGTTTCGTGCTTTTTGATTTTTTAATTTTATTTGTTTTTTTAATAAGTATTAAGTTTTGATTTTCATTTTAGTTTTTTATTTCTGTTTATGTTTTATTTTAAAATTTAATATTAGTTTATTTATTTAGTTTTATATTATTTAAAGATTTAAATTTATTTTATAAGTTTTGTATTCGTAAGTAAGTTATGAGTTTAGTATTTTGTTTTAAGTTTATTCAATTTAATATTTTTGTTTTTATTATTAATTTTTAGTATTTAAAGTTTTTTGTTAATAAGTTTTTTGGGTCGAAAGTTATCAAATAAGTTTTTTTTGGTGTAAGTCAATATTTTTAACAATAAAATATATCATTTTCTTTAAATCAATTTTTTATTAATGTGATAGATGTATTATCGGGTGATCCTGACATTTACAAGTAAAAATTTTAGGGGGGTTATATGTGTTTCATTTTCATATGTGAGCGATATTATTATTTGTGATAATTGTGTGGTTCAATTGTTATGTGAGTAACAATCACATTAATATAAGATAATAGGTGAATTGTGATAATATTAGTTGTTAGTTATTAAAAAACTAATCTATATTTAAAGTGAGTGGTTATAGGACATCTCCTATATATTTGTAAACTCATATCAACATCAACAATCTTAATGTTGATTGACCAAATTCGTGCTTTACACATTTGTGAGCTCTGACTCTTTACTACAAAATGAGGTAAAACCCATCAAGGTTGACTAAGGTAGGCCCCTAAAAATAAAATCCAAATTTTTAAATATTTGTAGGGTCACATGGCATATATTAGAGCTTGAGAAAATGAGAATAAATTCTTGCAATCATTAACACCAATTCATTGATCCAAGAGATGAAGGGTTTCGTGAAGTTTCAAACCTATCAAATCAACACAAACACTATCAAAACAACACTGCCACTTTTGGGATAGACTCTTATAATCATAACAATACAATTCTTGTCAGTCATTATTGCGACAATCTAATATTGGTCATTTCAACAAATCATAGTCATCTTTCCATATTATCTTATACACTAATTCTATATCTTTTCTTAACATTTTTAGCCTTTTTCAAAGTTAAAGTGCGTTGAAAATCAGGTATATGCCTATAGATCTCCTTGTCAATTATCAATTATTCTAGTTACTTTGATTCTATATCCCTTTATCACTTAAGGCCAAATATTTATTCATTATTTTATTGTTAAAATTTAATGTAGATTGCATAATAAGAAATTACAATAAACTGTATAAAAACAAATTCTTTCAAGATTTAATTCAAATGAGATATATTATTCATGCAAGATATTTTACATTTTAAATGGGATATATTTTACATTTCTTAAAGATTAGGAGATAGGGCTCATCAAATGAATCCCTCAAATCTCTTTTGCGATATTTTCTTACATACACCTTTGTCCTAATATCACTTTTAGAAACATTATCTACATGAGTTGATTTAATAACTCTTGTTAATTTTATCTAACTATTAAAATATATTTACTCATCCATATGAGTGCTAACAAGACTTTTCCTAACATTTCCCCTTAGTGCAAATATGTGAGAAGACAAACATATCTTTTCGACATTACTCTTTAAAAATATTGTTTAACCCAGGTAAAACTTTGTCAATTTACCTCTTTACTCTCGTAAAGATGTAGCTCCCGAGCTAAATTCTGTAGAACCATTCTCATTCCTCAGGTTCTTGAATTTTGAATTCTCCAGATTCTTAAAGCTCATGAATTATCTGGACAACCATTCGTGCCGAGTTTACCTCAAAATCTTTTCCTACCCTTAAAAAGTGCTTCTTTGGAATATGCATGTTTCCAAAATATTGCTAGAGAGGTTTATTGAGCATAGTTGAAAAAAAAAAAACATATGTGAATAAGGATGTACTTTTATTCTTATTCTCTTAATACACACCACACAACACTAAACTAAAAAATTAAAAAGAAATACCACTAAAACATTATGCACTCTGTCGCTAGTGGTTGATGAGAGGACGTTGGAAGTCCTCCTTTCTTTGTTACCTTTACCCTGTTGTAAATCATTAATTACTTATCAATTTTATTTTCGAAGCTCATTTACATATCATTTTAATAAAAAATCCCTTATTTTTGACATGCACATCAAATTTCAAATTCGTCCGAAAATATATCTAATTACAAATTATTATTTTTTTTTTTTTTTTTTTACACTTTTATAATAGTGACTAAACCAAATGATAAGATGACACATTTTACAACATACATGTGACTTGACTTAAAACAAAAACAAGAATGTTGACACCATATAAAACAATATGAGTCAACATTACAAGTGAACAAAATAAGTTGAATTTGTCACGGATTATTACCACTAAATTACTAAAAACGAAATTAAAGTAAACAAAAACACACAAACACCTAAGCACGTACCAATTTATGATGCCACCACTCATAGATGGATAATCTCCAAGGTGTGAAAGTTATCAGGGCCAAAATGCACACGATGGAAGATTTGTATGTTGATGGAAGTATATACATACAAGCATGATTTAGACAAGAGACGTCCACAGTGGTTGTTAGGTGATTATCAACAGAAGCATGCAACAAATGCATGAAGGTATGTATACTCGCGAATGGAGACTAGGATCTTCAGACTACAGTGAAGCACATCTTAATACAAATGTTTTAGATTAATCCATACAAAACTGTACTCGATGTCTAGTAACGAAGGTCCAGGGCAATGAATGTTGGACGATCCAAAGAAAACTATAACACAATGATTTGAATATAATCGAGGACAAAAAATAGACCACAATGACCTTTGATTTGAATATTACAATTCTAGAGTCATAAATGAAAATAAGATGGTTTAGATGAATAATGTGATGTTTGATAAATATGGAATTAGTCATTAGAATATGAAAATAAAATTAGGGTTTTTGTGATAAGATAATTATAATTTAAAAAATTTGTTGTGATTCAAGTATTTTTTTAGAGTTGTACACTTTATATTTAAGGTTACCATAATTATATAATCTATATTTTTTGACCGAAATCTGCACAGATGCTACGTGGATGTCAAGGGATTATCAACATATGCAGAAGCACATAGCAAATGCATGAAGGTAGACTAGGATCTTGAGACTAGAGTGAAGTGTGTCTTCATACAAATGCTTTAGACTAATCCACACAAAACTAAACTCAATGTCTAGTAACGAAAGTCCAGGGCAATGAATGTTGAACGATCAAAGAAAACATCAACATAATGATTTGAATATAATCAAGGACAAAAATAGACCAGAATGATCTTTGATTTTAATATTACAATTCTAGAGTAATAAATGAAAATAAGATGGTTTAGATGAATACCTTGATGTTTGGAAAATATGGAACTAGTCATTAGAGTATGAAAATAAAATTAGGGTTTTTGTGACTTAAGCATTTTTTAGAGTTGTACGTTCCACATTCAAAGTTATCATAATTATATAATCTATGTTTATGAAAAATTACATACAAATATAATTTGATTTGAAGATTATGTTTGTTCAGTTTGGGGTTGGTTTAAGGTCCATGAAGAACCCAATGGATAACCACACTTAATGAATTAAATCGATTATTGTAGAATCATATATGTAGTGATAGAGGTTGAAAGATATATTAGAGTTTAATGAGACAAATAAAGAGATAACAAGAATAATGAGCATCAAATTAGAACTATAAACTACAAAGTTAAATCATGCAATAGTTTTGTACAATAATATGAGAGATCAATTGTTATTGTGATGATCACTACTTCTTAGTTTGTCTTTATTTGATTCTCCCCTATAAGAATGGAAGTGTAGACTAATCCACAAGTGTGTAAGATGAAGGGTCGAATGGTCCATTATTATAGTTAAGAACAACCTCTTCATAACTAATCATTATTTTTTCATCTTTTGGTAATGCCAATGTGGAGCTGCATGGAACAATATTGACAATAAATTTTATATGATGTTGAATCTAGATGAAATCTACTAATATTGACACTATGAGAGCTATATGACATCAATACAAGGAGTTAGGGATCTTTAATATGATCACATGTGCTTGGGATGATCCCAAAGCTGTTGGTGAAGATGACACATAACATGAAGCAAGGCCATTATTGATGTAGTCACTGTTAGAAAGTCCAAATGAAGGACATTATTAGACCATGTAACCCACAATTTCCATGTTCGAACACCTAAAGTGGTGTGCACCATAATGACATGCAACATAAAACAATAATTTACCATAATAACTTAAATGGAGGAAAACGTAAACTTAGGCATAAAACATTAATTTCTTATTCAGTGTTCAAATTTAGAGATTACAATGATCCCAAACAAGATATAAAAAATAAGATACTCTTGCACTAAAATTGTCAGCGTGCAATACTATGTGTGAACCATAGATTGATCCTTCTTCTATTACAAGTCACAACAACACACCATCTACTTCTTAGACTTGCTTTATGTATTCTTACTATGGTTGACAACCCCTTTTTTGACTTCAATCATCATATTTATAGGCACATGAATTCATTATGGAAGTTGAAACATTTTTCCATCCTTATCATCCAATAATCTAGCCATGACTATTTTCCTTCTGACTATTATAGTCTAGCTCAAACATAACCCATGGTGGTTAAATATAATGCAAATCAAAGTCAACATGTGGTCAACATTTTGCCTTCCATCTTCACAAATGTGTGCATCCACCAAATGGTTTTGTGCAAACATTGCGACTATTTGCATGTTTGAACTTAAAAGCTGCCATCTCTTGTGAAGGACTTCTATATATAAATGGATTTTAAACCTTTGCATGAACATATTCTTTGTAACTTATTTACCACCATTACACCAAGTGCACAACTACCACCTTTGCATAGACTCTACGCATGTGCAAGGCTATACATTATTTTCCTATAAAGACTACACACACCAAAGACTACACAAATTACTTATTCTCACTCTAAATATTTTTAGGTGATGTAAATTACTTTTGTGCCTAAAATTTCTTTCATCTTACAACCTTTGAAAGTGAAATAAACCATGAGCTCTTAATCATGTGTATTTCATGAGGTATACAACATATTTTCCATACTTTTCGATTTCCAATGTGCTAAATGATGTTGTATCTTTAACTTCATGACCCTTCCACTACATTAAATATTCCTTACACTCTTTCCTATGCATATTCTTGATTTTGGTTCCATAACTTGCTTAATCTCCTCTACCTTCTCTCACACCTTCTTAGCAATTTATTGCCTCTAATCTACCTTTCCAGAATATGTGCTTCATTCCCATCATTAGGTTTCCCCTCAATATAAGGGTATATGTTTTCAACTTTGAATATATATGACATATTTATCCCTTTGGGAAAATCTATCTCATAGGCATTAGTCACAAACTTCCACAATATTTTACATGGGGTGATTTTCTTCCATTTCAACTTTTTGTATGTTCCTTTTGGAAACCTCTTTAAATGAACGTGCACCAAGATCATGTCACCAACTTAAAATTATACCTCTATCCTCTTTATATTTGTGTATTTTTTGTATTACACATTCTTCTCCTCCAATTGCTTGCCCACTTGTCAATGCACGTAGTGCATGTATTCAACAAAATCTTTAGCTTATGCACTCACCTTTTATTTTCTTGGATGTCATGCTATTTCATGACACCTCTTAGACTCTTTTTGTAAACAGTATGGAATGGGGTATTTTTAGTGCTTTTGTATATTGAATTAATGTATGTGAAATTTGCTTGTACTAAGATTGAATCCCATAATCAAGGCTTTCATCCCACTAAAATTATTAACAACTTCCCAAGGCTTGTGTTAACCACCTCAATTTGGCCATCTATCTAGGGACAATATACTAAACTAAATTGTATCTAAGTGTTCAATTTCTTCCACAAAGTTCACCAAAAGTGTCCAACAAACTTATTATCATTTTTAAACACAATGATATGTGGTAATCCATGTAGCCTTACAACTTATCAAAAAAAAATAGCTAGTTGCATAACATCATTCGTCAATTTACAAGCCATAAAATGAGCCAATTTATAAAATATATCTACCACAAAAAATATATAATCATAATCACAAATAAAATCCATGCTAAAGTGTTCCCATGGTTTCTTAGGTGTTGATAAAGGTTGATACAACACAATGTTTTGACTTTTGCCTTTTACCAATTGGAAAATTTTACACCCCTTTATATATATCTTCACATATCCACATACATGTGTATCCAAAAATATCATCCACTCAGATACATCATTATTTTACCAATGCCATAATGACCAACCAATATGCCGCTATGATTTTCTTGGATCGAATTCTCATGCATAGATCCCTTGGGTATGCATAAATGTGTTCCTTTGAATAACAACCCCCTTTTTCAAAAGATAATCCAACTAAGTCATTATATCTAAGTGCATAGGATCTATACACACCTTCCATGCTTCCTTGAATTATTCACCCTTTACATATAACTCTTTTATGGCATCAAATCCCATGACCTTTATATGCAATTATTTACAACTCAATTATATTTTCCAGTCCTATACCTAAATACAAATTAATAAATTTGAAATGTAATATTATTATAAAGATTATTTCGTATAATTTGGACTTATACCCACTAAAGTGGAGTGGAGAAAATTTTCTCCAAAAATAATTTTTTTATATTCCAAATAAATTGGACTATTTCAAACCATTTGGGCATAGATCATTTTGAATGAATTGGGTTATTTCACATAATTTGGACTTATACCCACTAAAGTGGAGTGGAGAATTTTTTTTTTCTATATTTCAAATAAATTGGACTATTTCAAACTATTTGGGCATAGATTATTTTGAATAAATTGGGTTATTTTAAATAATGTGGACTTATACTTACTAAAGTAGAGTCAATAAAATTTTCTCCAAAAATAAATTTTTTATATTATAAATAAATTGAACTATTTCAAAGCATTTGGGCATATATAATTTTGAATAAATTTCGCTATTTTAAATAATTTAGACTTATAACCACTAAAATGGAGTGAAAATATTTTTCTCTAAAAATAAATTTTCTATATTCCAAATAAATTGGACTGTTTCAAACCATTTGGGCATAGATCATTTCGATTAAATTGGGTTATTTTGAATAATTTGGACTTATATCCACTAAAGTGGAGTGAAGAATATTTTCTCCATAAATATGTTTTCTATATTATAAATAAATCGGATTATTTCAAACCATTTGAACACAAATCATTTTAAATAGATTAGATTATTTCAAACATGTGGCACCCTTCTGGGCCTTTAGATTGATTGATCCTTTTATGTAGCTTTCATTATTGGGACACGTGGTACCATTTTACTGTCCCTCTGCCTATGCCTGAATGAAATAGTTTCATAGACTCAAAGTTTCAAAGTCTACTAATAAGTGGACTAATGCATGGAGTATTTAATCAACCAATTTCATATTTGGTCCTTACCACTAGACATAGCCCTGGCCCTGAGCACTCAAAAAAATGGTACTTTGAAGGTATCATAAAGCCCCTCAAGGTATCTAGAATATGAGGATGAGGAAGAGCACTCGTGCGTAGGTAGTTAGTGTATCTAAAGATGAGAAATAACACTCATGCATAGGCAGTTAGCCCATTTAAAGAGGTTGGAAAAAATTTCAATATCAGTTGAATTTGGTTTTATTGTTATGCTTCACACAATATAAGTCCTCACTAGGCCCAAGAAAATTCTTTACTACAGAATTTTGGCCTGCTAATGCCCTTGTAGTAATCACATGAACAAAGGCATGGCAATATTATGATCAACTAGGGCAGTTTAACACATGATGGCTTGAGGCTCTAGCTTTGATCAGGTTACACCCTCAAATTCCATGAGATGTCATGCAATATTTAGGGCAACATATGTCAATAACTAAGTTGTACAATGGTATTCAAATCAAGGTGCATGAGAACAAGCTATGTAAGAAAAGTAAATAAAATTAAGTGGTGCGAGAGAAAATTGCTACAGAATAGTACTAAAAGGAGGAAGAAGCCAAGTATGAAGTAGAGGAGCAAGCTACTAAGGAAAAAGCAAAGGTTGATGCTAAAGCTAAAGTGAAGGATGATGTTAAAGCTATGGCTAAGGTAGATTCCAAGGCCCAAACCAAGGTCGAGGAACAAGCCCAAATTTAGATTGAGGCTGTATCCAAGGCTTAAGTTGAGGTTGAGGCACAAATTGTAAAAGAAAAGGAAGCTAAGGAAAAGGTAGAAGCAAAATACATAACATCCCACAAGGACGTGACCCAATTAGGTTCACCAGAGGAGACTTCATTGGAGCCCTCTACCCAATGGTTGTGGGATGTCCCTACCATATCATCTCATCGTACCACTTTCTTACTTTTGTTGGCTCAATTTATGCCAACTCCTACCACAGTCACAACCACATCCACTACACTTGCTCCCACTTCCATGAAGACATATTTGGATATTTTACAGCTGCTATTTTCTAAGAAAATTGAAGGAACAACTACATTCCAAGAATCCATTGAGCAAAAGGCTTTGAACTTGGAACAAATTTTTTTTTGGCTAAATGAGTAGAAAGCATACACAAAAAATCTAATGGCTAAGGATAGACAATTCATCAATGATACTTGTTCTGCTTTAGTTATGCAAGTACTTGGTGATTAGGTAATGTCTGATGATAAATAACTCAATCTGTTGTCGACTCAACTAACAAAGGATTTAGTGAGTGCACAAAAATTGCTCACACTGCATACCCAAGGGTAGGCTATATGCACTAAAATGGAATCCATCTGTGAACTACTGGAGGAATATGTACAGGGCCTAGGAGATAACTTAAAGGGCCTTGTAATACCTTCAAGGGTACCCTTATGCATGTTTAAAAGGTATCTCTTAGGAGATAAATTTAATATACCCTTGATTGTCCTTCAAGGTATCTTCTAAGAGATTCCTTAAAGGGTCTTGTTGTACCTTCAAGGGTTCTCCTAGTAGATACCTTGAACATGCCTATGATTGGAATTTTCTTCTATTACACACACACACACAATTACTTCTTCTCAAAATAAGCAAAAGACAAATATATTTTCTATTATGTTTTCATCTCATAACCCTATTAATATAATGAAGTAGAATAAGAAATAGGCCTAAAAGACAAATTATGGATGAAAACATAAAAATCAATTAGTTCATCTACTAATATAATCCCATTTGATGTTTCCCAGGGTTGCTTAGTCATCATAAATATGTGAGGTTTGATGGATAACCATTTAATTTTGGAACCAAGGAAACATAAGACTACAACTACATTATCATTAGGTTCTTAAGATTTGCATGAGTCCAAGGTAACTAACTTGGCATCAGCAAACAAATTTAATGAAAGAGAGACTTGAGAATTATTTGTTGTTCGTTGGGAAGATCTTCATGAGTAGGTGTCAATATACTAATGGATCAACTTGGGTAATTTCAAGATAAATTGATGGAATATCTAGTTTCAAGGGGATTAGCTTTGAAACTTAGACCTGATTCAATACTTTCAATGTATCTCCAATTATAAATCAAATTGCACTTAATGAGATCAAAGCATTACTAAATTAAAATCAATAAATTTGAAATAAATTGGAATACATTTGAAATAATTTATAGTTGATTTGTATCAAATTGATGATAATGTTTACTAGAATTATAGTTTATAATCAATAAATACACTTGAAAGAATCATATGGTGAAGTTACATCCCTATAAACAATGGTTCACAGTTGTTGGCATGGATTTTATGCTTTCTCCCAAGAATGCGATGATATATGTCATTTTGATTCTCCAATCCTTTTCATCTTTATGACTTCCATTTCTAGTATATCTACTTAACGTAGCTAACTCATTTTCAATTTTTGATTTGTAACACAATTTTGAGAAGTACAATCAATGAACGTGTTGGAAAATAAAAATTGTCTCCAAAGGTTGTTTTAAACATAAATTCATCCAATTTGTTTATGTTTATATTGAAGGGCTTAGAATATATTTTCCTCCAAATAAACATGAAATTTAAACTTGTGTAACCCATCGCTTGAAGGAGTAGCCTCAAATGAGTGTCCTCTATCATTGACCAAATGCCAATGTGAGGAAAAGACTGCAGTGCCACCTTCAAAATTTATTTGGAATGATCTTGAATGTAGTATGACATATTTTCTATTTTATAATCTTCTTTTTTTCCTATATCATTCATTTGCATATATTTTGTTTTATACACAACAAATAATAAGTCATCCAACCCTAAAATCAATAATTTTTTAGAAGTTGATTTTAGCTCCTCCTTTGAAATGTCTATAATTTTGTTAAAAAAGAAAGTAATCCTTTATTAACAATATTATATTATAAGAAATATAACATGAAAATTTTCGAAGAAAATGTTTTACATGTTAGATTGATCAATGATGTGTTTTTTATTTACATTTCATATTGTAATATATAAACATAATGCATTTCATTTGATGCATTTTATTTGCATTTTCTTATAAACATATATAAAAATATATACATGCTCAGGCACATGTAACTATACTCATTATACATGGATGTACCATTTATAATGCTTGTTTTGTAATATACATATGCATATACATGTTTATAATGAATCCTTATAACTTGACCATAACTTGATCATATTCCTAAACAATCCCATTTTGCCATAACTCATTTCTCATAGACGTTGATAGGAATTTAACATTGATCAACCAACATCTATATTCTTACATTAATGAAAGTATCAGTTGTTCTTATGCATACGAATATATATTTATATATTTATACAAGCCATCACAACATACAAAATAGGATTTATTTATTCTACGCCAAAGTTCAATATCACTAATTTCAAATGAATATACACTTATAGTTGAACCCCCCTTCATATAGTTCCAATAAGACACATCAAATTAAAAATTGTTTAAATCAATGGTAATATAATTATTTCTAGCTTTATATACTTTATTCATTTCTTTCCTTATATCAAAGAATTTTTATATTTAGCGCACACACACACACATGCCCTTTTTCATCAAAATATTCTTAATATGAAATCTATTCTTCATTGAATTTCTCACAATCACAACATTTATATCCATTCAAAGAAATTGTTTTTATATTGATAAAGATCATGGATACTCAACATCAACATTAATTGTATTGAAGACACAGTATAACACATATTGTGTTATTTTAAAATGGATAAATTCAACATGTAAACAACATTTTAATGGATAAATATAACCACATTCATGTCAACACAACAATAAAATGAACCCATACTTCCAAATTCTAAGTTGATGCAAGTCTATATTTTATTGTCTTCTACAATCACCTATTCATAAAGAAAAATTCAATTGTAATGTGTTTAAATAAATAAAGATAATTAATATATTCTAGTGTATGAAATTGTAAAATTACACATTCATTGAAATGGGTTTTCACCTTTTTTGTGCCTTTTTATAGTTTGTACAGGTGCACTCTTTCATTGAATCTTTGGTTCTTTATTCCTTGCAAGGTATTAAATAATGTAGTAACTAAAAATTCTCATCATCAATTGATTTGATATTTATATTTTAAAAATGTCTCTTGTTGTAGAGTTTTACCTTGTGTTGGTTTTGTGGATGCAATAAGCTGCAGAGCTATGTCATGGGTTGTTGTGTTGGAGACACAAAGTTGTAGAGTTGTCAACTGTTTTAATTGAGATATAAACAGACGAAGAAATATTTTGTCAGTATTATAAATAGTTGATAAATAAAAAATTATATATTTTTAAAAGTATACATGATCTTATTTTACCTTCTTAAACTTGTAATTTGTCATGTTTATTTATTTGATTTTGTATTATTGTTATTTCTTCACTTGCATGCAATGCCATTAGTGCTACACACCGAAATATTGCTAAGTTGTTAGGTTTGAAAAATAAAGCATACACATCAAAAGATTGTTAAGATGTTATATTTAAAAAATGAAGCATGATTATAAAATAAATTAAAAATGTTATGCACCTGATACTGATTGAAGAGGTTGTTCTTGTATTGGTGGTTATGAATTTGTCAAATAATTTTGAAATTGATCATTAAAAATTGTTTGTTCTTTAGTTCTTGTAATGCAAGATAACTTCCTTTGAAATTGTGTACAAGCATGCACCAATCCAGCTTCTTTAACACCCCTAGAACATCACATGTATCTGAATTGTTAAAAATAAATATAAGTCTCTCCCAAAATAAGTTATCTATTTTTTATTGCCTTCCTATTTCGTGTGAACCAATCATTTGTAATGTTGGTACTTCTTTAATGATGTCAACACCTTCCTCTAATTTACTTTGTTATGAATAGATGATAAAATATTCAAGCTAAAAATTAGTGGAATCCTGAAAAAAATTGATACTTGTAATATGATTCCAATTGAATCCATCACTATCTAGACCCCAAAGTATGAAACCTTTTTTTGCATGCAATGGAAATTACCAACATGCTGATTTTTGAGAGAGTTTTGAATGTTAGAAAAATGTTCAAGTTTGTGAATGCTGAATTTATTAAAATCTAAAACAATAACTTTATCAATCAATACATTAAAAAATAGGTGAAGATGTTCTTCCTTAAAATCTTCAATGAGATTCAAAAAATCAATAATTATCAAATCAACATTCACACCAATAATGAACATTGCACTGAAATCTTCTAAAATGGATGGCCAAAGACATAGGGGGATGTAATAATAGCTGAATATTTTTGTATATGTCCCAGGAAGATGACTTCCATCACTATCTAGATATTTTATCAATATGCTTATTGAATATGGAGATAATGCTTCCCAACATTTTTTATTTTTTTAAATACCTTCATTCAGGACACACAAATCATCAAACCTTTTCATAGAAATTGTATAATGCTCCATTATCTCTTCAGATGTGATTGTTTTTTAAACTAATAGTGTCAAATCATGGTTGGTGAAATAATCTACAATTTTTGATAATATGTTACTTTACAACTTCATCTTTTTACACCAATTATCCATATTGTCATATCCAAGGGTTTTCAAAATATACCATTTTTCCAATAAATCTGTTAGTTTTATTTTTCATTTATTTGAAAACCCTTGAATATTTTTAAGTATTCTTGTACCAATCAGATTTAAATTTTATTTATTTGAACCAGGTAAAATGCCACTTTCAAACAAATTAAACGTCTTATCAAAATAATCCCAAACAGGTTGTTTCATGAAAAGAAGGAATTTTCTCTCATGTAATTATTGTGTTGAACATTTTAATTATGTGAACAAGTATCTATCTTATTCATGTATTTATTTTATCTTTTTTCCCTATTTTAAGATTCTTCCAAACTCTCAATTTGATAACGTCACGTACAGATCAACCTCTTTCTAAAAATGAAGCCTTATAAATTGTTTCATTGGGTTCATTATATTGGTTACATATTTTGTGAATAATATGAAACAAAGTACAAGTTTTCCAAAATCTT
This sequence comes from Torreya grandis, assembly GCA_037957365.1. NCBI lineage: Eukaryota > Viridiplantae > Streptophyta > Pinopsida > Cupressales > Taxaceae > Torreya > Torreya grandis. The sequence continues at coordinate 4,342,212 of JARHVA010000714.1, read as the reverse complement.
GCACTTCTAATAGAATTTTTTTTCTCAATGATAGATAATTGTTTTCCTCCTCTGAAAGAGTTCTCTGTTGTTCTATAATTTTGTGTTGGACATCTACAATTTTGAACCTTATGATTTTTTTCTCTGTTATATCTTTAAAGACTTCTTTTGATTTGATAAAGCATTGAGTGTTATTTGGATCAAAAGGAATTAACAAAGCATCCTTCATTAGAACCTCATTTTGTTTTACAAATGAATGAATTATAATATTCATCCCTCTTTCATTCAAATTTATTATTTTGATATTAGCATCCCCCAATTCATAGAGCTCTATAACAATGTTCAAGGCATAATTGCTAGAGGAAATATACCTTATAGAGAATTCACTGTGTCTAATTAGAAGTTTATGTCAACAAAAGTGTATCAAAATTTTGTTCGATCTTATTTTTTTCCATTGCTATGAGTAATTCTATACATTTTTTCAAATATGCATACAAATATGTTGCCCTTACTTGTCTTATTTTCTTCAATGTTTTTTCTATCATGATTGCAGGGTATATTAAACACATGTTTACATGGTGGCAAGTAGAATAGGTTGTTGCCCCTTATTTATGTTTTTATTTCAACATATTTTGTATTCCAATACCAAATTATTTCTATCTATCAACCCAAACATTTCAAGGTTGTCATAACTATTCAAATGAAACCCAAATGTTTCACAAGGAGAAAATTCATTTTTTATCAATTCTATTTTACTAGGTGTAAATTTATTAAAATTAGTTGTAGCATGATGGAGAATTTTCTCTTCTCCGTTCCATACTTCCAGTTGAAATTGAAGGGAATCTTCAAGTTCATCCTTATCATAGGCAAGGATTATTCCAATCTAAAAAGATTATGTTCCAGATATAGTGTTAAATATTTGCATGCATATTTGGTAGACCAAACATCTCAAAATACCAATCATTGAGAATTCATTTATCTCCCGAGTAGACATTCTATAAAGCAATTGAAATGATTTAATTATTGATCTATTGTAAAATGTAAGTTGCATATTGCATCAGTTATGAAATTATTTATGATTAAGTAGTGATTAATTGTATATCAACAAATGTGAATTCTAAACTACAATATAAAATACACATTAAATCTACATAATATATACACTAACTTGCACTTAAACTAATAATGTATGACCAAATCAAAAATAAATTATATGTAAATAAATGTGAAAATCATTCAAAGGGGATGGCCAAAAATTTGATGGTACATTTTTAACATATCAGGCACCAGCCAAGATAATTTGATGGGCAAATGAATTGAAAAACATTTTTTTCAAAGAAGAAAGATGAGGGGGAAGTATGTTTCTAATATGTGTCAAAATGCTCATCAACAGATACCTTCAAGGTATCTCCTAGGAGATTCCTTTCAAACATGCACAGGAGTGAATTTTTACTTCAAAGTATCTCCTAGGAGATACCTTCAAGTTAACCATGATAGTATTACAAGCCCCTTGAAGAAATCTCCTAAGAGACACCTCGAAGGGCATTGTCATACATTCAAAGGGACATTAAATGTATCTCCAAATAGATACCTTCAACATGTACATGAGTAAAATTTTACTTCACTTTGAAAGCACTAATGGGTGATAACTTGAAGGGCCTTGTGATACTTTCAAGTGTACCTTCAAGGTATCCCCTAGGAGATACATTCAAGTTATCCATGAAGGTATTTCAAGGCCTTTGAAGGCATCTCTTAGGAGATATCTTGAAGGGAATTGTCATACATTCAAGGGGATGTTCAAGGTATCTCTTAAGATGAATAATAATCACAAAATTGATTTTTTATGCAATCTAAAACTGGGCTCCAGGGTGACCCATAGTGCATGTATACAGTTCCCATCACTGCATCCAGGGGATATGACATCATATAAAAGTGGCCACTAGCAAGCTACTTATCCTTGTGTAAAACTTGTTATCTTAGCTTGTCACTAATTATTTTCCCAGGGCCAAAGTTAAAGCTGAGGTCATTAATATGTCCAAAAGTGGAACCCATTCCAGGTGAAGAAAATGGATACTTGGAAAACCATAAAGTTTTTTTAGGAGGGCCATCCTAATATGAACCCCCATCCTAACCTTAGTGATAGGTACAAGGTTCTTCTCCCTTGGGAATATATTTTCATCAATGATAATCTAGGTTATGCCATGATGCTTTGTATGAAAACACATCTTATGTGGTATGCACACTAGGACAGGGTGGTCAAATTCAAATTGAATGAAGGTGATGAGCTCATAGACATTAATAAGTAATGGTGCTTAAACTGGAAACCAATGCCAAAGATTTATTTACATCGAGCCCCCAACTAAGTTTACATCATTCAATCATTTGAGCTCAAGTAGACTTTACGTTCAAGCAATCCCAAAAGCCCTAATCACTATCATAGTGAATTGTGACTTGAGAGATTTAACTAAGTGAAGAAACACCATTATAAAAAGCTTGCAATAGACCAGTACTCAACATAATTACCATGGCATCATCTTTTAGGACTTACAAGATAACCCCAACACCATCTAAGTTCATGATCAAGGACTCTACATAATACCTCGATATTATGTTTGAGTCTACTGCATTCAAAGGGCATTATTTGAATTATTCAATGTTATGGGAAGTAGTCAGGTACATCAACATGTTTACACTAGAAGAATACATAGCAATTGAGGATAAGCAACTAAAAAACACCTACTCCTACTCAAGTGTCAAGCCCTACCCTATGCCATTACAAAACCAAAAGTGATGCCATACATTGATTTGCTATGGGGTCTTTTCTTCAAAGGAAGAATCATAGATGGAGGTTATCTGCATTACATAGATAATGACACTGTTGTCACATGCATATCTAAAGAGTCATTTAATAGGTATTTAAGCTTGCCTATTGTATATGTTATATATGATTTACACACTATGGTTACATGGAAAAAGACAAACCATCTAGAGCAAGTTCTTTCTATTAGGTGTGGAGCCTGATTGTCTTCCAAGATCAGAGGTTAAAAAATTTGATGTTATTTTAGTCGAGTTTTAGATCCCATTATTTGTATCCATAATGGTGCAGGAGGTTGCAAGGGGGGAACCCCCCTTATGACGTGGGGTTCGAGGGCCACATGTCCTGGTGGGGGTTCAGGGGCAGCACCCTCAAAGCAAAATTTTTATTAAAATTTGTGTTGTAAAATTGTAATTTCATAGTCAATCTGGGCCATTGATTAAAGGTTTTTAGATATGATGGTAGAGGTTATGTTTAGGTGTTTTTGGCCCTAAAATGTATTATTACATGGTTGAGATGAAATATGAAACACATTGCACATAAAGAGTAGGTAGAAAGAGGTAGAGAGGCGTAACAAAGTTTTTTGTAGGATTTGTTTCTCCCTTATATTGCTGAAAATAATATACTGGACAAGTTTGGTGGATGTAGCCCATCTTGGGTGCACCACGTTAAATCTGGTGTCTCCTATTTTGTGCATGTTTATGATTATTTTTTGTATGTTTGATTGATTTATTTCATAGTTTCTCTTGTATGTGATTTGAGGATAAAAATGTGTTTTATTTTATCTTAGCACTTTCAAAATGGATGCTACCTGAGGAGAAATTCACCTTGAAAGAACATGTCAAGAGATCAATCCCCACTACCAATTTCAAAATGGGAATCCATGTAGGGATGGCACTATTGAACAGGCTCTTTGGTCATACTAGTATCTACTACATACACCTAGAATGGGTTCCCATTCTAGACCTGCTGACTACCTCAGAGCATGCATACGCATTAAGGGAAACCATTAATGCACACCTCTAGGAGCAGATTCTATAGAAGGACAAGCAGCCATTGGGGGGAAATTTCTATATGATGTCCTATCTATTGGATGTGGTCATGGGCATTGTGTATAGGCATAATGAAGTCCTGTGAGATCCCAATGCTGAGGTCATAAAAAATAGGATATATGACTACTACAACTTTGTTCATATTTATTCATATGTGAGGAACATAATCAAGATTACTAAGGTCCTTTATCCTTAGGTATGGATGGATATTCATTATGAGCCATTATCGATAATTTCCCCAATCATAGCTCAAACATTGGTTAATAAATTAGAGATTACTGGCTATACCCAAATTTCAAAATGATCATGGTGGCATGGCATAGAGTAGATCCTCTTTAGCTTCCAAAATTTGTTTTGAATAAGGTGGCTAAGTAGGGAATTGCTCATAAATTTAGAACAACATAGATGAAGAGATTACAAAAAAAAAAAGGCTACCTTCCATGTGTATCATGTAACCAATGGGTGAATGTATTACACCATTTGTAGATAGTTCAGAGAGGCTAGTAATGCTAGGAAGGCTTATGCATTGCCCACCCTTCTCATAGAAATTGGGACCCTCATAGAAAGGTCCAAAATAAAATTCACATGCTTGACCTTGAATATAAGCATGAGTTACTTTCTCTTCTTGAATGTCAAATATGACAATGAGGTCAGAGAAAGGGCTACCACTATAAGGCTAAATGAAGACATGTTGAGAGTAATTCAAGTAGAACCATCCTTGACACTTGATAAAGTAATGTTCTAAATTCCACCTCCTGGAGAATGGAGATCCTTATATTTATGGAGTGGGAGACCATCATAATAGTTAGAAGGTGAAGGGCATGATCTCCAATAAGCTCAAATCTAGCCTCAGGACCAACAATAGTTGGTAGTTGAGGCACCACTTGGTGGAGAAGAAGAAAAACAAGTTGAGGAGGAACAATTGCCTACTTCAACACAATAACAAGCACAAGTACTCCTAGTTTAACCCTCAATAGTTGAACCAATTAGGTCAAACAAGAGTTAGTTGAGGAGCTAACTACAGTTAGAGACAATGCATAATTAGAAGCATAAGTGGAATCACTGATGGAAGTCAAGGTTATATGCTTGGATCCCTTAGATGAAGAGGAAAAACTAGCTACTTCAGCCTCCATGCTAAGTATTATTCCCTCTTCTCTTATATCACAATCTACAAGTCTATAGATAGGGATAACAACAAAGACATACTAGAGGAAGCCTAAGGACAGACCATAGACCCATCTAACTTAGGAAGTAGATGAGGAAGAAATATAATAGGTTAAGGTTATGAGCCTACAGGCACTTAAGGCTAAAGCACCTATCACATGTGACTCATTTGGTAAGGGCCCCTTGTTCACAGCTCCATTGATTTCCCCCCTCTTATGTCTTTACATACAACTTCAATCACCCCTGGCCCTGTTGTCTCCACATTTGCTCCTCAACAAATAATCTCAATAGGTCTATTATTCCTAGACCCATCCATGAGTCTTCTTACAACCATAGATATTATTCCCCCTTCCACTACTATAATGTCTATCCATGTGGTTTCTATCCATTCCAGTTCCTTTCCATTAACATCCATTCCATCAACATTAGCCTTGTTCATCCTAGCCATTGCTCAATATATGCTTTCAACTACAACCCCTACTACCCAGTTGGGTTCATCATTGGCTTATTTCACTCCCACCATAGTAACTACAATGGTAACAACTAAGAGATCACCTAGGAGGCAACCATTCTATGTGGTTTATCTAATGCCACAATATGGGAATATAGACTGGTCAAAGATTATTTGGCCTACAATGCCTAATCTTCCCACATCCATTGAAAAAGAACCCGAAGAGCATGTTCAACTAGAAGCATTACCTTCTAATCCCTAAAATATCACTCTTCCATATTGGGCTAAAGAACTAGGAACCTCAGCCTTTAAGAGGCCCAATCTAAAGATTATGAAATTGTCAACAGTGAGCTCCCTATTTGACAAATCCACTACAGTTGTACAGAGGGTGAGAAAGAGGAAGATATAAGATAGCTCGAGTAGGAGCATGATCATGGAAGAGAGGGAGGAAGTATAATCATTAAGCAAAAGACAAAATAGGTAGAAGGGTTAGTCCCCTTACATAGAGGACTTGAAAACATATATGGAAACCCATATGAAGGCTATCATGGCCATATATCAAGGCACTGAAATGGCTAGGCAAGAGCTCGAAGAAGAGTTTGAAACATTCATAGAGAAACAATAAGTAATTTGGGTTCTTCAAGTCATTGAACAAGATGTATAAGATGTTACCCTTAGATTGTATCAAATCCTTGATTCCATTCAGTCTTTAAGATTCATCTTGTTCCACATGTTAATAACATAACTAAATTATTGATGGGCCTCAAGGAAGACAACATCAAGTTAAAATTCTTAGTGATGTATAAACCCAATAAGGATTTTAGCCATCTAGATTTGATGACTCCATTGGAGGCCTCAAATGCCCTAAAATTTAGCATTAATAAGGATATAAGAGGCCCAAAACTAGGTTCTATCTTCAGAGGCATTAGTTAATAAATTGGTTGAATAGGAGAAAGCAGTCGAACAGATTTTGTTAGGACTAGAGTTATCTACTATTCTAGATAAACAAAGAAGGTTGGTGACAAGAGCTATATTCAACCAGATGATCAAACAAGCCTCCAATAATTTCAAACAAAACCTATAAGGTCTGAGCCTTAAAAACATAGAGGCTAAGTTAAACACAAGAAGGAAGAAAGCCACCAAGGTATATGCATTTAGAGTCAGTTTTAGAATGACCAAGGTAGAGCATAATAAGTTAATGGGTGATATTAGTAAAGTAACTAAACCATCTCTTCTGAATATGGGTCTAATCATAGCACAACATGCCAAGGCCTAAAAGCACTATTAAGACTTAAGGGTGAAGAAAAAAGTTGTTCAAAAAACTCAATCTACTAGTTATACCATGTCAACTCCACCAATTCCACCAACAACAATAACTAAAACATTGATACCAACTAAGATTTCTATTCCTATGGTGATGATAGTTCAAACATTTGGTGCTTATTCAAGTTCACTTCTAGTCACTATGGTAGTTATTACCAATTCTACTACAATTCCCACAACAATCTTAAGATAAGTCAAGCAAGAGCCAATTTAGATTGGTTAATTTTTTACTATTTTGCATGTAACTAATGGAACCATATAGTAAAGTCTTAGTTGCATTTATATATTATAATTAAACTAACTTTTGATCAACATGCATATATTTCATGGTTAGGCTCTTTGTAATGCATCGTTATGTAACTCAGACTTATCTTATAGTCTATCGATATGTAAACAAAACATTTAGTCTTGGAGGATGAGGCAACCCCTTTCACAATATCTATATATACGAGTTGTAACCCTATTTCAAAATCTTAAAGTTTTGAATGAAATATAGGAAGAAATCAAGAATATTGATTGTCATGCAACTGTGTTTGTTATGTCTTCTTCCCTTTCTATGTTCATGAATTTGAAGTTTCTTTAGTTTGTAATTGATTCAATAATTTTGATGTATGCAATCGCTACAGTTGAATCTGAATATTGTGTTTATAAATGATTAATCCTATTATAACTATTAATTATTTCTATGTACATTGATTTATATAGTTATTAAAGGTTGAATCATTATCCTAAAGTGTGTAGAATTATATGAGTTGATACAATATTTTATGAGTAAGCAATACCTACCTTAGATAAATTTTTGGTTTGAGATTTAACCTCTAGTATAAAGGTATGCAACAATAGCCTTGAAAAGATCAACCTTTAGTTGAGACCCATAAGCACCATATATATAATTACCTAGACTCCTAATTGTGTTTATTTATAAGTGAGCAACACCTATAAATGACAAACATTGGTCTTTAAGAGACTTGTCCAATAAAGAGACAGATCGAGAAACTCTTGTTCAAAGACATAAAATCCTTCTCTACCCTACCCTTCCATTTTTTTGAATTTTATTTGAGACCTACCCACCATAGATTAGTCTCTCTCCCATCCAACTCACATAATGATTTTACTTTTTATTAGAAACCACACATCCACCCAAAAAATTGGTTAAACAACCCACTGTCTTAACCCATTATTCCACCACTCGATTGTTCAAACCACATACCTAAAACTCATGCCTCAGAGTGTAACTTAGTTTCATATATATCCCAATGAAAACCCCTATCTTGAACTTAGTGATAGGTATGGGGTTATTCTCTTTTGGGATGATAATTTCATCAGTAATAATCCACTTGCTTAATGTTTTGTTGATTGAATTGTTCTACTTCCATCCTACCACTTTGTGCAAATTGTAAGTAGCATATGCAATTGTTAAATATAAGTACTTATGGAATATACATCCTGAGATGTAGGCCACAATGGTCTTATGATTAAAATGGTGCAAGAAGGAATCCCTCATCACCTTGCTAGTGAAGAAGAAATCTCGTAGTAGGTCTATGCATGGCATCACTTTAGGCTTAGCCACCATGAAGTGTAGCCCTTATTGCTTGAAAGTAAGTAGGTCTAAAACCAATTGGATTTGTGATGGCATTAAGTTATCCTCATGGGAGTGGGCATCAATTACATCAATGACATCCCACATATTTAAATAGTTTAGCATATTGATCGTTGAAAATAGTGGAATCAAACATAGTATCAATGTATTCAGTGGATTCCTTGAATGAAAGCTAGGATGGTGTTGAGACTCCAGTAATTACCTAAAGACCCTAAAGCATAAAATGCTTTTCAGAAGGATTTTCTTTCAAAGTTTTCAAAACAAAAGTTGCTGAAAGGAATCCTTCCAATGGAAAGTATTCAAAATGAAAACTTCTGATAGAAAGTTTTTGATATGTAAAATCTTGACATAAAATCCTCTTAATATAGAACATAAAGAGAATTTTTTCAAAGCAAAATTTCTTGATACAAAATCTCTTGAAGACTAAGACTGTGAATAAAGCTGCCATTCAAAAAACTTAAGGAAGTAATTGTTTCCACCACAAAATTGCCAAAAGGAGGTTGCTAAAATAAAGCTTTGATGGACCAAACCTTCCAAAATAGTTTCTCTGATGTGAAAGTCACCGATGAGAAACCTTTCGCAACGATAACTATCGATATAAAGCTTTCGATGTGAAATTTACCAGAGTGAAACTTTCTGAAATGAAACTTTCTAAAATAAAACTTTTCAAAAGGGAAGTTCTTGATACAAATCTATCGATGAGAAACCTTCCATAGAGAATCTTTTTGATGCAAAAATTTCCAAAGTGAAAGTTTTTGATACGAAAGTTTTTGACACAGAGAATATAAGAGAGTTGAATAAGGTAGATCACTCTTGCATCATTTTTTATGGAATGAGGTTACTTTAATAGTTTCAAATTTGAATAATCACCTTTACAAGAATTACACTTAAAGGCATTGTCATACGTCCAAGGAATTACAAGGCCCTTGAAGTAATCTCATAAGAGATACCTCAAAGAGTGTTGTCATATATTGAAGAGGATGTTGAAATTATCTCCTAGTAGATACCTTCAACATGCACATGAGTGGAATTTTCCTTCACCTTGAAGGTCCTTATAATATCTTCAAGGTATCTCCTAGGAGATACCTTCAAGTTACCCATGAAGGTATTACAAGGCCCTTGAAGGAATATCCTAGTAGATCACTTGAGGTTGAACTTACCCAATTTTATTGAGGTATATAAGGGATTCAATGAGTAAATAAGTGTTTCAATCAAAGAAGGTAGCTATCAATACATTGATTATTGTGTATAAGGTCTCCTAAGAGATACCTTCAACATCCCCTTAAATGTATGATAATGCCTTTCAAGGTATATACTTGATATTCCTTCAAGGGACTTGTAATACCTTCATGGGTAACTTGAAGGAAATACAAGGCCCTTGAAGGAATCTCCTAAGATATACCTTCAACATGAACATGACTAGAATTTGTCCTTCACCTTGAAGGCATCATTGGGTGTTAACTTGAAGGCCCTTATAATACCTTCCTATAAGATACCTTTCAATCATGCACAAGAGTGGATTTCTCCTTCAAGGTATCTCCTTATAGATACCTTCAAGCTACCCCCAAGGAGATACCTTCAAGTTACCCATAAAGGTATTACAAGGCCCGTGAAGGAATCTCCTAGTAGATACCTCAAGGTTGAACTTACCCAGACTTATTGTGGTGTATAAAAGATTCAATGAGTAAATAGGTGTTTCAATCAAAGAAGGTAGTTATCAATACATTGATTATTGTGTGTAAGGTCTTTTGTAGATCTTATCGAGGTGTAAAAGTGTCTTAATTTCAAGATTCAATGTGAAACCCATCAAAATTTTAGACCTCATAAGATCATCAAGAGAGAGTTTAATAAGGTAGATCATTAATTGCATCATTTTATATGGAACAACAATTATACTCAAGGGAGTTTCCATACCTTCAAGGAATTACAAGGCCATTGAAGGAATCTCCTAGGAGATACTTTGAATGTCATTGTCATACATTAAAGGGAACATTGAAGGTATCTCAACATACACATGAGTGGAATTTTCCTTCACCTTGAAGGCACTACTGGGTTATAACTTGAAGGACCTTGTAATACCTTCAAGGTATTTCTTAGGAGACACCTTTTAAACATTCACTAGAGTGGATTTCTCCTTCAAGGTATCTCATAGAAGATACCTTCAAATTAACCACAAAGGTATTATAAGGCCCTTGAAGGAATCTCCTAATAGATACCTAGAGGTTGAACTTGCATAGCCTTATTGAGGTGTATAAAGGATTCAATGAGTAAATAGGTATTTCAATTAAAGAAGGTAGTTATCAATACATTGACTGTTGTGTATAAGATCTCCTAGGAGATACCTTCAATGTCTCCTTGAATGTATGACAATGCCCTTCGAGGTATATACAATGATATTCCTTTAAAAGACTTATAATACTTTGAAGGGCATTATCATACATTCAAGGGGACATGGAAGGTATCTCATAAGAGATACCTTTAACATGCATGAGTGGAATTTTCCTTTGCTTAGAAGTCACTACTGAGTGATATTTTGAAGGTCCTTGTAATACCTTCAAGGTATCTCCTAGGAGATACCTTTAAAACATGCACAAGAGTGGACTTATCCTTCAAGGTATCTCCTAGGAGATACCTTCAAGTTACCCATGAAGGTATTACAAGGGCCTTGAAGGAATCTCCTAGTAGATACCTCAAGGTTGAACTTACCCAACCTTATTAAGGTGTATACTGGATTCAATGAGTAAATAGGTGTTTCAATCAAAGAAGGTAGTTATCATTACATTGATTGTTATGTATAAGGTCTCTTGTAGATCTTATCTAGGTGTCAAAGTGTCTTAATTTCAATATTTAATGTGAAACCCATCAAAATTTCAGACCTCACAAGATCATCAAGAGAGTTAAATAAGGTAGATCCTTCATTGCATCATTTTATATAGAATGAGTTTTTTTTGTGTGTGCACTTGTCACAATAGGAAAAATTCACATGGAATCATTGAATTACATAGAATGTTAGCATCTTAGCCCATATTTTGTAAATAAACATATAATAGATTACAATTATGAGTAAGCATACATCTAAATCAGTAAGCTACCTCGACTAAGTAACCATGAGTAAGGGACAGTCATGTTATCAAATTCACCCAGGGCATGATCTCTATAACAAGCCTATCAAAGTCCGTAGCTCACCTAATGAAGTTTGTAACTTGCCTAAAGAAGTCCATAGCTCACCTAATGAAGTCTGTAACTTGCCTATGAAAGTCTACAACTCAGCCAAAATGGTAGATTTTCAACTAGAATATTCCTTTAAACCCATGGAATCTTGACAAAACTCTACTATCACTATTTCATCATATTATATTACTTTTATATACAAAAATAGAGGACTAAAACATGAAAATGGTTAAAACAGATTGTCAAGAATAATGACTAAGACTCACATAAACTAAGTGACATAAAAGTACCTATCTTTTACCTTAGACTAATTATAAGTCCTAAAGATACATGCAATGCTCAATCCAAATGGTAGATTAACCAATAGGAAGGAAATACTATGTGGCTATAATGAGTCATATTTTGGACTCATCGTTTCCCCCACAACTTACCTTTTGCAATTCCCATTGCAAACTATCTTCTTCTCTCCTCATCATTATGGATCCTCTACTCTAACATTTGACTAAGATCATAGATATAATAAAGTCCTTTTAGAACCACTTCAAATGGGTTTGTAAAACCCATATATGTCCTAACAAAGTAGACCCACTATTCATATGGTTTAAGGTTCTATGGTGCTATATTCTACCAAGGAGACATAGGAGTAAGTAAGAGAGGTGGATAAAATCTTATTCTAACCCAAAAATTATATCGTCATACATTGAGTACATTGGTGATAATCATAATGATAGCCTCAACCCTTTGAAGAGTCCATCTGATGTTTGTAGGGGAGATGACCTCCCTTCTTTTCAATGAAACAAACAACATGCTCCATTTATGACTGCTTGTTTCAACTACTTCTTCAAATTGATTCTAAGTGAACAAGTTAAAAGTCATGATATTATCATGAAGGGCATGTAGGTAATGATCATGAACCTTTGGCCTTTGAAAGGAATAACTCCTAAACTGGTTAAGAGTCTCTTTGGCATTATAGAATTGAGGCTTGATGCATAGGCCTACTTCTTTTTTTATATTCAAATGATTATTAGTCCTATTATCCCATGTAATTTTATGTTTGTAAGTGGAAAGGAGGGCTCTCAACTAAATTTATACAATAAAAAGATTAACCAAAAATCCATTGGTATTCCCCATGATAATACCACAAAGATAAAAATCACACAACAAAACTTGATTGTTTGGGGTACTGCTATTGTATACTTCCAAAAATTCTTCAGGGGTATTAATTTCATGAGGAAATCCACAAAATATCGTAAGGAGTTGCCATTTTTAGAATTTCTCATGAAAAAACAAATTTTAAGAAGGATAAGGGCTTCTATGGGCTAAAAACTTCTCTCCAAACTGACAGGTGAATTGGAGGGTCTATTTAACTTGCTTAGTTTGTTACTATGCCTGTGTGATGTCTTCTTAAAAATTTTGATTCTCTTTTTTAAGAATTATGTTTTGTTCTTACAGTTCCCTAAACTACAAACATGTTTGATCCCAATGACTCTTGACATTAGAATAACACACAAGAGTTTGACAGGCTTAGTCTACTATGGATCTAATAGGGACTATTTTGAGACACTGCAATTATTGCTCTCACCAAGGATCTATGTTGTTGTTAGACCTAATGATATGTCTCTTAAGTGACATTTTTTATTCTTCTATCTCTTTCGTGTAACTCCATAAAATTACAATCTCATCCTCATATTCATTTACTTTCCTTTTAAGTATTGTTATTTCATAATTCTTTGTCAAGGAGTGATCTTTAAAATTTTCTATACTTTATAGTAAGAATGAGTTAGTAGTATCTTTACTTTTCAATGAAGATACCAAAAAAGCAATGCCTTCTACTTATTGCTTTACTATGGCTTCCAATTTTTACATGGTGAGATCATGATGTAATCTTTCCTCCTCGGGTAAACTAGATGGTTGTGCTTCCTCACTAATCATAGGAGCTTTACCTTTGTCAATGTGTGGTTGTGATAGAGAATGTGGATGGGTTGAAGTGAATGATGGAGCAAATTCATCAAAAGCCTCTTGTTGGAAACGAGGCCTAAATAGAAATTAATCAATGTTTAGATCCAAACTTTATAAAAGTTAATCAAAAACTCAACTTAGGTAAACTAGGGTTTTAATGACCAACAATCTAGGCAAATTTAAAAGCATGATTGTGTCAAACAAAGATCCTACAAGACACATGATTTTGGTTTAAACAATGTGAAACTTGGACACAAGACAAGATAAGTCTATGAAATAATTCAGGTAGCGTAACGATGTTATCTCTCCCAAAAGATATATCAATGGTTTATTTCAAAGACTTATAAGAAACAAGACTTGAAATTATTTGGGAAGTATAACATTACCCATCTCAATCAAGTGCCATACTCAATATTTCTGACACAAAAGTTTTCTAAGTTAAAGTAAGGTGTCAAACATATTTTATAACACCTCCTAAAATAGTGGAGTAATGTAGACAAACAAACTCGTTCATGACATGATATAAAAAAAAAATTAGACTTAAAACACCAAACAATAAAGGAATAAATGACTAAAATACAACTAAGTATAACCATCCTAGATCCTATCAAGGTGTGGCAAAGTGGGTTTAACTAAAACTTACAAGTTACAACCATCTAGATTGATCCCAAGTGTGGCTAACATAAGAGAAGCATCACATTAATTGAGTTCATACCAATTAACTTATCATTCAAGGGTTTATTCCTTTGCATGATGATTCAATTCATGGATTGCTTAGTGAAATCCCTTGGTTGACCAGACCTGACTCATGATTTTATTACTAAAGGACAGGTTAGTCACTTAACCCCTGGCTTTAGAAGTATACATACCCTAATTTGTATATCCTACTATGGAGCAAGGTTGAAACATTACTAAGAAATGAAGCCCCAAGTCAACGCTTCCCTAGAGAACTTGTGAGAGGTAATGACATCCCCTTCGCAAGCCAAATTACATGAAAATAAAAAGACTAGTGGAAAGACTTTAGGTTTATTTTTAGATCACCCAAACCATATGGGTTTTAGGGAGAGCCTAGATAACTTTCTTTCTATGCTTTGGACTAGGCATAAATGTGATGAAAAGGCACTTTTGATCACTCGATTTCCCTAAAAGTGATGGGGGGAGAGCATACACGCACTATTATTTTTATGAAAACAAACAAACAAGTCCAAACAAAACATGGCATAAAATGATCATCTTCTAAAGAATGAACTAAGTGATTTAAGGTTCATTTTAAAGCACCAAAAATGAATGTGTTGTGAAGTTTCATGGCCCCCTTGGCATTAGTTGATTTTTGCAAAAACTTTGAAAAGCATCTAATTCATAAAAAATGAACTATGTTCTTTTTAAACACTAAAAGATAATGTGAGCAAGATTTAAAGCATGTTAGAATGAAGTTACTTGTCCCCTTGGCTTAAAATCAAAATTTACAACAAATTTCATAAAATAGCATCAACAAAAATAATCTAGGTTCATTTTAAACACTTAATTCCAAATGTTTAAGATTTTGCTTAGGTTCGCTTTAAAACACCAAAATGAAGTGTTAAAAACATTTAAACTTGTAAATTCTTATTTAATTCATGTCTTGGCCATGCAAAAATGATAAGAGTCTCCCATTGATTAGAAGCACATTTGATGATGATCAAACAAACATTGGAAAATTA
The DNA here is from genome assembly GCA_037957365.1 of Torreya grandis. NCBI lineage: Eukaryota > Viridiplantae > Streptophyta > Pinopsida > Cupressales > Taxaceae > Torreya > Torreya grandis. The sequence continues at coordinate 4,326,998 of JARHVA010000714.1, read as the reverse complement.
GCTCTCAAGTTTTATGTTTTGAAAACGCAGTGACTGATATCGGTCGGTAATAACTGATATTGATTGGTAATAACTGATGCTGATTGCTAATAACCGATATCGATCGATAAGGATCAAGATCAATTGCCTATGAACCTGAAGGCAAAATAAACACAATGAAAAAACATTAGGTTAGTCCAAAGTTAGATTAAAAAAACTTCTCAAAACCTGCAAGGAGATGATTAGACAAAGAAAACACATTTCAATGAAACTAAGATACAAAAATTAGAAAATTTAAAAAGATTCAAACTCCTATTTCAAAATTTTATGAAAAAATTATGTAACTTGAAGGCAAACTGATAGCACATTCTAAAAATTTAGGAGAAAACACATGGTTTAAAATAAATAATCAAAAAGCAAGTCTGTATGACCTCAAATGAAGCTCTGAAAGATGGCCTATTAGCGCGTTATCCTATACAATGATCAAGCTCAATTTTGGGGATGTATATAGTGACCAAGGTCAGTTATTTATGATTGACATCAGTTAGAAAAAAATCTATGTTGGTTACAGAAAACTGATGTCGATCTCTGTGTAACTCGTGTGAACACAAAAATTAAAAATATAACAAAATCAAAGCTAAAACTGTAATTTTGATGATATTCAAGCATTCATTTGTCAATTTTTGAGTTTCATCTTCATCTCCTTGCTATGTGGGGTGCTCAAAGTCCCACTATAAATGTCATTTGTGATCAAGGAATAAAAAAAAGGTGGTTAGATCATATGTTAGCTTCACAATGAAATTAATCAAAATGAAAACAAACACACTAACATGCATAACACTATCTTACCTAAATCAAAGGGGGAAGCATGGTGAAGAAAACCAATTGACAAAGCACAACTAAAATGCAAAAAAAATAACCTTTATTACCTTCCTTGAATTCTCCAAGAGATTTCTTCATTTGGCTTGCTCAGCTTATGCTCAAGAGATCTTCAGTAAATTGAGTTGTGTGGCTCCTTTTCTCCTTGGCACCATGGTTTGGCTCATACTAGATTGATGTAGCTTCATGGCTTGGCTTGTGATTTTAGTATTATAATACTAATGTCATGCAATCTTTCTCTAAATCCAACATTATAACATTATTATGCTCAATCTCTATAAATGAAGAGGTCTAGGCTTGTATTTATAGGTTTAGAAACTAACCCCAACCCAGGGTGAGTTAGAGTGTAGTTGGGGCTTGGAATGGGTTCAAACTTTACCTTTGTGAGTTAATTAACCCCAATAGAGTTAAAAGGTGTCAAATGGTCATGATTAGCAATGAATAGGCATGGGTGGGATATTTTAAAATTTTTACAACTCACAAAAAGGTAATTGTGAATTCCTATGATATTCTTTGATTTTTGAATTTATTTTTTGATAAGTCATTTAATTGTTCATGGTTAATTCAATTTATCCATTTGCTTTCATTTTGCATGTTAATTAATTCTTTTTAGGCTTTTTGAGATTTTTGAATAATTGATGTGTGCATTTTGTCCCATTTAATTGTTTTATAAGCCAAATTGTATTTTATGAAGCCAAATTTGAGACATTTAGTGATTCTTAGGCTAGATTTGCAAAGGTTAGTAAGAATCAGTCTATAGTCTGGTATGAAGCCATTGGTGGCCAATTTTATATGTCTTCAAAAATCCCCATGTATCTCATTCAAAAATTCCACTTTTAACATTGTTTACAATGATAACTAACACTTTTAATATCAACGTAGTCTATGCATGCTAACAAAGACTTAGGTTTAGATCATAGGTTAGTTTTTAGGATAATTCAATATCTTTCAATACTTAGTAAAGATAATAACCTCCTATCTTTTATAATAATATGGCTAACACAATGTCTATTATATTCTTTTATCTAAAATGGTAGATTGAACAATTATTTATTCCAGCCATAACAATATTATAATAATTTATGTTATTGCTAAATTATATAGACTATTTATGTATTTTTTTATCTTCATAAATTAAGTTCTATATTGATATTCCTGAATATCAATGATAACAAGCTAATGTTTTAAAACATTGTAGAGACATTATAGTTAGTCTATATACAATAGTAACTATATATTATTCAGATAGATTTATGTTTCTGTAATCATAAACAAATATGAGTATAGTAACATAATATAATCATATTGCAACATTATGCACCAAATCTACATAAAATATTCACAATGCAATCACACATGATTTATTCCATATATAAGTACTAAACTAAACTAACACTCACTAACACGTGAAATCTAATATCTAAATGTAAATAACTTCAAATACATACTAACGCTAATAATCCACATAATGCATATAACATGTAGTATCTAATGTGGTGTGTGCATGGTATCTAACTATTTCTCTATCATCCCCCAACACCTCAAACTATGTCATCCTCTCCGATGATGCTCTCCCTCTGTCATGCTCTAAGGGATGTAACTTTCTTACATCCAACTCATGACAAGAAGGTAGTTAGCCTGATACATCATGATATATATATCATAAAATATTGTTGTAACAACAATTAACATGATCATAGTGTTAAGAATTTATAATACAACTAACTCATAGCAATGAAATCAAAGTAACATACAATTATCCTATAAGAGCATATGACTTATAATTTAGTTAAAAAGTAATTAATCAATTTAACAACCATAATAATCCATAGATAATTAGGCAAATTAGCTTAGTGAGAAATCAAAATGTGACATCCTTCCCTCATAAGGCTAGTCATCATCCTAATGACTCTTATTCAAACAATAGTTATGAATAAAAAACATTATTTAACATAATAATAACATAGTATAAAGCATCAAATCAAGCAAACAAATATGGAAATAGTCTATGAAACTCAACATAGTCCTCCTAAGTACCACTATCTATGGAGTATTAGTCCCATAAGACCATGTATTATGAATCTTCTCTATTACATGAATGAAGTTTATGAGTGTCAATTACTCTGATTAGTTCTACTATGACCACCCCGAGATTCAAAACCCCAATCCAATACACATGAAGGATCATCTATATACTTTTTAAGATAAGATACATGGAAAACATTATGCAATAGAGCTAGGGTTAGTGGTAATGCAAGCTTATACACTACAAAATTGACCACTTAATAAACCTCTAAGGGTCCCACATATCTTGATAAAAGTTTCACTGACTTCTCAAATTTAATCAAGCTCTTCTACAGCTTAAAAGGTAATAATTCTTTATCACTACTAAAAATAGTCTTATTCTCTTCAGATTAGCATAAATCTTCTACATAGCATTGGCCTAAGCCAATCTTTACCTGATCAATCTGACTTGATCTTTAATTTTTGATATCATCTCAGGTCCAAAGACTACCATGTCTTCCAACCTGTCCCAATTGATTGGTGTCCTACACCTTCTTCTATACAGTGATTTAAATAGTGTCATCTTCAAAGCAAATTGGTATAAGTTATTGTAAGTAAATTCAACCAATGAAAGGTATTATTCCCACTTGTATTATTGATCCATGTAATACATATGAAGAATATCCTCTAACACCTGATTAATTCACTTAGTTTGACCATCAATCTGTGGGTGATATGCATTACTAAATTTTAGTTGCGTACCCAAAGTTGACTTCACAGTTAACCAAAATCTAGAAGTCATCCTCAGATCATGATCTAAAATGATTTTCTTTAGAAATCCATGCAATTGATACACTTTTTTTATGAATCTCTTGTAAGAGTAGGTGCATCATCTATCAAATTATCTGGTATAAAATGTTCTACCTTGGTTTGTTAATCAATTATAACCAAGATCATGTTGTGCCTACTCCATGACAATGGTAATATTTGGACTAAGTCTATACTAATCACCTACCACTTCCATTCCAGTATGTCATGTGGATACAACAATCTGTTAAGGTGTGGAGCCTAAAAGCTTCACCAAGGAGCACATTACCAAAGTTACAGGTTTACATAGTCACCGGCGTCGGTCAGGAGCGATCGACGTCGGTCAAGTGCAGTTGAAGAGACGTCGGCGTCGGCAGGAGATCGGCCGACGTCGGTCACAGGCAAGCAAGAAGGAACTGGCGTCAGTTACCTTTACATCCAGAAAGCTATTTTCATGGACAGAACCGAGTGTTTGCATGATGAGTTTAAGTCTTAGTCTTAAGTCCGTGTCTCTATTATTAGTAAGACTATTTTTAGAGCCCTTGTTCAAGAGGCTTAACTGTTGGTTGTAAGTGCATGCTCAAGTCTCCTAATTCTATATGTAGAATTAGATCTTCTTAGCTTAGTATTGTAGTTCATTGTATTGAATGTTGGAAGAACAATATAGAATTGTATAGGTGAATCAATCCAGGTTGTTGGAGTTGATTGTACTTGAGAGAGAGAGCTCTTGAGGGAAAGAGATCTAGAGAGAGATCTTGTGCATCTGAGAGAGGTGTGGAAGAAAGAAGTTTCTTCAATTGTATTCCTTCTGTAAAGAGTTTAATACAAGTTTTTAGGGTGGTTTCTTCTATCTCTTGTTCTTTGTTATTTATCATTCTAGTTACTTATCTATCTGATTTAATTCTGTGGTTTATTGCTTTCATAAGTGTAATCAAATTGTTGGTTGATCCCCAACAAGTGGTATCAGAGCTCAGGTTCACTAACAGGTGGTTCAGATCTATGTAGTGTGTATTGATTACAGGTTCTCACAGGGGTTTTTGCAAGGATTTTTGTTTGAGTGGGAGAAGCAATGGCAGAAGAAAGTAAATTGAGAAAAGAGAAGTTCAATGGCAAAAATTATCAACATTAGAGAATGAAGATAGAGAACTATCTATATCAGAAAGATCTATACTTACCGTTAGGTGGGATTGCAAAGAAGCCCATAGACATGGATGATGAAGAATGGGAAGTTCTTGACAGAAAGGCTTGGGGTCTATAAGACTGAGTCTAGCATCTACTGTGATATCTAATTTATTACAGGCAAAAACAACAGTAGAGTTGATGACTACTTTAGCAAATTTGTATGAATAACCCTCAGCTTCTAATAAGGTATATCTTATGAAGCAACTATTTAATTTGCATATGCAGGAAGGTGGATATGTATCTAATCACCTGAATGATTTCCATGGAATTGTAAATCAATTAAGTTCAGTCAAAATTGTGTTTGATGATGAATAAAAGTTCTTTTAATATTATGTTCTTTGCCTAAAAGCTGGCATAGCTTAGTAATGGCAGTTAGTAATACTGCATCTGCTTCAAATATTTTAAAAGTAGAGGATGTTGTTAGTGTTATCTTGAATGAAAAAATTCACAGGAGAAGCACAGAAGAGACATCTGGGAACGCTTTAAGTTTTGAGAGCAAGGGGAGGCAAAAAGAGAAGAGCAAGAAAGGGAGATCAAGATCTAAGTCTAAGGGGAGAGGTAGATCCAAATCCAAAAATGGCAAGAAGCCACAATGATAGAATTGTGAAAAGATGGGGCACATAAGCAGAGATTACTGGTCAAAGCCTAAGAAGGACAATCAGCACGAAGGAAAAGAAGAAGCAAAGGTTGCAGGTATTGCACAAGATGCTTTAATATTCTCTTTGCATAATAATATAGAATCTTGGGTATTAGATTCTGGTGCATATTTTCATGCTACCCCTAATAGGGAATATTTTAGTGACTATATCCATGGAGATTTTGGAATAGTGTATCAGGGGATGATGAGCCTTGTAAAATTATTGGCAAAGGTAAAGTGTAGCTGAAAATGCAGAATGGCAACACATGGGTGTTGAGAGATGTTATGCATATTCCTAGTTTGAAGAGAAATTTGATTTCTGTAAGAAAGTTAGGGGATGAGGGTTGTACAGTAACTCTCACAGCAGAATCTTGGAAGGTGACCAAGGGTGCACTTGTTATGGCCAGAGGTAAGAGAGTAGGTACTCTCTATTTATGTAATTGTGTTACTAACAATTCTCCTTCTGTATTATCTACTTCAGATGTGGATGCAAAATTGTGGCACTCAAGGCTTGGCCACATGAGTGAGAAGGGAATGTCAATTCTTAAGTCTAAAGGTAAGCTTTCAGATTTAAAAAGCATGGATCTAGAATTTTGTGAGCACTGTGTATTTGGAAAACAAAAGAGATTGAGTTTTCTCAAGACTGGGTCTACAAAGAAGAAGCATAAGTTGCAGCTTGTTCACACAGACGTGTGGGGACCAGCTCAGGTAGCTTCTATTGAAAGATCACAGTACTATGTTTCGTTCATAGATGATACTACAAGAAAGGTATGGATCTATTATATTAAGAAGAAATCTGATGTATTTGAGACTTTTAAGATTTGGAAAGCTATGGTTAAGAATGAAATAGGCAGAAGATTGAAGTGCTTGAGATCTGACAATGGTGGTGAGTTTTGCAGCTATAAGTTCAACTGGTATTGTTATATGCATGGAATCCTAGGCAAAGAACGGTTCCAAGGACACCTCAGAAGAATGGAATTGCTGAAAGGATGAACAGAACAATCATGGAGCTTGCAAGATGTATGAGATTGCATGTTGGCTTGCCCTTAGAGTTTTGGGCAGAAGCTATTGACACTGCAGTGTACCTGATTAACAGAGGACCCTCTACAGCTTTAGATGGCAAAATTCCAGAAGAGGCATGGACAGGTAAAAAGGTAGATCTCTCATTCCTCAAAGTTTTTGGTTGTGAATCCTTTGTGCACGTTGATAATAAAAATAGAAAGAATCTGGATGCTAAGTCTATGAGGTGCACATTTATTGGCTATGGCTCAGATGATTTTGGTTTCAGATTTTGGAATCTAGGAACTAACAAGATAATTATGAGCCGTGATGTTGTTTTCAATGAAAAAGTGATGTATAGTGATCAGCTGAAAAAGTTGAATCAATCTGGGTAGAGCAATGGAGAATTGGACGAGGTGATGGTCCAATATGAGCTCGCGAGAAAAAGAAATAATCACTTCAGGAAAACACAGAGACTGACGTCGGCCAGTCAAGAATCGACGTCAGCATGACAGAAACTGATGTTGATCATAAAGAGACCGACGTCGGCAAAACAGGCACTGACGTCGATCAAGAAGAACCAGCATCGACCAGTAATATGTCTAGAAGTGACCGAGGTCGGTCACTGTCAGAGAATTTGGGTGGACAGCGTGTTGTGAACGAGTCTCAGACACCCATCAGGAGGTCAGTAAGGGTAAGTAAGCCTCCAATTAGATATTTTCCTTCATTATTCTACTTATTGCTAACTGATGGTGGAGAACCAGAGAGTTTTGAAGAAGCAATACAGGTGGAGTCCAAGAGTCAGTGGGAGCGTGGCATGGTTGAGGAGATGGAGTCCTTAAGAGAGAACCAAACATGGGATTTGGTTGAGTTTCTAGCTGGTAAGAGGACACTGAAGAACAGATGGACCTATAGATTGAAGGAAGGTGAGAATGGATAGATGAGATATAAGGCCAGGTTGGTAGTGAAAGGATTTGCGCAAAAGCCAGGTATTGATTTTGGTGAGATTTTTTCTCCTGTTGTTAAAATGACTTCTATACGGGTTGTATTGTCTTTAGTTGCTATTGAGGATTTGCATCTTGAGCAGCTAGATGTTAAGACAGTGTTTCTTCATGGAGATTTGGATGAGAAAATATATATGGAACAGCCGGAAGGATTTGAGGTCAAAGGTAAGGAGAAGTTAGTGTGCAGATTAAAGAAAAGCTTGTATGGCCTCAAGCAAGCTCCTAGACAGTGGTATTTAAAATTTGACAGGTTTATAACTGAGCATGGCTACAGTAGGTGTCAATCTGACCATTGTGTGTATTTTAAGAGATTGGATAATGGTAGATATATTATTCTATTGTTGTATGTAGATGATATGCTGGTTGCAGGATCACACATGCAGGATATCTCTGAGCTTAAAGTGAAATTAGCTCAAACATTTGCTATGAAGGATTTGGGAGCAGCAAAGAAAATCCTTGGCATGAGCATTAAGAGAGATAGGAAAAATCACAGGTTGATATTATCTCAAGAGGATTATGTGGACAAGGTGTTGAAACGGTTCAATATGCAGGATGCTAAACCGGTAAGCACACCTTTGGCTGGACATTTTAATTTGAGTAAAGAACAATGTCTTAATTCACATGATGAGGTAGACTACATGAGTAAGGTTCCATATTCTTCTGCAGTAGGGAGTTTGATGTATGCAATGGTTTGTACTAGACCGGATATTGCCCAAGCATTGGGAGTTGTAAGTAAGTATATGGCCAATTCAGGGAAGGAACATTGAAAAGCAGTTCAGTGGATCTTTAGATATCTGAGAGGAACCAACAGTAGGCATTTGTGCTATGGAGGTTCAGATACTTCTCTAAATGGTTATGTAGATTCAGATATGGCAGGTGATTTAGATGGCAGGAGGAGCACCACAGGTTATGTTTTCACTGTAGGTGGAATGGCGGTTAGCTGGATATCAAAGTTGCAGAAGGTTGTTGCCTTGTCAACTACAGAAGCAGAGTATATTTCAGCCACAGAGGCTAGCAAAGAGATGATATGGATGACACGGTTCATGAAAGAGCTTGGAAAGGAGCAAGAGAGTTGTAGATTGTATAGTGACAGTCAGAGTGCAATCCATTTGGCTAAGAATTTAGTCTTTCATTCAAGAACAAAGCATATACAGCTTAGGTACCATTTCATATGACAGGTATTGGAGGATGGTGAGTTGAAGCTGGAGAAGATCCATACAAATAGGAATCCTACTGATATGTTAACCAAGCCGGTTAGAAAGGAGAAGTTGAATCTTCATTCAACTTCTGTTGGTCTTCATGATTGAGTTGAAGATGGAGGAGCTAGAAGATGTTGTTGTATAGGTATTGGTGCAGCTGTTTATCTCCAAGTGAGAGATTGTTAAGGTGTGGAGCCTAAAAGCTTCACCAAGGAGTGCATTACCAAAGTTGTAGGTTTACACAGTCACCAGTGTTAGTCAAGAGCGACCGACGTCGGTCAGGTGCAGTTGAAGAGATGCCGGCGTCAGTAGGAGATCGGCTGACGTCGGTCACATGCAAGTAGGAAGGAACCGGCATCGGTTACCTGTGCATCCAAAAAGCTATTTTCATGGACAGAACCGAGTGTTTGCATGATGAGTTTAAGTCTTAGTCTTAGGTCTGCGTCTCTATTATTAGTAAGAATATTTTTAGAGCCCTTGTTCAAGAGGCTTAACTGTTGGTTGTAAGTGCATGCTCAAGTCTCCTAATTCTATATGTAGAATTAGATCTTCTTAGCTTAGTATTGTAGTTCATTGTATTGAATGTTGGAAGAACAGTACATAATTGTATAGGTGAATCAATCCAGGTTGTTGGAGTTGATTGTACTTGAGAGAGAGAGCTCTTGAGGGAAAGAGAACTAGAGAGAGATCTTGTGCATCTGAGAGAGGTGTGGAAGAAAGAAGTTTCTTCAATTGTATTCCTTCTGTAAAGAGTTTAATACAAGTTTTCATGGTGGTTTCTTGTATCTCTTGTTCTTTGCTATTTATCATTCTAGTTACTTATCTATCTGATTTAATTTCGTGGTTTATTGCTTTCATAAGTGTAATCAAATTGTTGGTTGATCCCCAACACAATCCAATCAGATGCACATGTTTAACATTCACATGTTAACATTACAGACACAGTGACACAAAGTCTATTGCATCTTTCTTGATTCCCTTCTAGAAATAAAGTGTTATAAGTTTTGCCATAAGCTTGGTTACTCTTGGATGTCCTGAATATAGATAATTATATAGTTCTTTTAGTAACGTTGTCCTTATATTCTCTCAATTTATCACATACATCTTTTCATTGTATCATAGAAGATCATCATTCTATAATCTGTATCCTTTATACCTAAGATTCTTAGCATTCTTAGACAATGATTTCCTAACCTGATCATAGAATTGATCTCCTAATGATAATTTGATCACTCAATCCTTGAAAGTAATCTTGATAGTAGCCACAACTACTATGTACCTTCTATAACTTAAGGCATCAACTACTCTATTTTCCTTGCCTTTGATATAATTGATATCGAAGTCATAGTCAGATAAAAACTCTAACTAGCATCTCTGACAAGCATTCGGATTTGGCTAGGTAAAGATGTACTTGAGTCCCAAGGTATCAGTCTTGAGCTCAAATAGTTTTCCCAACAAATAATGTCTCCACACTTACAAAACATGAACAATTGCTACAAGTTTAAGGTCATGAAGGGCATAGTTCACCTCATAAGATTTTAGCTTCCTTGATTCATAAGTTACCACTGTACCATCTTGCATAATTAATCCTCCTAATCCATCTCCTGATGCATCTATGATCATTAAAAATTGACCATTGGGATTAGGAACTCTTAACATTGGTGCTAAAGTAAGCTTTCTTTTCAATTATTGAAAAACTACTTCACACTTATCTGACCAGATAAAACTCTAATTCTTATGTTTTAGCTAGGTAATCAGATTATCTATTTTAAAGAAATTGGGAATTGATTTCCTATAATAGCCCACTAATACCATAAAACTCCTTACCTCATGGACATTCTTTGGTGCTGATCACTCCAGAATCACTCTTATTTTAGTCAAATCTACTAAAATACTATTTGTTGAGATAATATGTCTTAGATATTGCACTTTATTTTAGAAAAATGCATACTTGGATAATTTTCCATATAACTTGTGTTTCCACAAATGTTACAAAACTAGTTCTAGATGTTGAAGATGCTCTTCTTCATCCTTAGATTATATAATAATGTCATATAAAAAGACCAAAATGAAATGATCTAGATAATCTCTGAAAATGTTGTTCATGAGATTCATGAATGTTATAGGTGCATTCATTCACCCAAATGGTAACATTGTAAAATTGTAGTGTCGATATTATGTTTTGAATGCCATATTTGAAATATCCTCATCTTTTATCCTTAACTGATGATATTTAGCTCTAAGACCAATCTTAGAAAATACCATTGCTCCTCGCATCTAATCAAGAAGATCATCTATTCAAGGTAGCAGATACTTATTTTTTATAATCAATTTATTTAACATTTTATAATCAATGCAAAGTCAAAGAGTACCATCCGTGTTCTTGATGAAAATAATTGGTGCACCTCATGATGACACACTTGGTCTAATCAACCCTTTGGATAACAACTCCTGGAGTTGTGTCTTTAATTCAACTAATTTAGTGGTTGTCATTCTATATGGTGCCTTACACTAAAGTTCTAATCCTGGTAGAAATAAAACTCCCATTTAGGAAGGAATCCTAATAATTCCTCTCAAAATACATCATGAAAAATCTTAAGGAAATGATAATCTTCAATTGATGGTTCTTTAGATTCTTCCATTTCATTTGTCTTGACAATAAATATTTGGCATCTTTTTCCTTGGGTTTTCTAAAATTGCATTGTAAAAATCTGTCTAAGCCTTAACTCCCTTTTATGCCTTGAATTAGTGTTTGATTTACAAAATCATCTAGACACTTAACCTTCTTCAAATAGCAGTCAACCTTGGATTCATGCTTTGCAATGTATTTGACCCCTAGGATCACATCTTATAACCCTAGTGGTTTTGCATATACATCCACCACTATTATGAATTTGGGAAACCTAATCTCTACTTCAAATAAACACTTATCCACTTTGACTTTAGAATCATTCACATATTATATTGACCATGCATTTTCCATTACTCCAGCTTTTCAAGATAACTTATTTAAAATTTTGGGAGCTATAAAATATTTTATAGCCCCTGTATCTGTCAAAATGGAAACTAGATGTTCAAATAAAATACCTAACAGTTCTATGGGTGAAGCTTGGAATTGGGCTTGTCAATTATCAACTATTGCATGAATACATTGCTGAAAAGTTCCTCGTTGAGGATTAAAATATTAGTTTCTCAACTTATCCTGGGTACATTCACATGCAAAATTGTCACCTTCACAAATGAAACAACCTCTAGGTGGTCCCTTCCTATCAAACTATTGGTTTCCTTTAAAATTGTGTTTGGAACCATTCTTGGATTTCTTATTACCTGAACCACGTTAAATCTAGTATTTTGACTCTTGAACTAAATTTAGATCTACCTCCAACTCTTCTTTACTAAAGTTGGCTTATAAATTATAAATTTTTTCTTAAACTTATTTCTGACTTGAATAAGAGATTTTAATTTTTATTCCTATTTGACTACCTTCTCGAAGACTTGGTCTATGGTAGATGGTCCATAAATGTCCACCTCTACACCAATTTGAGATTTTAATCCCATGATGAACTTCCTAATCCTGAACCTCTCATTTACCTGATATTGAGGTACATATTTTAGAACCTTGGTGAACTGTTCCTAATACTCATTCACTGACAGGTCTCTTTACTTTGGATTCTAAAAATCTATGAATTTTTAGTCAAAATATAACTATGAAAGACACTATGATCTGAATAATGTCACAAATTACTCCCAAGTAGTGGTGGTTGAGTTAAGATTCATTTCCAAATTCTTGTTGGCCCACCATGTAATTGTTTCTCTAGCCAACTGGTATGCTCCCCAAATGACTTTGGTGACCTCATAGTAGTTTCAAATCTCAAAATACTTTTCTATTTCATTCAACCATGCTTCAACTCTATCTCCCATAATGGTTCCATCAAATTTAGGTGGATTTACCTTTTTCATATCCCTAGCCAATTTCGTAGCTACATGTGCTCTCGCATCCTGAGGCACTTCCTTGTGTTTCTACTCTTCAGGAGTTTCCTGCTTAGTAAGATTCTCTTCAGGTACATCCTGATGGGCTTCTTCCTCATGACCATGAATTTCATATTCTAGGGATACAATTTTATCCCTAGTCTCATTCATGGCTATAAGAATTTGATCCAACTTTGTTGTTTTCTCAATGGCAAATTATTTAGGATCAAACAGAGGGTTATTATCTTTAAATTTTGAAGGACCCTCTCTAGATGTTCTTGCTCGTACCATTCTTATTTTTTATAATAGAATAATATGAAAACATTTGTAGACTTATTAAGTCTTAGAGTTTGACCCACAACTCTGATACTATAATGCAACATCCCCACTGGGATGTATTAGAATAACATAATATATATTTTTTAATTATATTTCACATATTCTTTCATTAGATTACACCACAAGAATCTAATTAACGATCTAAGAATACATACTAAGTATGTTAAACATAAAGTAAACATGTAACATCTAACAATTACTAATCACTAGCATCACATGTATCAAAACATAACTACATAAAGAAGGTAATTACATAAAATTTAGTCACAAATTTTATAATAATACAACCATTGCTATCAATGTACAATGAGTAATTAAGTATATTTCAAATAGGCATTATGTTTCAATAGTAAATACAACAATACATATAAGGCTCCACAGAGCATTAGTCTCAGGAACTCTAGTATCTCTAATAATCTCAAGTGTAGTCTCCAATAAGTACTGTTATGGGAAGGGAGAGTATCATCTGAGTGTTTTTCCACACCAAACATGGACCATCGATCCCCCACACAATCTCTAAAATAGGGAATGGACCTCCCTTCATGGATGGGTAGATATTGACAGTTCGAGAATCTAGAGAGACAAGTTAGTACCTGTGTGATGTAAGATTTTTAATATATGATGTGTACCATAAATAAAATATGTTTTAACATGATATCCCAAAAACTTGTAAATCATACATATGAAATGACAATGTCTATCTAAACATTACTTTGGCTAAATTTTTAAAATATTTATTGATCTCTATGATCAATCAAATTCATACACACTACTTGATCGGATTACATTCATCTGGCATTGGTGATGCTAAGTAAGCTAGTGAAGTCCATCTAATTACTTAGTTAGTACCAACAATGAGAGATTTGGTTAATATTAATATAACCAACATATTCATATAAATTATCTTTAATAGTAGGTATAAAATGTGCTACAATACAAGAATAATCATTATGCATACATTTAGTCCATCAAATATATGATTTAATCTTTTCTACATTATTTATCGTATAAATAATAATCATAACAAGTACAATTTTAATACCAAATAGGTACAATATATACATCTATTGCATGATATAATTTCCATAAGTAAATTCAAATGTAGTACAACCATCAATGTCATAGTATATCATACATTTTACTCAATTACAAACAATAGTCATAATAATTTAAAAGATCGATTAACTCATAAACCAAAAGCATATTCTTTCCTTTATGAAACCTATTATTATTTAGGGAGGCTTAATGCATATAACTATAGTGTTTTATCCCTCAGGATTTTGTGACTAAATTTTACTAGTCAGAAGCTATAGTTATAGGCATGTATTGTAATATATAAATATAAGCTATATATGTATATGAGAACCTAAGTTCTCATATAGATATATAATCATATATTTATGCACCATGCATAATATATATCCCATAATATATATGTTTTAATACATAATTCTTGTTCTATCATACTAAAGTATTTTCCATTTTTCTTTGTAGAAAACCTATGTGATTCTAACAGATATTTAACTTTTCATAAAAAGGCAACAAGATCCATGTAGGGTTCTCTACATTTCAAAAACCCGCTTTTCCCCCAAACAATGTCCTGAGACTATATTTCATTATCATGAATGATTTAAAATAGAGAATAATTATCAAATGACCATACATATCCAAACTTTGCCTTTGTTTATCAATTAGAGATTTATACTCTTTCTGAGTTTTTACATGTATCAAATCAACATTCAATAAGAATTTAATAGACCTTGACTCAGTTGAATATGTGTTCGAATAATGGAAATAATTCACATATATTTGTTCAAGCTTGATACAGTGAACTTCTTATAAATAACACTTATACACTTAAGGATTCAAATACATTATAGGTTTCACAGTAGAACTTGAACCTATGTTTAAACTTATGGGTATATATAAACTGCATAACTTAATCACTATTTGCAAAGTTGAATATGCACACAATATATATCCTCCTATTTGAAAGTCAATAAACTTAAAGTTCATACAACCTCACTCTTTATGTTACAAAATGCATACTTTTTTTATTCATATATATACTCACATTTGTAATCAAATATGCACAATTTGTTTATGTATATGTTCATAGCGTTTAATATATAAGACATTAGTTCATTTATCTCTATATATTCACAATTTCATGTAATAATTACACACACACACACACGTGTGTGTGTGTGTGTGTGTGTGTGTGTGTCTATATATATATATATATATATCACACAAATCATACACAACTATATACTTAGTTTTAAATGATAAAAATATGGTTGACATATATATCTTTATTCGTTGTTTCTATGATAAATAACACATGGTCAACATTTTGACAGACATCATTTATGTATTTTTTTACGCTAATCAATTTCATATCTAACTAATAACATAGGAATACTTTGCAAACTCATCCATATATTCTCATGGTTTTGAATAATGAATACCCTTAGTCCATATATATAAATGTACCCTTTTTCTAATTTTTACAAAAATACATAAAATATAATTATATATATTCACTATTTAATGTCAAACTTATACATTCAACATATATACATGATAACCCCAAATCGAATGTCATCTTATACATATTCATATTATCTCTAATTGACATTATTAACATTTTCTTTATAAAAAACCAATTAAAACATCTATTCAACTCAGACAATATTTTTATCAAATATAAACACAAGATTCCTATATTATATCTACATAATGAGTATTTCAATAACTTGCTCAACTAATTATGTATATATGATACATTTATAATAATAAATCTCAGTCTTTGTCTGTATATCAAACAATCTCCCTAGGTTCCAATTTTCATAAGCCAGGGCATTATGGCGTTACCAAGAATAACTTCATTTAACCCTTCAATTTAACACACAAACAAATCTAATTTACAATCACAGGATTTAGAGGATAATGGCTTAGTTCTATGGATGGCTAATCCATCCATAGGGCTAAGCCTGTATCCTTGTAAAAAAAATACAATTCATTTTCTAAACCCTAGGAATCTAAGACTATACACATAATTTCTTTAAGCAATTGAAAATAATAACATCACCAATATTTTCAATGCTTTTGAATTGAAACTCAATGAACTAGAATTCCTTCTCTTCCTTATTCTAAACTTTCTCTTCTTCCCTTCCTATCTCATTCTTCTCCTCCACTCACCTCTTAGCCTTGTTTTTCTCATCTATCTCTTACCAACTCGAGCTTGCATGCAACTTCAAAACTCATAGCCCCCATTCATAATCTGAATTATTCATTCCAAGAGAGACTAAAACATAGTTAACTTCCATTAACTAAACTAAGAAAATCCCTAATCTCTCACTCTCTCAAACATTCCTCAATACATTAATCATTATCATTTTGTTTAAAATCCTTTCATGACCTTTTATGTTACAAGCCCTGTGTATCTCATTCAAAATGTCCACTTTTAACATTATTCACAATGATAACTAACACTTCTAATCTCAACGTTGTCTATGCATGCTAACATAGACTTAGGTTTAGATCATAGGTTAGTTTTTAGGATAATTCAATCTCTTTAAATACTTACTAAAGATAATAACCTCCTGTCTTTTATCATAATCTGGCTAACACAAGGTCTATTATATTCTTTTAACCAAAATGGTAGATCAGACAATTATTTATTTCAATCATAACAAGATTATAAAAATATAATCATTTATGTTATTACTATATTATATAGACTATCTATGTCTCTTGTTAACTTCATAAATTAAGGCGTATATTGATATTTCTAAATATCAATGATACCAAGCTAATGTTTTAAAACATTACAGTGACATTATAATTAATCTATATACAATAGTAACTAGATATTATTCACACAGATTTATACTCATGTAATCATAAACAAACATGAGTACAATAACATAATACAATCATACTATAACATTATGCACTAAATCTACATAAAATATCCACAATGTAATCACACATGATTTATTCCATATATAAGTACTAAACTGAACTAACACTCATTAACATGCAAAATCTAATATATAAATGCAAATAACTTAAAAAACGTACTAATGCTAATAATCCACACTACATATAACATGTAATATCTAATGTGGTGTGTGCATGGGTTATAACAATTTTTTTGTCATCCCCCAACACCTCCATCTATGTCATCCTCTCTGATGATGCTCTCTCTCCATCATGATTTGAAGGATGTAACTTTCCTACATCCAACTCATGACAAGAAGGTAGTTATCCCCATACATCATGATAGTATATATATAAGCTGATTTGCCTAATTATATATGGATTATTATGGTTACTAAATTGATTAATTACTTTTTAACTAAACTATAAATCATATGCTCTTATGAAATAGTTGTATGTTATTTTGATTTCATGATTTTATTGCTATGAGTTAGCTATAGTGTAAATTCTTTACATTTTGATCATGTTAATTATTATTACAATAGTGTTATATATATATCATAGAACACTATTGTAACAATAATTAACATGATCAAAATGTAAAGAATTTACACTACAGCTAACTCATAGCAATAAAATCATGAAATCAAAATAACATACAACTATTTCATAAGAGCATATGATTTATAGTTTAGTTAAAAAGTAATTAATCAATTTAGTAACCATAATAATCCATATATAATTAGGCAAATCAGCTTAGTGAGAAATCGAGATGTGACAATTACCATGCTTGGAAGTAGGGTAGATAGAAAAATCTATGGAAAAAAATTTCTTGTTGGAACTAGCAAAGGTTTGTATATACATTGCTTGTTATTGACCAATTTGGTGATTGCATGGGTAGTACAAGATCTGATGTATTTGTAAACATTTAATCTGAGATGTGGCAAAAAGAAATACTTTTGAAACACAACAAGGGTCTTTTCAACTCCAAACTATTGTGCAACCTTCTTGAAATGGGTTTCTCATATTAGTTTGTGTCTCTCTACTTTTTTGGTACACACAAGTAACTAAGATGATATATGATTCCATCATACAAATAGAAAATTGGAACTAACATATAACTATGCAAGACTTGATAGATTTATGCAAAGTCAATTTTAGATGAATACAATTTTAACCAAGTATTTTCTTCATGTCTGCATGTGTCAAACATAATAATGAGTGCATGAATCAAAGGTTGAATCAAATAATATGTTCTAGGATTGACACTTCCTGTCTTATGCTTTACATTCAAATAGAGCTTTTAAAGATAAGAAGACCATTTGTGATGTCAATCTTATTGCAAATTAATTTGTGTTTAAAATAATTGAAGTGGTTTTTGATCTATGTGGACCATAGTTATTTTCTCAATATGCAGTGCTTCAAATTTATACATGCCTAGGGAATGGTATAAATCTCACAATCATATGTGGGATAGTTTCTTACTAGAGTAGTAAATGTTTCATTTTGATAAGCCATTAGATGACCATGTTGAGTGAGGACTACTCCAAGTGCATAATCAAGTGCATCAATCTCTATTTCAAATGGTTTTTGAAGATCAGGTAACACAAGTACTAGCATGAAACAAAGTATATATTTGAATTATTAGATTATTTCTATTGTGCAACTAACCAGATGAAGTTTGCTTTGGTGCCACATTTGGTAACTTTATTAAGAGGTCAAGTTTCATAATAAAAACAAAGTAAAATTTTTTATTAGAAGTTTATTTATCCCAATAAGTTACGAAGATATGTGAGGTTTTTTGTTGTATGTCTTTCTTAGATGTGTTTTTATCAAATTTCACAAATATAAAAATTAATTACCCAAATGTGATAAACTTATGCATCAGAATGCTACAAATATGTAATAAATGACATAAACTAATTTTGAACTTGCTAAGATTGGAAAGATGATAAAGGGGGGAAAAAAATATAACTTAGTTAAAAATTTGACAATACAGAACTAAGACATAAATTTTAAAACTGACTGGGAGGCTCTGTGATGACACTATGAATTAAGAATAGTGTTTCTTTCAGATTTGGATAAGGCCACTAGAATTGGATAGGGTTAAGTATTTTTGTTGTCTTTAGGGTGTGTTAGTGTCCTATGAGGATTTGTGCCTTGTGATTAATATGATAGGTTTTCTTTGTCGGTGTGTTTTGTTAGATCATGTGGGATCTCTCAATATGTCGTGAAATCCATTATGTGCCTTCTTCTTCACTTATAACCGTGGCTCAATAGTTCATGAATGATAAATAAAACAAAACAAAAAAGGGGTTAACAATTGAAGTCGTGATAGATGTCAACACCCCCTATGTTAAACATTGCTTACATACTAATATTCTAAAGAGGGATAAAACTCCATGTAGTTATCCCATGTGATGGTGGTGTGTGTGAAAGACTAGCGTAATGCTAGATGCTCATGAGAATTTAGTGTACTTATGTGCTTCAATCATGACTTGTGACATTTATAAGTGTATGCAGACTTAGCTTAAGGATATTAGGGTTGTATGGACTTTTTATTGGAAAAAATAGACGACTTTTAATGAATGTGTAGTTAGATGTTCTAGTAATTTTCCATGTGTGAGCCTCTTGTGTACAAATAGGTCTAAAATGTGGATTTATAATGGTAATTTAGGAATTCATTTAGACAAGGATTGTTAAACGTGCCAATTAACAATTAACTACATACTTGAAAAATAACCATCTCCAATGTTTATTCCATAGAAACATGTAATTCCTCTCCAATTCTAGCATGGTCCACATGTTATTCAATGTCACAATGAACTCTCAAAAGCTCCATATTATCCATTTACAAAGATTCAATTTCCTCATCCATAACTTCATTTTCAAATTCTACACATGGCTGAAATTAAGATGCCTCTACAAGTAAAATTATAGATGATCAAGAAGAAGAACAGGATGAAGTCGAAGTGCATCTATAAGGAGAACTCATTTGTGCCTTAGAAGAATTAAATCCTCTTAAAAAGAAGAATCAAAGATTAAAGCTCTAGATTGAGAAAAATGTAAAGGAGTCAAAATAAATAATTGAATATCTACAAGCACACTTTGAATAAGCCAAGAATAATGAATAGGATCTAATGGCATAGTTGAAAATAGTAAGTAAAGAATGTGAAAGGTATTTATTTTTCCTTGCTTATAAATGAGATTACATATAAGCGAAACCATGATATAGAAAGCAACGAGATGTGAAAAGGGAAGAAAAGAAGCTTAATGGTTAATGATAAAGCAAGAATTAAAACTCATGCTGCTCTAAAAGATCAATAGCACATGTCTGATCGGTGTATTAAATCCAATGGTTCAAATCAAACTCAGATGATCCTTCGAGTGCACGCTCATAAATCCCAATCAAGAAAAGCCTTCGAGAAGATGAAATTTCAAATATTTGTGCTTCCTTGGTATTTGAAATTTCATCTTCTTGAAGGCTTTTCTTGATTGGGATTTACGAGCGTGCACTCGAAGGATCATCTGAGTTTGCTTTGAACCATTGGATTTAATACACCGATCAGACATGCGCTATTGATCTTTTAGAGCAGCATGAGTTTTAATTCTTGCTTTATCATTAACCATTAAGCTTCTTTTCTTCCCTTTTCACATCTCATTGCTTTCTATATCATGGTTTTGCTTATATGTAATCTCATTTATAAGCAAGGAAAAATAAATACCTTTCATAGATTATTAAATATCAAGAAGATATTCATTAGGATATGGTCCACATGTTATTCAATGTCACAATGAACTCTCAAAAGCTCCATATTATCCACTTACAAAGATTCAATTTCCTCATCCATAACTTCATTTTCAAATTCTACACATGGCTTTCACATTCTTTACTTACTATTTTCAACTATGCCATTAGATCCTATTCATTATTCTTGGCTTATTCAAAGTGTGCTTGTAGATATTCAATTATTTATTTTGACTCCTTTACATTTTTCTCAATCTAGAGCTTTAATCTTTGATTCTTCTTTTTAAGAGATTTTAATTCTTCTACTTTCCATACATGAAGATGCCTCTACAAGTAAAATTATAGATGATCAAGAAGAAGAACAGGATGAAGTCGAAGTGCATCTATAAGGAGAACTCATTTGTGCCTTAGAAGAATTAAAATATCTTAAAAAGAAGAATCAAATATTAAAGCTCTAGATTGAGAAAAATGTAAAGGAGTCAAAATAAATAATTGAATATCTACAAGCACACTTTGAATAAGCCAAGAATAATGAATAGGATCTAATGGCATTGTTGAAAATAGTAAGTAAAGAATGTGAAAGCCATGTGTAGAATTTGAAAATGAAGTTATGGATGAGGAAATTGAATCTTTGTAAGTGGATAATATGGAGCTTTTGAGAGTTCATTGTGACATTGAATAACATGTGGACCATGCTAGAATTGGAGAGGAATTACATGTTTCTATGGAATAAACATTGGAGATGGTTATTTTTCAAGTATGTCTTTTATTGTTAATTGGCATGTTTAACAATCCTTGTCTAAATGAATTCCTAATTTAAATTTTAGAAACTAGTCATTATTTGGTGGGAGGATGTGACTAGAGGAACTAAATAAGACTAGGGAGCAGGATAGTCCAAATGGCATGGCCTTGTATGAGGAGTAATGACAACTGAGATATAAGTATATATCAATCAAAGGATAAGCTTGAGTTGTTTATAATGAAGAATATGGACATTTTGAGAACATTAGTTGCTTGTAGAACTGCATACAAAGTGAAGGAAGGGTGGTCAAAATATTGTGGAGTGAGGGATGAGCTAAGTGTGTATAAGGAGTAGTCACAAGTACACTATCTCAGATTAAATGTTAATTTATGTGTCTACATTTCCCCCCTTTTATTCTATTAATGCAACAAAGTGAGAGTACTAGTCTAAAAGGAAAAGTGAGTAATGTACTTACCTATGAAGAACATTCTTGAATGTAGGCCACAATGTTGAACTATGTTTCACGTAAAACCTACACTAAAACATGTATAAAATATATCCTTAATTTAGATAAAATTTAAGAAATAAAGATAACAAAACTTATAGACCTATTAACAAGGAATAAATACACCTGATTAGGTATGCAAATCATTGTGTTTTCTAGTGTAAAAATTTGAGTGGAGAGGGTGGGACCTTTGTATATTTATTCTTCATTGATGAGATTTTATCATACTATTCATGCCTTAATCCTCATTGATAGGTGAGTGTGATTAAGAACTCAAGGTGTGTTTGACTCCATCATTGCATACCCAAAGCGGTGAAGTAGTTTGGAATCCCTGTATGAATTCCAAAAGATTATTATGGAGCAAAAACTAGTGCAAAATGTGAGCCAACTGTTGCATACGGAATACGGTTCATTTTTGGTGAAAATTTGGTGCAAAAGATAATATGATCTATGTTTGGTGTATACAACATATAAAATAATAAGTATTGCTACTCCATCTGAGAAATTGGTGTAAAACCAATAAAGGAGGTGGTTATGTTCCATGCACATGGCCCCAATATGATATTTGGGTGTATATAGATTCATAAATTAAGTAATTTTGTGTGATATTATGAGCAAAACACATGTGAAAAAATTTGGAGCACATGTTGCGCATGATGCTCCCAAACTGAGCAAAAATTAAGACAAATTTGAGCACTCATTTAAAATGATTTTGTATAGTTGTTGCAAACTATCATGTACTAATTGTAATCCTAAGAATTTCTAAAAATTATTGCTTTCTACCTATTGGAAAAATAATGTGTTGTTTTGGAAATGACAAGTTTGTCCCCTTATCTAAATGAAACACTATTGTCTAAAACTAATTTTTGAGTGATTTCTAGGTATGAATCATGATCAACTATGTAAAACTTGCAAAATTATGTTTGTGTATTATATTGTAGTAGCTTAGTCTCTAAGACAAGCCCTTATGTATGCTCCATATTTTGAGGTGATTTATGGAGCCTAAGCAAAAGCTTAACTCAAAATAATAGGTTATGTTAGAGACATTAAGAAAATGTGTAAACCTGGGTAATGATAACATTAAGGAGTGTTGCATCATCATATGTAAACTAACCAAAAATAAATGTAATGTAAGATGCACATGAAAAAAATCACATATATTGACAGTGTCGGGATAAATGTTAGTAATGAGGCACACAAAGAAGTGATCATAACTAAGTATTGTAATTTGAATAGAACTACTTGGGGAGGGATGCATGATATTTATCATGACATCATGAAATGAGGAAGATGCATGATGTTCATTATGGCATCAAAAATTGAGAAAGCAAGAGAAAATAAGTGTCATAGCCATGACACATACACACACACAAAGAGTACACACAAAGCACATAAAACACATAATTCAAAGTCCAAGGGGGCATATACAAGGGACATATTTAAATGTCACTCACACAAACATAGAAACATACAACAGGATTAAATCCACATGTAAGGACATGTTTGAATGTCCATAATTCAAATTAATGAATATACATAAGGCATGAAGTGGGATAAAAAACATGAAAATCATGCATGAATATATGTAATTGATTAACATAGGTAATTTGTAACATCAATATATTCAATGAATCAAGTATCCAAGAAGATAATAATGTGAATATAACTGAGCAATATTAGTAGATTTTGCACAATGTAATGAACTAAGGTATGAACAATAAGGGATAACCAAATAATGATATAACTTGTGTAAAATTATGCCCCCAATGAACTTGTTGGAGTATAAACAAGTTGTAGGAGGCCTGTGACTTATTTGAATTTGAGAATTATCGGCTTGTGTTTAGTAAAACAAGACCAACAAAAGTATACAATAATGTAGTGTCCTACTATTTGGGCATAGTGCTTCTATCTATTTTCAATTTGTAAGTCTGAGATAGTGTCATAACCTATAACTACATTTGGAAATGGCAACTTGTATGTTATGCATTCACTCATGTAAAATTTGTAAAACATTTTTTTTATATTGAGCACAAATTAATTGATGCAAGTAAACTATACAAATCATACATAGGTCCTCATATTTGAATTTTTTAGATTTTTTTTGGTATGTTTTGTATATATGAACAACATGATAATTTATAAATCAAACAACACATCCAAGGGATGTGGATAATTGAAAGGTGGATCTGGTGGAAGATCTTTGAGTACTAGATATTGATTTTTGTCAAAATCCCATAGGTTATCATCATTGTGGCCATCATACCATTCATGCTCTATAACTATAGCCTTTTTTTGGCATTGTTTTGAACATGTGTGTCCATATAAGATGGTGTTATACAATGTAAGAAGCTTCATGTATGATTTTTGGATAAACCAACTTTGAGCCCTGTCTCTCATTTTTGAATCTGCAATTGTCATCCATACCATCACCAATAATGTAAATTATATTGTCCTCAAATTTGAATGTAAGACAATTATATATCTTATCAATAATATATTCCATTTTGTGTAACCATTGTTGCCCCAATGTAGAACATATCTAATTTATTGTGTGCATAATAAAAGTAGAGTGTCCACAACTTTGGGACAAAGTGCAATTAGTATTGTAATATGTACTATTGAATTTTGGTAGCATATAGCTTGTTGCATTTCATCCTAATCATGCACTATATGCTGAAGAAATGCTAGTGTTCATATATTTGGATATGTGTCCTCATCTATTTTCACATGTTGTTTATACTCATTCTCATTAAAAACCTAAATAGTCAAATGATTGGTTCTAGGATGCTTATAGTTTTTGCATATGTGACCTTGTTATTGAGCCTTGGTAGGTTATGATGTGGGTTTTATAAGCTGAACAGTGCCTTTAGCCTTATATTTTTGAAGTTTCTATTGTACTGTTGAATAAGTATCCGTGGCATGCCCTGTTATTTTATAAAATTAGCAAAAGGGTTTTCCCTCTTGATTTGATAATATGTTGGTAAATCTATGCCATATTATTAGAAAAGTAATTAATTATCTTTAAAGTAACATTTGTAACATCGCATGTGGCCTATTTTATGCATTGTTAGCTTGTATGCTTATAATTAGCTCCATATCCATGAGTTCCACATTATTTACTAAATTTGTGAATTGTGACATGTTGGTACTTGTAATGCATTGATCTGTGTAGTATGGCTCTTGTTCTCTATAAATGATAGATTTTGCAAAAATGTTAGTCCATGGGTCACTAATATAATTGTATGTTGTGTAGTAGCTATATGTTAACAAATATTTTTTCCTTTATCCACACCATAAGTGATTATTTTTATTGTATATGTAAGCACTAGAATGATTATCTTTGAATCATCTCTGCATTCACATGGACCAACTGGTGTAAAATAAAAAAAAGCCTAAATAATCATTAATTTTCATTTGTATTACATTAGTATCATCATTATAACTAACATCATAATCATCATCATTGTCCTTGATATATATGAAATTTGGATCTTCATAATTATTAATAAAGGTAATTCTTATAAATGTTCCTCATGGTCTACCTTTTGAGGTGAAATACGTGGTTTTAAGATACCTGTAGATTACAACTTTTGATCATTTGTAATAGACTCACTAACCTTATATGTGTGTGGTGGTGGCATTATAATAGATTGAGGTGATCCAAACTATGATGGACTCTTAGTAGTAGACTACAAATCTTACAATATTTGAATGGTTAATTATTGGTTGGGCATGTATATAAATTTCCATCATGTAGAAATTTGACACACCTATGTAAAGTAGAAACAAAATAAAAGAATAAAAAGGGTTCTAAACAAACAACAAGACTACAAAAAACAAAACAAAACAAACACAACAAAACAACAATAAACAAAATAAAAACAAACAACAAAACACCAATAAACAAAAATAAATAAACTACCCGATAAGTAAATGTTCCTCGTGGTCCACCTTTTGAGGTGAAAGATGTAGTTATAAGATATTTTTAGATTATAACTTTTGATCATTTATAATAGACTCACTGTTAGGTTGTGGAGCTAAAAGCTTCACCAGGATGCAAACAGGGGAAGTTATGGAGGTTGCAGGAAGTGTTGCGAAGTGTCACAGACACCGGCGTCGGTCAGGACAACCGACGACGGCAGGAGGGAGACAGGAAGGAAACCGACGTCGGTCATGGATCGGCCAACGTCGACACCCCCAGACAGCCAGGGACCGACGTCGGTCACCTGTGGTTCGAGCTGCGAGTATGTTACGGGCAGTTGGTTGACGAACCAAGTGTTTGCATGTTTAGAGCTATTCTTAGACTGAGAGCTGCGGATTTAATTATTATATTATTGTCTAATTATTTTTTGGATGAGATCTATATATGGACTCATGATTGTATTGTAAAAGTGTGCTAGAAAGCCATAGAGCTTTTAGAGAGAGCTAGTGTAGCTCCTCCTAGTTCCAAGGGGTGCTGAGTGTGTATGATCAGGGAGAGTTGCAAGGTCTGCAAGGTCAAGGAGCTGATCCACTGGAGTACTGGTTGAAGAATCATAAGGACTTGGTGAGGCAAGGACAAGGGTTCTTCAGGGGTGTAGAGATGTCTACATGGTGAGTAAGGTCTAGTGATTTGCAGGTAGCAGCAGAGAGCAGGGGATCTACTTGGAGTACAGTTGTGTACTTGGTGAACTGACAGCGTGTTACTGACTGGTTGGAGAGGTGAACATCAATTCTGTATTGGAGTTGATTGTTGGGATCGAGAGAGAGAGGGAAGAAGATCTTGAGGTGTGGCGAACCTCTGAGGTGGAGGAAGAAGTGGCATCTTCCTTATTGTATATTCTTCTATGTATATAATACAATTGTGTATTGTCTCTTAATTCCTGTGTTGTTTCATATTTCTAGTTACTTATTGATTCTGGTATAATTTCGTGTTTAGTTGCTAATACAAGAAGTAATCACATGTGTTCTAATTGGTAGAGCAAGATCCTGACTCATTAGGGATTGGAGCATGTTTATTGTTTTGGGGTTTCCCCGACAAGTGGTATCAGAGCTTCAGGTTGGGTTACTAACAGGTGGTTTCAGATCTGGTAGTGTTTGTTGATTACAGGTTGCTCACAGGGGTTTTTGATTGAGTGGGAGTATAGCAATGGCAGAAGGAAGTAAGCTACAAATGGAGAAACTGAATAGCACGTATGGTCTGATTGATGGAAAGAAAGAGCAGAGAAAAAGAAATTGTTGGTTGGTAGCAGATCAGCATGAAAGAACTGAAGATGCAGATGTTGCAGGTGTTGTTGCATAGGATGCTTTGGGAGGTTTCTTGGATGAAGTTGAATTTTGGATAACAGATTATGTTGCCTCTTTCCATGCAGCCCCAGGTTTAGGAGCTGGAGAGCCTTGTCAGATTATTGACAAAGGGGAAGTGAAGCTGAAATTGCAGATGGACGACACACAGTGGTTGAAGGAAGTCATGCAGGTACCAGTCTTGAAGATGAGTCTAATTTCTTCAAAAAATTTGGGTGATGGGAGATATATTGTAACTCTCACAGTGGATACACTTGAATTAGATGGTGGTAAGAAAGTAGGTGTCCTTTATCTATCTACTTATATTACTGATTCACCTTCTGTTACAGAGATGTGGCTTTGTAGGCTTGGTTACATATGTAGAAGGAGAATGCAAGTTCTGAAGCGGAAGACAGATGTTTTTGACAAGTTAAAGAACTAGAAAGCCTTGGTGTTCATGGAGGAGATGACAGACAGAGATCAGGTGAGAGAATTAATTTATTCTGAGCAGAGCAAGGTTGATTTGATTAGGACTTTGATCCATGGAGAGCTCACGGGTAAAAAGTTATCACTCACAGACGAACACAGGTACCAGCATCAGCTACACAGTAACCGACATCGGTAACAGGAAGACTGACGTCGGTTATGAGGGAACTGACGTCGGCAGAAAGGACACCTGCGTCGCCCAGGGAGACGACGTCGGCAGTCAAGGTCAGTGCAGGAAACTGACATCGGTCGGGAACAGACTGGGAGATGGCCGAGATCGGTCACTGGAACGGATATTGGGCGGACAGCAAGTCTCAAACGCTCATGTGGAGGTCAGAAAGGGTAAGTGAACCTCATATTCGTTGTTCACCTTCTTTATATTGCTTACTGATGGTCAAGAACCAGGAGGATATGAAGAAGCAATGCAGGTAGAGTCCAGATACAGTGGGAGCTTGGCATGGATGAAGAGTGAGTCCTTGGAGAAGAACCAAACAGGTATTTGTTGGTAGAGTTGTCAGCTGGAAGAAAGCACTGAGAGAGATGGATTCCCGTTTTAAAGAGGAGAGTGGATGGATACATGAGACCGAAGGCCAAGGCATGTGGTCTTGAAGAAGCTGCAGGACAGTAGTACAGGGCTTGACAGGTGGATGACTAAGCATGGCTTCAGTCGATGTCAGTGTAACTATTGTGTTGGTTTTTATTCTTACCAGGTGGATGATGAGTCGCGACATCATCCAGTTACTGTATGTGGATGGTTTGCTAGCAGGTTTTGTACATACAGGGATTTGCTGAGCTAAAAGGTAAGGTTAGCTCAGAGGCGTGTCATGAAGAATTTGGAGCAGCGAAATTCTTTGGCATAAGAGACATGGAGATTTTATCTCCAGTGGGAGCTGGTGTGAAGACGGTGTTGGTGAAGTTCATGATGCAGGATGCAGAATCAGAAACCACACCAATAGCTGGACAGTTCAAGCTTAGCTTGAAACAGGGTTTGAAATCACATGAGATCTATTTTAGATCTGAGTTTTCCCAATTCAGTGGGGGTTGTCGGAAAGTATAGAGCCAATTCAGGGAAGGAGTACTGGAGGGCAGTTCAGTGGGACTAGCAGCAGGGATTCTTGTTATGCAGGGTCTGGTTCTTCACTACATGGATGTGTAGGTTCGGATGTGGCAGGTTACTTGAATGACAGGTATAGCATCACAGGTTGTGTGGTGGATGGTCTTCAGGATTCATCTTGAAGAGGGATACAAACCAGGAAACAAATTAGACAGGCTACAAATACAGGTACAGGTGCAGCTGTTTATCTCCAAGTGGGAGATTGTTAGGTTGTGGAGCTAAAAGCTTCACCAGGATGCAAACAGGGGAAGTTATGGAGGTTGCAGGAAGTGTTGCAAAGTGTCACAGACACCGGCGTCGGTTAGGACAACCGACGACGGCAGGAGGGAGACAGGAAGGAAACCGACGTCGGTCATGGATCGGCTGACGTTGGCACCCCCAGACAGCCAGGGACCGACGTCGGTCACCTGTGGTTCGAGCTGCGAGTATGTTACGGGCAGTTGGTTGACGAACCAAGTGTTTGCATGTTTAGAGCTATTCTTAGACTGAGAGCTGTGGATTTAATTATTGTATTATTGTCTAATTATTGTTTGGATGAGATCTATATATGGACTCATGATTGTATTGTAAAAGTGTGCTAGAAAGCCATAGAGCTTTTAGAGAGAGCTAGTGTAGCTCCTCCTAGTTCCAAGGGGTGCTGAGTGTGTATGATCAGGGAGAGTTGCAAGGTCTGCAAGGTCAAGGAGCTGATCCACTGGAGTACTGGTTGAAGAATCATAAGGACTTGGTGAGGCAAGGACAAGGGTTCTTCAGGGGTGTAGAGATGTCTACATGGTGAGTAAGGTCTAGTGATTTGCAGGTAGCAGCAGAGAGCAGGGGATCTACTTGGAGTACGGTTGTGTACTTGGTGAACTGGCAGCGTGTTACTGACTGGTTGGAGAGGTGAACATCAATTCTGTATTGGAGTTGATTGTTGGGACCGAGAGAGAGAGGGAAGAAGATCTTGAGGTGTGGCGAACCTCTGAGGTGGAGGAAGAAGTGGCATCTTCCTTATTGTATATTCTTCTATGTATATAATACAATTGTGTATTGTCTCTTAATTCCTGTGTTGTTTCATATTTCTAGTTACTTATTGATTCTGGTATAATTCCGTGTTTAGTTGCTAATACAAGAAGTAATCACATGTGTTCTAATTGGTAGAGCAAGATCCTGACTCAGTAGGGATTGGAGCATGTTTATTGTTATGGGGTTTCCCTGACACTCACCAACCTCATATTTGTACATTTGTTATATATGAATGATTTGTGGTGGTAACACTATAGTAGATTAAGGTGACTCAAACTGTGATGGACTCTCAGTAGTAGACTTTATAATCTTACAATATTTGAATGGTTGATTATTGGCTGGGCATGTATATAAATTTCCATCATGTAGAAATTTGACACACCTATGTAAATTAGAAGGTATGAGTTCCATGGCATGTAACAGTGGCCTACCCATTAGTAAATTATAGTGCAAATGATTAGGCATTACTTAGAACTAGGTAAATAGAGTTTTGGGCCCTACTGTAATATCCAAAGTGATAGAGCCCAAAATTTGGTTGGGCACATCATCAAATCCTTTGATATTATTATGTCTTTTTAATAGTATCCATGTTAATACCCATTATTTTTAAGAATGTAATATTATAAATATTCAACATTGAACCATTATCAATTAGAACCCTTTTCACTCTTGTACTTTTGATTTGAACTTGTATGAATAGAGGTAAATTCTTATCAATATTTGAATGTGAAGGCAAGTCCTCATTGCTAAAAGAGATCACATCCTCTATATCCTTCAAAGTGTTTACAACAAATGCAAAGTAATAAGGCTCTATTTCATGAGACATAGGTGTCTAATTCAATGTTTGGTATATAAGATCTTTGAAAATAGTAGCTTTCTAAAAAAATACTAGCACGGAAATCTTAGCTGATGTATTCCTTAATTGGTAAACAATATCGTATCCTCTAAACTAACTAACTAATCCTATTAGATTAGATTGGAGACACGTGAGAATTGCCTAAATTCGTTCCTCTTACCTTGCTTGATGAGGCACTTGATCTCATCTAGTAACAACAACTAAGACTGGAGGGTCTACTATAAGCCTAGGGCAAATAGTAAAGGTGGGATATGAGCTAATATAGTTGTGAGGTTTATGGGTAAGAGGAGCAAAATGAACCATATAAACCCTACAATGTCTAGCAAAAATAGGTGGCAACTCAAATTGAGCCATGTAATAATAAGCATCATGTAATTATTCATTACTAAATGCTTGACTGATATAAGATGTTCTCTTTTCCTTTAATTTATGTATCCATGGGCTTACATACTATAGATACCCAAAACCAAACACTTTGCATCGATTTTAACTATATACTAATTACACACTAACATCGTCCCTGAATCATAAATCAATCATTTATCCACATTAACATCCCTAAACAATCAATCCCTTATTTGCCATAATCACATCCAATCCCACAAAATTCACATCACATCCTATTAGTTAATTAATCCAAATTAATTAACTAATCCTTCCTTGATTAAAAAAATCCATGTCTTTTAAATATTTGTATTTTCTAAAAATGAATAAAATTCAAAAATCTTCACATCACACTCAAATCCCAAGGCAATCACACACTAACCAATAAAATCCAATTTTAAATACATTTCTCCAAATCCCCATACAATCAACCCTTCTTCTAAAGAAAATCACCTCTATGATTTGTAAATCAAAATCCTTAACACATCTCAACACCCCCCATATTTACTCCTCAACCACACTCATTTAATGAGGAGGAGGACTCATTCTCCACCATTGAGCTTTGATCAAGATCAATGGCTCACAATCATCATGAAATCCTATAAATTGAGGGTTCCCCCTCTTATTTGAACAAGTCTAATTTTCCTAACAGATTTCTACCCAAATTAGTAAGGAAGCTTTCAATTGACAAAGAAGTGTTACTCAAGTCTAAACAAAAAGCCTCAACTATCCTATTCATTCATCATCAAATCATCTAATTTTTAATAGGATACACTGTTGAATTGCCCACACATCTTTTACAATCTTTTTTCTAACTACAACTGAGCACATCACTCTTTTTAGCAAGGAGATTGCAAGGAAAGGTATACTAATTGTTTTTACTTGCTTGTTTATTTCTTTTCTTCTTGGTCTTTATAAATTTGAGGATGCACGTATAGGTAAGTCATAGGATTTTCAATTGATTTTATTTTTGTAATATTCTAAAATTAACCTTTGTAATCATGTGTTACACATACATGCAAACTATTTAACATGTTATAGGTAAGAAACATGTAAATAACACCAAGAAACTTTGAACCAATAAGTAATAGATAGATTCAATCATTATGATCATGATGAATATAAAATTAGTCAATCAAGAATATAAAACGCTAATAAAATTTCTAAAATAGAAGGAAACCCTAATGAAAAGCTACATTTTTTGGCAATATTCAATAATAAACAGGCTCACCAATATGTTTGATCAAATTTAGTAAATATAAGAATTAATAACCTAAATATGACAAACTTTTGTGCAAAATTAGAATGCTAAAAATTGTTTAACCCTATTTTTGATCGAGGAATCCTACTTGGGTAGGTAGGGTTAAGGATATAAATAGGATAGGACATAAGGGTGAATATCAAATTTACAACAAGCCAAATAATGTGCTAAATTCAGATGTACCATATGTTGAATTTATAAAATTAAGATAGGCTATTAATGGAAAGTACAACTATGCTAGATATATAAATGACATAAAATATAGTACTTAGCTATTTTCTATTTTTGATGTTAACACAGGTCTAGATATGGTATAGAAGAAAGCAAGTAGGAAGATAGTTCTAGATCAGTCGTTAAATTATGGATATGGTGCCTCTAGCTCTCTCGACACTTGCATCAGTTTGGGACAGTTACATCAATGCTAGTGTTTGAGTTTGATGCTAGTGTCATATACAAAATATCAACTAAAATAAGATGTGACCACCTAGATGCTTCTAGGTTTGGCTTTGCCTTTACTTTGGCAAATTTAGATTTGGGTCATGGATTATCACTCTTGGTGAAATGGCAAAACCCTAGGTTTTCATCTTCAATGTGACCTTGAGGGAAAATGGGTTAGTAGGCACATGGTGTTGAGCTAACTCATAATAACCCTAGTGTTAAAGGGCACTACCTACATAGCCAATACTCTAGAAGAGGGCCTCAAGCTCATGTTGTTCTCCTCTACGTGTTGGCTCATGTGCGAATCATGTCATGTGTGTAAAGCAGGTAAATTAGTGACCTAGCTTGTAACTTAGAAAATGTGATCTTATGATTGATCTTTTAGTACTTCAAACCTATAGTTGGGTTATTCCTTTGGATTATTTCAAAATAGGGTAGAATAAGAAAGCTTTTGGTAACTTTAGTGATTCTTGAGTGCTCTTTTGATTTGATTGTTAGGTGATAAATGAATGAGGGTTGATATTGTATTTATACCAATTATATCGATAGATAACTCACATTAAAGCACTTAGTTTGACCATTATGATACGTTTCATTTTTGAATTGGATGAATTTAGGGTGCTGGACAATACTATCTATAGATAACTCACATTAAGAGTGATGTGATGGACACTATTATTTAGGGAGAAGGCGAGTAGGCACAGGCTCAAAAATTGTAGAGGTGTAAAATAAGTATATTTTAAGCATTTTAGGCAAGATGGGATGTTTGTGTCATCAATATAAAGCTGGTCGAACTAAGAGATAGGCCAAGGGGCATAAGATAGAGCAAATGTGTGGCTTGTAGAAGCAAAGCATGTGTAGAACTAAGAAAAACAACCAAGGTTTGAGTTTGACAAGTGTACAAGACTAAGGTTCTAAATAATCGTAAAATATCATCTACAAAAATATGCAATAAATGACACAAACTAATTTGAAACTTTTAAAATTTAGAAAGATACTAAATTGGGAAATAACAAAGACATACATTGTAGCTAAAAATTTGACAATGCAATATTGAGATAGAAACTATAAAACTAATTGGGAAATAACAAAGACATACATTGTAGCTAAAAATTTGACAATGCAATATTGAGATAGAAATTATAAAACTAATTGGGAGGCTCTGTGATGACACTGTAAATCAGGAACAATGTTTCTCTTCGCTCTAGGACAAGGTTGTTAAAATTGGACAGGGGAGAGAAGTATTGTTATCCTTGGGGTGTGATGACATGTCATGGGGATTTGTGTCATGTGACTAATATGATAGGTTTGCTTCACCTATGTGTTCTATTAAATTGTACAGTAGCTCTCGATCTATCACAAAAACCATTATGTGCCTTCTTCTTCACTTGTAATTGTGGCTCAATAGACCATGAATGATAAACATAATAAAATAGAAATAGGGGTTTACCATTGAAGATGTGTTATACATAAACATCCCTTATGTTGATCATTTCCTACATACCAATACTTTGAAGAGGGTTCAAACTCTATGTAGTTGTCCTATGCTATAGTGGTGTGTGTGAAATATTGGTGTGATGTTGGATGCTTGTGCAATTCTAGTGTATTTATGTGCTTCAACCATGACTTGTAACCTTTGGAAGTGTATGCAGACTTAGCTCATGGATACTAGGGCTATATGGACTCTATATTGGAAAAAAATAGATGGCTTTCTATGAATACACAACTAGATGTTCTGGTGATTTTCCTTGTGTGAGCCTCTTGTGTGTAAAATGGTTTGAAATGTGGATTTATAGTGGTAATTTAGGAATGCCTTCAGTTGGGGCTTGTTAAATGTATAGATGACCCATTACATGAGTTTGAATTTGACTAACTAGTCTTTATTTGGTAGGAGGATGTGGCTAACAAAACTGGATGGGACTAGGGAGTAGGATAGTCCAAATAGCACAGCCTTGTCTAAAGAGAAAATATAGTTGAGATGGAAGTATGGATCCATTAGGAGATAAGCTTGAGTTTTTTGGAATGAGGAATAGGAACATTTTGAGATCATTAGTTACTTTTAGGAATTGGTCATCCACATAGAAGGTGAAGGAAGGATGGTTAAAGGACCATGGAGTGACGTGTGAGCAGGTACATATAATGAGTGGTCATAAGTACATTATTTCATATTAAATGTTAGTTTATGTGTCTATAGGATGATGTATATCTTGGTTAGGTTTACATGAACTCCTTATGTGTCTATAATGTATCTTGGATATTATATCTCCCATGTGGTAAATGAATATTTCTCCATATTAACATACAATTTTCATTGCCACAAAGTGTGAAACATTTGTTGGATATGGAAAAATGTTCATCCCATGTTTTGTGGAAGATTAGGATGTTATAAAGGTAAACTACAATAACTAAAATAGTGAATGGATAGATATTATCATTCATCATCTACATGAATTCCACATGTGTATTCATTAAGCCACAAGGCTTAACTAATTGTTCAACTAAACTTTCATTAGATTTGAAGGTTGTCTTCTAGATGTATGTAAGTTCAATAGGAATCTAGTGATACTGATACTTAAGATCAATTTTGGTGAAAAATTTGGCACTTGGTCTAGTAGATCCTCTATTCTTGGAAGATGATAGTGGTTCTTCACAATTATCATGATAAGAGCTCTGTAATTAATACAACATCCATGGGACATATTTCTTTGGTGAAATCACTATGGGACTATCGCAAAGCAAAAATATGGGCTTGATGTGTCCTTTATCCACTAATTCAGGGATCTACCACTTAATATCTCCATTCTCCATGTATGATTTGTAGTATAGAAAAAACATTAGGTAGAGGTCATCCTCGTATCAAATTAATAGTGTGATTATTGCGTAACGTGTATGTAATTATTTAGGTCATTAAAATATACCTTTGTATTCTTCCAGCACATTATTCAACTATGTTTCTATTGTAATAAATGTGGTATGAATTTGTTCTACAAGGATGTTCTTACGTTCAACTCTCACCATCAAGTGTACAAACTTATTTCTAAAATTGACTAACTTCTTACATTACTTTCTGCTAATGATTTAAAGCTTAAGAACTACTTACGGTATGTAGTATCTCATATCACCAACATTTATGAAAAAAAATTATAGGATTTTATTCATAAATGATATGGCAATGGTAAAGATATTGTTACCCAAGTAAAATATCACATACCTCTAATGAGGTAATGTTGCAAAGGACTTCATCTTTAAAAGGTTTAATTTTGTACACCAAGGGATACTATTGAGTGGCACATTTCATGGAAACTAAACTAAACCATATATTGGAGTATGCTTTTGGGTTAAGTTTTATTTGCAAGTTCAATCTGTGAAATGTTTCAAAAGAAATCAAGTTCTTCTGACTTTTTTTGTCAATGATGAAATGTACACGTTCTCTATTGATCCAAAGTTGTGAATGAAACAATATTTATACTTCCTAATAATTTGAGTTGGAGGAAGAAGTGATATTTGCAATACTTATCATAACATTAGGTTCATGTCTATGATTTGCATATCTTTATCTAGTGTCATAATGTCAGTACTTGTTGCTTGAATTTATATAAGTAGAGTTTTCCTAGTGTGACACTCTTCATTGGAGTGACTGTTAGAGTTGTGAATGTAACACCACTTTCTAGTCTTAGATTGCTTATTCTAGTCATGTGATGGTGTTGTCTTCTAAGGATGACGTGAAGGGACATTGCCTTATCTATGGTTTTTCTTGATTCTAGACTTGAAATTTATAGGTTGTGCTTTATCTAAATACTCATAGTCTTCTTTCTTAGAATTTTACAT
Source organism: Torreya grandis (assembly GCA_037957365.1). NCBI lineage: Eukaryota > Viridiplantae > Streptophyta > Pinopsida > Cupressales > Taxaceae > Torreya > Torreya grandis. The sequence continues at coordinate 4,290,423 of JARHVA010000714.1, read as the reverse complement.
AGATTTTGGTTCGAGTTTTCAAGCAAATATGGAGGATTATCCAATAGAGGAGATATGGAAGAAATACATCTCAAATTGGATATATGGTCTCAATCCTGACCTATACTTCAAACTATTTTTTTTTTCAAATTTCTAAACATTTACTTTAAAAATCAAAGTGCAAAAGATGTTTATGCACTCTTGAACATATCGATCATGACCTTGGTGCAATTGAGAGAACTTGATGTACTATTCACAATAGTTTCCAATATGGCAGTGGGTTTATTTAAGCACTTCTATGAAACCATTATAGGTATCCTCAAAATTTTCTAAGTCATCATCTTCATGTGTAGTGGAGAAGTTATCCCACTATTTTTTACAAATAATGAAACTATTAGATAACCAAAGGATATGTTTTATTTATTAGAGAAATGATTTACCCTGCAATATGAATAGATAAGATCCAAACAATTATGTAGGCATCTACATATATCTTAATTTCAAACACATGGATGTCGAGGTTGAATTACACCTTGTACAATGTTTGACCACCAAAATGTCGCTAGGAATAAAATGTGTTAGGAGTACGAAAATGCTTGAGAAATTAAGCAAAATGATTAACAATCCTCGCTAGTTCATGTACATCACATTCATCCAATTATTCCCATTACATTTATAAAACATATTCTATACATTTTTTGAATATATATGAAGTTAGAGTCTCTGAAGGTATTATGACTACCATCTAAGGATGTGAAGGAAGGTATGATGAAGGGTAACTAGTATTGAGCCCCCAGCTTCCTATTATTAGACCTCATATGTCTGGGCATACAAACAAAGAAGGATTTCATTTACAAATTTGATACCATTTTGAGATGATATTCAGTGGGTATGCTTTCTTTGTCAGATAAATGATTTACCCTACATTATGAATATATAAGATCCAAACAATTATGTAGGACATCTAAATTTATCTTAACTTCAAACACATGAATGTCTAGGTTGAATTTTACCTTGTACATTATTTGACCACAAAAATGTTGCTAAGAATGAAATGTATCATAAGGAGTATGAAATTTCTTGAGAAGTTGAGTGAAATGATTGATGATCCTCACTAGTTCATGTGCATGGCATTCTTCCAATTCTTCCCATTGAATTTAGAAAGCATCTTCTATACTTTTTTGAAACATAAATGAAGTTAGAGTCTTTGAAGGCATTATGACTACCATCAAAGGATGTGAAGGAAGGTATGATGAAGGGTAACTAGTCTTGAGCCCCCAACTTCCTATCATTAGACCTCATATGTGTGGGCATACAAATAAAAAATGATTTCATATACAAATTTGATACCATTTTGAGATGATATGAAGTGTGTGTGCTTTCTTTGTCAGAGAAATTCTCTACCCCACATTATGAATACATAAGATCCAAACAATTATGTAGAGCATCTACATCTATCTTAACTTCAAACACATGGATGTCTAGGTTGAATTGTACCTTATACAATGTTTGACCACCAAAATGTCACTAAAAATAAAATGTATCAAGAGGAGTATGAAAATGCTTGAGAAGTTGAGCTAAATGATTGATGATCCTCACTAGTTCATGTGCATGTCATTCTTCCAATTCTTCCCATTGAATTTAGAAAGCATATTCTATACTTTTTTGGAACATATATGAAGTTAGAGTCTCTAGAGGCATTATGACTACCATCAAAGGATGTGAAGGAAGGTATGATGAAGGGTAACTAGCCTTGAACCCCCAACTTCATGTTATTGGACCTCATATGTGTGGGCATACAAACAAAGAATGATTTCATGTATAAATTTGATACCATTTTGAGATGAAATGAAGTGTGTACGCTTTAATACCATTAATATGGGGCCTAGGAGGAACTTGATAGACACCCACACTTAATGTATGAATTAGGTTATTGTAGGAGTGTATATGAAATGATAGAGGTCATAAGATATATTAGAATGGAATGAGATGAGGAAATAGATAAGTAAAATAATGGACACCAAATTAGAACCATAAACTATAAATTTCTAATATGCAATAGTTTTGTATAATGAATATAGAGATCAAATGTTTGTTGGGATGTTTGATCACTAATTCCTAGTTTGTCTTTGTTCAACTCTCCCTTATAAAGAACGGAAGTATACACTAATATACAAGTGTGGAAGATGAAGGGTGAGTTAGACCATTATAATAGTTAAGAAAAACTTCATAATTAATATTTATTTTGTTGTTTTTTAGTAACACCACTCTAGAGTTGTGTAGAACAACACTAACATTTTTGGAGCTATGTAACATCAACAAAGATGATTTAGGACTTCCCAGTATGACCTATATGTTTAGGATGATCCTAAAGTTATTGATGAAGATAACACATGGCATAAAGTAAGGCCATTATACCACGGATCAATTAAAGACTTGGATCCTTCTAGACCAGGGGCTCTTAAAACCTTTCTTAACATTCATAATCTTCACATTGGTTACTACGAAATTAATCTTCTTCTTCAAACTATAATAGGATAGATGACCCTGTAAAGCATAAGTAAAAGGATTTGTTTCAGACCCTGTGGTTAGGGTCAATAGGATTTACAAGAACTGACTCTTTATTAGACCCCTCAAAAATGAATAATATTAAAGCCAACACAATTAGTAAAATATAATTCAACCAAACAATTAAGTTAATGTAAGTATGCCATTACAATGAGCTTTAACATTACAATGAATGTTTTATAAAAGTTTGAACTCTCATAGAATGCAGTGATAATAAATGCTAGATATCTTCTAGAATGTAATGATAATAATTGTTATATGTTTTTTAGATTTTCCAAGATTCTTGTATGCCTTTTCTATATGCTTGCATTGATTATCTATACTCTTTTATTTTTGAAATGCACTAATGCACCTATACATTTACAAACATTTTAAATTCAAATTAAGACTCTATTAACATGCAAACCAACAACAAATGACTAAAAAAGCTAACAAAATTGGGCCCAAAATCTTAGGGGACTTCAATAAGTTAAAAGGGTCTAACTATACATTTTTGAGAAAATAACAAAAATAAATGAAAATATGGATAAATGAAATAGAAGAAAAAAGGAAAGAGAAAGCATGGGAACATGATAAAAACAACCAAAATGATAGAAAACACGGTAATAAAACACAATCTAGATCAATAATCAATAAATAACCCTAAAATAATACACTTTTATAAATAATTTATACCTAACACCAAAAGTAAGTATTTTCGATACCTTAGATTAATTTAACTTAAAAATTAATAAATGCCCGTGGAAGCCATTTGTAGGTGTCACACAATCATCACTTGTACCCAAAGGCTTAATTTGATGGTCTTCCCTCTCTGGTATTAAAATTTTTATTTCAATTTACTCTTTAATATTGACCTTCACACAATGCTTAATTTTAGATTTTGAAAATTGCAAGTCAATTTTTTTTAACGTTTATATAATATATATTGGGTTAAAAATGATCTCATAAATATATAACAAAATTTAAATATAAAGTTATATATAATGTGATATTTAAAATTACTAATGCACAAAATAAATAAAAATAATTTTTGTTATAAATTTTATATTAACATGGTTTATAATTTAATTATGATCTCTAAATAAAATTATTTTTAATATAACTCGCATATTCAATATCCATTAAATGTTTGATATGAGATTTTTTAAGAATACATGATTATATATTTTTAAAAAACTAAAAAATGATATTTTTTTTGATTCAAGATAATATCAATATAACTAATAAAACTTAAAAAATAATTATATCATGATAATTTGTGAGATGACATTTGTGAGTAGAAGAAAAACATAGTAAACATGAAGTACAAAATATATATACATCAAAATTAAGGATATGAAAAAATAAAATAAAATATATATAACTCTAAAATGATATTTATGTTGTTTGGGTGATATGCAACTCTATCTGAACTCTTTTGATATTGTTTAGCTCTAACATGTTATTTATGTTGTTTGGGTTATATACAATTCTACCTAATCTCTTTTGATGGGGTCTACCAAACTTTGAAGCCAAGTTTTCTTTGTTTTTTCTTTTAAAATATATTTTGGATATGTAAATAACCATAATATAGAGATGGTAAATATTAGCTATCAAATTCAATGTATGACTTTTGGATTCCTTCTCGTATAATTTAATAGTGTCCCAAATAAATGTATCTTTTATTTAAATGATACAGTTGAAGTTTTTGATAAAAACTTTATTTTAATTATTAAAATTGAATTAATATCATATTTTATGTATAAAGCATAAAGTAGTAACAAATTAAAATTATCAATTAACACATTGTTTGAATAGGTGTTGATAAACTCACGTTAAAATAATATAGTTAGAGATTTAATATTTTTTATTATTATTTGTAAATGATTTTGAGTAAGAACTATGAATCATTACTTTTGATTGGAACTAAGAACCAATCTAAAACATAAATGAAAGGTCTAGATCTTCCTTGCAACAAACACTACCACAACCACAATGGGCTCCATAGACCTCATCATAACTACCACATGGCTCACAAAAAGAACAACACCACAAAAATAGTAGAAAGGTGACAAAATTGTAGCACATAAGAGATAAACTCAAAGGGACTCATGAAAAAATACAAACAAACAAGGGAAGTATCAAGAAAAGATAAGACATAAAGATCAAAGGCAGACAATAAAGCTTTAAACTCTGATCACAAAGCTCTCGAACAAGAGAAATACCAATAAATGCGAGTCTCACTACTTAGATTCTCAAATATTTATTCGCAAGTGGTAACAGTCCTTCTACAGTGGTGGGGAATAAATTCATCCATAGTCCTTTGCAAGCCATCAGTCACCAGGGATTTTGCTTCTACTCTCAACAATTCAGCATCTAATCTTCACCCTAAATGGTAAAAAAGAGATTTTGGTTAAATTGTATATAATAGTTTTGATTAAATAGTAATTAGTAAAGTTCTTCAAAATAGTAATGAATTAAGAACAACTCTATTCTATTTAGTAGTATCTTTCATACTCAAACTAAATACGTAATTAAGATAAATTTGTCTTATGGATATGAAAATACCTTGGCAATTTGATAAACAATGGTATTTTATTTAGAACCAAAGCATTATGTTACCAACAATCTACAACTTATATATATTTTCACTAGCATAGTTATCAATCTACTTCAACCATTGATTGTTGAAGGTCTCATTATTAGTGACATATATCAAGTGTCGTTAGAAAGAAATAATAAATACAAAATACATGAAATGTCAATCATGAAGTGATGTTAGATTTATAAATATAAAATATATGAAATGCTTAGGCATGACATTTGCACCCATCTTTGGATTTAAATATATTGCAACATAATATTAAAATAATCTAGATTTAGTACAATTCAAAATCTAAATATAAGAAAATATTTTAATCTTAAGTTGAAGGTTTTCACGAGTAATTTTAATTAGATATTAATTTTTGTTACCAAACTGACCTCCATGAATGGTCATTTATCCAAATGACTTTACCAATTTCTGACTAACTTAATTACAACCCATTCATGTATTTTAATGTTAATATGAAGGCTTTCACGAGCAATTTTAATTAGATAACATTTTTTTGAGAATTTTTACAAATGATTACTCATAGAGGTCATTTAGGTAAATGACTAAAATATACACGGGTAAAATCCCATAAAAAAAATTATCTAAAGAAACCATTGTTTAATATATGTACACAATATGAAAAAATACACAATGATTCCTTGAAAGTAGAGAAATATAAGCACTATAGAACCATCTTCAACATCGAAGCCCCAGGGATGACCATAATCCATAGGGACAAACACAACTATTTCTTCACAAAAACAATATCTTTGTTTCTATTTTCAATTTTCATAGTCTAAAAAAGAGGTTATATTGTCTCAATTCTCCATTGCAATTTTTCTCAGAGAATCACAATCTACTCTACAGTGTGTGACTCAAGTAAACATTAAATACATACATTTATTATGGAGGTTGAAAACACATGCATACGATGCTTACAAAAAATAATACATTGTACAATACAAATTTAATGCAAAATAAAATTAACAAAGATTTAAATAATTAATAAAAATGTGAAGCTCAAACACTTTACATGAATCTAGTTACGTTGAGAGACATTCTATAATGACATTCAGGGGTGGTACGTTGTAATATAGTGAATCGTTCATTTTTTATTTCAATCTTAAATTTGATATCCATTTAATTGTTACTTATTTTATTATTTTTTTAATATTTCAATTGAAAAATTGTAATATGGAGTTTGAAAAATCCTAGATAAAAGCTTTTGCAAAATCCTAGATAAAAGCTTTTGCTATTGATATCTGTCAATATTTTTTTTGATAAATATATTTAAGATATATATACTAGTAAATAATAGATACATACATTTATTATAAAGGTTAGATGTCCATTCAAAAAAAATAAAAATAAATATATAATATAAATTCATACGGTGAAATTTAAATATTATATTTTTTAGTCTTAGTAGGGGAAAGGTCCCAATAGTTGTGCATGTTCCAATTTCCAAACAGGGCTTTTGTTAACCTGTGCTCTATTGATGGAACATATTGGTGTGTATAAATATTAAAGTGTACCAGAAGTTGAACATATAGTATCTATTACTTGTTCAACATTTATTCTATAAAATTAAAAGTAACCAATCACATCTTGACAAGTAAGATTGAAGTATTGATACTTTAATGCACATTTATTGGTAATCCAAAGGTTAAGTTTTGGTCATACATTAAAAAAATGCATTTTATGACCTCTCTTAATAAAATCGGTTATATCATAAAATGTATAATGTGTTAGACCTTGAAACCTTAATTATAAGTAGTTAAGACGACATATTAAAATAAGTAAAAATTTTAAAATCTAATATGATATTATGACACCTTAATTCACTGTCCAGACCATTACAATTATATATCTTATCAATAATATATTCCATTTTGTGTAACCATTGTTGCCCCAATGTAGAACATATCTGATTTATTGTGTGCATAATAAAAGTAGAGTGTCCACAACTTTGGGACAATGTGCAATTAGTATTGTAATATGTATTATTGAATTTTGGTAGCATATAGCTTGTTGCATTTCATCCTAATCATGCACTATATGCTGAAGAAATGCTAGTGTTCATATATTTGGATATGTGTCCTCATCTATTTTCACATGTTGTTTATACTCATTCTCATTAAAAACCTAAATAGTCAAATGATTGGCTCTAGGATGCTTATAGTTTTTGCATATGTGACCTTGTTATTGAGCCTTGGTAGGTTATGATGTGGGTTTTATAAGCTGAACAGTGCCTTTAGCCTTATATTTTTGAAGTTTCTATTGTACTATTGAATAAGTATCCGTGGCATGCCCTGTTATTTTATAAAATTAGCAAAAGGGTTTTCCCTCTTGATTTGATAATATGTTGGTAAATCTATGCCATATTATTAGAAAAGTAATTAATTATCTTCAAAGTAACATTTGTAACATCGCATGTGGCCTATTTTATGCATTGTTAGCTTGTATGCTTATAATTAGCTCCATATCCATGAGTTCCACATTATTTACTAAATTTGTGAATTGTGACATGTTGGTACTTGTAATGCATTGATCTGTGTAGTATGGCTCTTGTTCTCTATAAATGATAGATTTTGCAAAAATGTTAGTCCATGGGTCACTAATATAATTGTATGTTGTGTAGTAGCTATATGTTAACAAATATTTTTTCCTTTATCCACACCATAAGTGATTATTTTTATTGTATATGTAAGCACTAGAATGATTATCTTTGAATCATCTCTGCATTCACATGGACCAACTGGTGTAAAATAAAAAAAAGCCTAAATAATCATTAATTTTCATTTGTATTACATTAGTATCATCATTATAACTAACATCATAATCATCATCATTGTCCTTGATATATATGAAATTTGGATCTTCATAATTATTAATAAAGGTAATTCTTATAAATGTTCCTCATGGTCTACCTTTTGAGGTGAAATACGTGGTTTTAAGATACCTGTAGATTACAACTTTTGATCATTTGTAATAGACTCACTAACCTTATATGTGTGTGGTGGTGGCATTATAATAGATTGAGGTGATCCAAATTATGATGGACTCTTAGTAGTAGACTACAAATCTTACAATATTTGAATGGTTAATTATTGGTTGGGCATGTATATAAATTTCCATCATGTAGAAATTTGACACACCTATGTAAAGTAGAAACAAAATAAAAGAATAAAAAGGGTTCTAAACAAACAACAAGACTACAAAAAACAAAACAAAACAAACACAACAAAACAACAATAAACAAAATAAAAACAAACAACAAAACACCAATAAACAAAAATAAATAAACTACCCAATAAGTAAATGTTCCTCGTGGTCCACCTTTTGAGGTGAAAGATGTAGTTATAAGATATTTTTAGATTATAACTTTTGATCATTTGTAATAGACTCACCAACCTCATATTTGTACATTTGTTATATATGAATGATTTGTGGTGGTAGCACTATAGTAGATTAAGGTGACTCAAACTGTGATGGACTCTCAGTAGTAGACTTTATAATCTTACAATATTTGAATGGTTGATTATTGGCTGGGCATGTATATAAATTTCCATCATGTAGAAATTTGACACACCTATGTAAATTAGAAGGTATGAGTTCCATGGCATGTAACAGTGGCCTACCCATTAGTAAATTATAGTGCAAATGATTAGGCATTACTTAGAACTAGGTAAATAGAGTTTTGGGCCCTACTGTAATATCCAAAGTGATAGAGCCCAAAATTTGGTTGGGCACATCATCAAATCCTTTGATATTATTATGTCTTTTTAATAGTATCCATGTTAATACCCATTATTTTTAAGAATGTAATATTATAAATATTCAACATTGAACCATTATCAATTAGAACCCTTTTCACTCTTGTACTTTTGATTTGAACTTGTATGAATAGAGGTAAATTCTTATCAATATTTGAATGTGAAGGCAAGTCCTCATTTCTAAAAGAGATCACATCCTCTATATCCTTCAAAGTGTTTACAACAAATGCAAAGTAATAAGGCTCTATTTCATGAGACATAGGTGTCTAATTCAATGTTTGGTATATAAGATCTTTGAAAATAGTAGCTTTCTAAAAAAATACTAGCACGAAAATCTTAGCTGATGTATTCCTTAATTGGTAAACAATATCGTATCCTCTAAACTAACTAACTAATCCTATTAGATTAGATTGGAGACACGTAAGAATTGCCTAAATTCGTTCCTCTTAACTTGCTTGATGAGGCACTTGATCTCATCTAGTAACAACAACTAAGACTGGAGGGTCTACTATAAGCCTAGGGCAAATAGTAAAGGTGGGATATGAGCTAATATAGTTGTGAGGTTTATGGGTAAGAGGAGCAAAATGAACCATATAAACCCTACAATGTCTAGCAAAAATAGGTGGCAACTCAAATTGAGCCATGCAATAATAAGCATCATGTAATTATTCATTACTAAATGCTTGACTGATATAAGATGTTCTCTTTTCCTTTAATTTATGTATCCATGGGCTTACATACTATAGATACCCAAAACCAAACACTTTGCATCGATTTTAACTATATACTAATTACACACTAACATCGTCCCTGAATCATAAATCAATCATTTATCCACATTAACATCCCTAAACAATCAATCCCTTATTTGCCATAATCACATCCAATCCCACAAAATTCACATCACATCCTATTAGTTAATTAATCCAAATTAATTAACTAATCCTTCCTTGATTAAAAAAATCCATGTCTTTTAAATATTTGTATTTTCTAAAAATGAATAAAATTCAAAAATCTTCACATCACACTCAAATCCCAAGGCAATCACACACTAACCAATAAAATCCAATTTTAAATACATTTCTCCAAATCCCCATACAATCAACCCTTCTTCTAAAGAAAATCACCTCTATGATTTGTAAATCAAAATCCTTAACACATCTCAACACCCCCCATATTTACTCCTCAACCACACTCATTTAATGAGGAGGAGGACTCATTCTCCACCATTGAGCTTTGATCAAGATCAATGGCTCACAATCATCATGAAATCCTATAAATTGAGGGTTCCCCCTCTTATTTGAACAAGTCTAATTTTCCTAACAGATTTCTACCCAAATTAGTAAGGAAGCTTTCAATTGACAAAGAAGTGTTACTCAAGTCTAAACAAAAAGCCTCAACTATCCTATTCATTCATCATCAAATCATCTAATTTTTAATAGGATACACTGTTGAATTGCCCACACATCTTTTACAATCTTTTTTCTAACTACAACTGAGCACATCACTCTTTTTAGCAAGGAGATTGCAAGGAAAGGTATACTAATTGTTTTTACTTGCTTGTTTATTTCTTTTCTTCTTGGTCTTTATAAATTTGAGGATGCACGTATAGGTAAGTCATAGGATTTTCAATTGATTTTATTTTTGTAATATTCTAAAATTAACCTTTGTAATCATGTGTTACACATACATGCAAACTATTTAACATGTTATAGGTAAGAAACATGTAAATAACACCAAGAAACTTTGAACCAATAAGTAATAGATAGATTCAATCATTATGATCATGATGAATATAAAATTAGTCAATCAAGAATATAAAACCCTAATAAAAGTTCTAAAATAGAAGGAAACCCTAATGAAAAGCTACATTTTTTGGCAATATTCAATAATAAACAGGCTCACCAATATGTTTGATCAAATTTAGTAAATATAAGAATTAATAACCTAAATATGACAAACTTTTGTGCAAAATTAGAATGCTAAAAATTGTTTAACCCTATTTTTGATCGAGGAATCCTACTTGGGTAGGTAGGGTTAAGGATATAAATATGATAGGACATAAGGGTGAATATCAAATTTACAACAAGCCAAATAATGTGCTAAATTCAGATGTACCATATGTTGAATTTATAAAATTAAGATAGGCTATTAATGGAAAGTACAACTATGCTAGATATATAAATGACATAAAAAATAGTACTTAGCTATTTTCTATTTTTGATGTTAACACAGGTCTAGATATGGTAAAGAAGAAAGCAAGTAGGAAGATAGTTCTAGATGAGTCGTTAAATTATGGATATGGTGCCTCTAGCTCTCTAAACACTTGCATCAGTTTGGGACAGTTACATCAATGCTAGTGTTTGAGTTTGATGCTAGTGTCATATACAAAATATCAACTAAAATAAGATGTGACCACCTAGATGCTTCTAGGTTTGGCTTTTCCTTTACTTTGGCAAATTTAGATTTGGGTCATGGATTATCACTCTTGGTGAAATGGCAAAACCCTAGGTTTTCATCTTCAATGTGACCTTGAGGGAAAATGGGTTAGTAGGCACATGGTGTTGAGCTAACTCATAATTACCCTAGTGTTAAAGGGCACTACCTACATAGCCAATACTCTAGAAGAGGGCCTCAAGCTCATGTTGTTCTCCTCTACGTGTTGGCTCATGTGCGAATCATGTCATGTGTGTAAAGCAGGTAAATTAGTGACCTAGTTTGTAACTTAGAAAATGTGATCTTATGATTGATCTTTTAGTACTTCAAACCTATAGTTGGGTTATTCCTTTGGATTATTTCAAAATAGGGTAGAATAAGAAAGCTTTTGGTAACTTTAGTGATTCTTGAGTGCTCTTTTGATTTGATTGTTAGGTGATAAATGAATGAGGGTTGATATTGTATTTATACCAATTATATCGATAGATAACTCACATTAAAGCACTTAGTTTGACCATTATGATACGTTCTATTTTTGAATTGGATGAATTTAGGGTGCTGGACAATACTATCTATAGATAACTCACATTAAGAGTGATGTGATGGACACTATTATTTAGGGAGAAGGCGAGTAGGCACAGGCTCAAAAATTGTAGAGGTGTAAAATAAGTATATTTTAAGCATTTTAGGCAAGATGGGATGTTTGTGTCATCAATATAAAGCTGGTCGAACTAAGAGATAGGCCAAGGGGCATAAGATAGAGCAAATGTGTGGCTTGTAGAAGCAAAGCATGTGTAGAACTAAGAAAAACAACCAAGGTTTGAGTTTGACAAGTGTACAAGACTAAGGTTCTAAATAATCGTAAAATATCATCTACAAAAATATGCAATAAATGACACAAACTAATTTGAAACTTTTAAAATTTAGAAAGATACTAAATTGGGAAATAATAAATACATACATTGTAGCTAAAAATTTGACAATGCAATATTGAGATAGAAACTATAAAACTAATTGGGAAATAACAAAGACATACATTGTAGCTAAAAATTTGACAATGCAATATTGAGATAGAAATTATAAAACTAATTGGGAGGCTCTGTGATGACACTGTAAATCAGGAACAATGTTTCTCTTCGCTCTAGGACAAGGTTGTTAAAATTGGACAGGGGAGAGAAGTATTGTTATCCTTGGGGTGTGATGACATCTCATGGGGATTTGTGTCATGTGACTAATATGATAGGTTTGCTTCACCTATGTGTTCTATTAAATTGTACAGTAGCTCTCAATCTATCACAAAAACCATTATGTGCCTTCTTCTTCACTTGTAATTGTGGCTCAATAGACCATGAATGATAAACATAATAAAATAGAAATAGGGGTTTACCATTGAAGATGTGTTATACATAAACATCCCTTATGTTGATCGTTTCCTACATACCAATACTTTGAAGAGGGTTCAAACTCTATGTAGTTGTCCTATGCTATAGTGGTGTGTGTGAAATATTGGTGTGATGTTGGATGCTTGTGCAATTCTAGTGTATTTATGTGCTTCAACCATGACTTGTAACCTTTGGAAGTGTATGCAGACTTAGCTCATGGATACTAGGGCTATATGGACTCTATATTGGAAAAAAATAGATGGCTTTCTATGAATACACAACTAGATGTTCTGGTGATTTTCCTTGTGTGAGCCTCTTGTGTGTAAAATGGTTTGAAATGTGGATTTATAGTGGTAATTTAGGAATGCCTTCAGTTGGGGCTTGTTAAATGTATAGATGACCCATTACATGAGTTTGAATTTGACTAACTAGTCTTTATTTGGTAGGAGGATGTGGCTAACAAAACTGGATGGGACTAGGGAGTAGGATAGTCCAAATAGCACAGCCTTGTCTAAAGAGAAAATATAGTTGAGATGGAAGTATGGATCCATTAGGAGATAAGCTTGAGTTTTTTGGAATGAGGAATAGGAACATTTTGAGATCATTAGTTACTTTTAGGAATTGGTCATCCACATAGAAGGTGAAGGAAGGATGGTTAAAGGACCATGGAGTGACGTGTGAGCAGGTACATATAATGAGTGGTCATAAGTACATTATTTCATATTAAATGTTAGTTTATGTGTCTATAGGATGATGTATATCTTGGTCAGGTTTACATGAACTCCTTATGTGTCTACAATGTATCTTGGATATTATATCTCCCATGTGGTAAATGAATATTTCTCCATATTAACATACAATTTTCATTGCCACAAAGTGTGAAACATTTGTTGGATATGGAAAAATGTTCATCCCATGTTTTGTGGAAGATTAGGATGTTATAAAGGTAAACTACAATAACTAAAATAGTGAATGGATAGATATTATCATTCATCATCTACATGAATGCCACATGTGTATTCATTAAGCCACAAGGCTTAACTAATTGTTCAACTAAACTTTCATTAGATTTGAAGGTTGTCTTCTAGATGTATGTAAGTTCAATAGGAATCTAGTGATACTGATACTTAAGATCAATTTTGGTGAAAAATTTGGCACTTGGTCTAGTAGATCCTCTATTCTTGGAAGATGATAGTGGTTCTTCACAATTATCATGATAAGAGCTCTGTAATTAATACAACATCCATGGGACATATTTCTTTGGTGAAATCACTATGGGACTATCGCAAAGCAAAAATATGGGCTTGATGTGTCCTTTATCCACTAATTCAGGGATCTACCACTTAATATCTCCATTCTCCATGTATGATTTGTAGTATAGAAAAAACATTAGGTAGAGGTCATCCTCGTATCAAATTAATAGTGTGATTATTGCGTAACGTGTATGTAATTATTTAGGTCATTAAAATATACCTTTGTATTCTTCCAGCACATTATTCAACTATGTTTCTATTGTAATAAATGTGGTATGAATTTGTTCTACAAGGATGTTCTTACGTTCAACTCTCACCATCAAGAGTACAAACTTATTTCTAAAATTGACTAACTTCTTACATTACTTTCTGCTAATGATTTAAAGCTTAAGAACTACTTACGGTATGTAGTATCTCATATCACCAACATTTATGAAAAAAATTATAGGATTTTATTCATAAATGATATGGCAATGGTAAAGATATTGTTGCCCAAGTAAAATATCACATACCTCTAATGAGGTAATGTTGCAAAGGACTTCATCTTTAAAAGGTTTAATTTTGTACACCAAGGGATACTATTGAGTGGCACATTTCATGGAAACTAAACTAAACCATATATTGGAGTATGCTTTTGGGTTAAGTTTTATTTGCAAGTTCAATCTGTGAAATGTTTCAAAAGAAATCAAGTTCTTCTGACTTTTTTTGTCAATGATGAAATGTACACGTTCTCTATTGATCCAAAGTTGTGAATGAAACAATATTTATACTTCCTAATAATTTGAGTTGGAGGAAGAAGTGATATTTGCAATACTTATCATAACATTAGGTTCATGTCTATGATTTGCATATCTTTATCTAGTGTCATAATGTCAGTACTTGTTGCTTGAATTTATATAAGTAGAGTTTTCCTAGTGTGACACTCTTCATTGGAGTGACTGTTAGAGTTGTGAATGTAACACCACTTTCTAGTCTTAGATTGCTTATTCTAGTCATGTGATGGTGTTGTCTTCTAAGGATGACGTGAAGGGACATTGCCTTATCTATGGTTTTTCTTGATTCTAGACTTGAAATTTATAGGTTGTGCTTTATCTAAATACTCATAGTCTTCTTTCTTAGAATTTTACATAGATTTTTGTTCGAGTTTTCAAGCAAATATGCAGGATTATCCAATAGATGAGATATGGAAGAAATACATCTCAAATTGGATATATGGTCTCAATCCTGACCTATACTTCAAACTATTTTTTTTTTCAAATTTCTAAACATTTACTTTAAAAATCAAAGTGCAAAAGATGTTTATGCACTCTTGAACATATCGATCATGACCTTGGTGCAATTGAGAGAACTTGATGTACTATTCACAATAGTTTCCAATATGGCAGTGGGTTTATTTAAGCACTTCTATGAAACCATTATAGGTATCCTCAAAATTTTCTAAGTCATCATCTTCATGTGTAGTGGAGAAGTTATCCCACTATTTTTTACAAATAATGAAACTATTAGATAACCAAAGGATATGTTTTATTTATTAGAGAAATGATTTACCCTGCAATATGAATAGATAAGATCCAAACAATTATGTAGGCATCTACATATATCTTAATTTCAAACACATGGATGTCGAGGTTGAATTACACCTTGTACAATGTTTGACCACCAAAATGTCGCTAGGAATAAAATGTGTTAGGAGTACGAAAATGCTTGAGAAATTAAGCAAAATGATTAACAATCCTCGCTAGTTCATGTACATCACATTCATCCAATTATTCCCATTACATTTATAAAACATATTCTATACATTTTTTGAATATATATGAAGTTAGAGTCTCTGAAGGTATTATGACTACCATCTAAGGATGTGAAGGAAGGTATGATGAAGGGTAACTAGTATTGAGCCCCCAGCTTCCTGTTATTAGACCTCATATGTCTGGGCATACAAACAAAGAAGGATTTCATATACAAATTTGATACCATTTTGAGATGATATTCAGTGGGTATGCTTTCTTTGTCAGATAAATGATTTACCCTACATTATGAATATATAAGATCCAAACAATTATGTAGGGCATCTAAATTTATCTTAACTTCAAACACATGAATGTCTAGGTTGAATTTTACCTTGTACATTATTTGACCACAAAAATGTTTCTAAGAATGAAATGTATCATAAGGAGTATGAAATTTCTTGAGAAGTTGAGTGAAATGATTGATGATCCTCACTAGTTCATGTGCATGGCATTCTTCCAATTCTTCCCATTGAATTTAGAAAGCATCTTCTATACTTTTTTGAAACATAAATGAAGTTAGAGTCTTTGAAGGCATTATGACTACCATCAAAGGATGTGAAGGAAGGTATGATGAAGGGTAACTAGTCTTGAGCCCCCAACTTCCTATCATTAGACCTCATATGTGTGGGCATACAAATAAAAAATGATTTCATATACAAATTTGATACCATTTTGAGATGATATGAAGTGTGTGTGCTTTCTTTGTCAGAGAAATTCTCTACCCCACATTATGAATACATAAGATCCAAACAATTATGTAGAGCATCTACATCTATCTTAACTTCAAACACATGGATGTCTAGGTTGAATTGTACCTTATACAATGTTTGACCACCAAAATGTCACTAAAAATAAAATGTATCAAGAGGAGTATGAAAATGCTTGAGAAGTTGAGCTAAATGATTGATGATCCTCACTAGTTCATGTGCATGGCATTCTTCCAATTCTTCCCATTGAATTTAGAAAGCATCTTCTATACTTTTTTGAAACATAATGAAGTTAGAGTCTTTGAAGGCATTATGACTACCATCAAAGGATGTGAAGGAAGGTATGATGAAGGGTAACTAGTCTTGAGCCCCCAACTTCCTATCATTAGACCTCATATGTGTGGGCATACAAATAAAAAATGATTTCATATACAAATTTGATACCATTTTGAGATGATATGAAGTGTGTGTGCTTTCTTTGTCAGAGAAATTCTCTACCCCACATTATGAATACATAAGATCCAAACAATTATGTAGGGCATCTACATCTATCTTAACTTCAAACACATGGATGTCTAGGTTGAATTGTACCTTATACAATGTTTGACCACCAAAATGTCACTAAAAATAAAATGTATCAAGAGGAGTATGAAAATGCTTGAGAAGTTGAGCTAAATGATTGATGATCCTCACTAGTTCATGTGCATGTCATTCTTCCAATTCTTCCCATTGAATTTAGAAAGCATATTCTATACTTTTTTGGAACATATATGAAGTTAGAGTCTCTAGAGGCATTATGACTACCATCAAAGGATGTGAAGGAAGGTATGATGAAGGGTAACTAGCCTTGAACCCCCAACTTCATGTTATTGGACCTCATATGTGTGGGCATACAAACAAAGAATGATTTCATGTATAAATTTGATACCATTTTGAGATGAAATGAAGTGTGTACGCTTTAATACCATTAATATGGGGCCTAGGAGGAACTTGATAGACACCCACACTTAATGTATGAATTAGGTTATTGTAGGAGTGTATATGAAATGATAGAGGTCATAAGATATATTAGAATGGAATGAGATGAGGAAATAGATAAGTAAAATAATGGACACCAAATTAGAACCATAAACTATAAATTTCTAATATGCAATAGTTTTGTATAATGAATATAGAGATCAAATGTTGTTGGGATGTTTGATCACTAATTCCTAGTTTGTCTTTGTTCAACTCTCCCTTATAAAGAACGGAAGTATACACTAATATACAAGTGTGGAAGATGAAGGGTGAGTTAGACCATTATAATAGTTAAGAACAACTTCATAATTAATAATTATTTTGTTGTTTTTTAGTAACACCACTCTAGAGTTGTGTAGAACAACACTAACATTTTTGGAGCTATGTAACATCAACAAAGATGATTTAGGACTTCCCAGTATGACCTATATGTTTAGGATGATCCTAAAGTTATTGATGAAGATAACACATGGCATAAAGTAAGGCCATTATACCACGGATCAATTAAAGACTTGGATCCTTCTAGACCAGGGGCTCTTAAAACCTTTCTTAACATTCATAATCTTCACATTGGTTACTACGAAATTAATCTTCTTCTTCAAACTATAATAGGATAGATGACCCTGTAAAGCATAAGTACAAGGATTTGTTTCAGACCCTGTGGTTAGGGTCAATAGGATTTACAAGAACTGACTCTTTATTAGACCCCTCAAAAATGAATAATATTAAAGCCAACACAATTAGTAAAATATAATTCAACCAAACAATTAAGTTAATGTAAGTATGCCATTACAATGAGCTTTAACATTACAATGAATGTTCTATAAAAGTTTGAACTCTCATAGAATGCAGTGATAATAAATGCTAGATATCTTCTAGAATGTAATGATAATAATTGTTATATGTTTTTTAGATTTTCCAAGATTCTTGTATGCCTTTTCTATATGCTTGCATTGATTATCTATACTCTTTTATTTTTGAAATGCACTAATGCACCTATACATTTACAAACATTTTAAATTCAAAATAAGACTCTATTAACATGCAAACCAACAACAAATGACTAAAAAAGCTAACAAAATTGGGCCCAAAATCTTAGGGGACTTCAATAAGTTAAAAGGGTCTAACTATACATTTTTGAGAAAATAACAAAAATAAATGAAAATATGGATAAATGAAATAGAAGAAAAAAGGAAAGAGAAAGCATGGGAACATGATAAAAACAACCAAAATGATAGAAAACACGGTAATAAAACACAATCTAGATCAATAATCAATAAATAACCCTAAAATAATACACTTTTATAAATAATTTATACCTAACACCAAAAGTAAGTATTTTCGATACCTTAGATTAATTTAACTTAAAAATTAATAAATGCCCGTGGAAGCCATTTGTAGGTGTCACACAATCATCACTTGTACCTAAAGGCTTAATTTGATGGTCTTCCCTCTCTGGTATTAAAATTTTTATTTCAATTTACTCTTTAATATTGACCTTCACACAATGCTTAATTTTAGATTTTGAAAATTGCAAGTCAATTTTTTTTAACGTTTATATAA
This sequence comes from Torreya grandis, assembly GCA_037957365.1. Classification (NCBI taxonomy): domain Eukaryota; kingdom Viridiplantae; phylum Streptophyta; class Pinopsida; order Cupressales; family Taxaceae; genus Torreya; species Torreya grandis. The sequence goes on along the minus strand of JARHVA010000714.1, from coordinate 4,271,380 downwards.
TATATATTATATATTGGGTTAAAAATGATCTCATAAATATATAACAAAATTTAAATATAAAGTTATATATAACGTGATATTTAAAATTACTAATGCACAAAATAAATAAAAATAATTTTTGTTATAAATTTTATATTAACATGGTTTATAATTTAATTATGATCTCTAAATAAAATTATTTTTAATATAACTCGCATATTCAATATCCATTAAATGTTTGATATGAGATTTTTTAAGAATACATGATTATATATTTTTAAAAAACTAAAAAATGATATTTTTTTTGATTCAAGATAATATCAATATAACTAATAAAACTTAAAAAATAATTATATCATGATAATTTGTGAGATGACATTTGTGAGTAGAAGAAAAACATAGTAAACATGAAGTACAAAATATATATACATCAAAATTAAGGATATGAAAAAATAAAATAAAATATATATAACTCTAAAATGATATTTATGTTGTTTGGGTGATATGCAACTCTATCTGAAATCTTTTGATATTGTTTAGCTCTAACATGTTATTTATGTTGTTTGGGTTATATACAATTCTACCTAATCTCTTTTGATGGGGTCTACCAAACTTTGAAGCCAAGTTTTCTTTTTTTTTTCTTTTAAAATATATTTTGGATATGTAAATAACCATAATATAGAGATGGTAAATATTAGCTATCAAATTCAATGTATGACTTTTGGATTCCTTCTCGTATAATTTAATAGTGTCCCAAATAAATGTATCTTTTATTTAAATGATAAAGTTGAAGTTTTTGATAAAAACTTTATTTTAATTATTAAAATTGAATTAATATCATATTTTATGTATAAAGCATAAAGTAGTAACAAATTAAAATTATCAATTAACACATTGTTTGAATAGGTGTTGATAAACTCACGTTAAAATAATATAGTTAGAGATTTAATATTTTTTATTATTATTTGTAAATGATTTTGAGTAAGAACTATGAATCGGAGGATTACTTTTGATTGGAACTAAGAACCAATCTAAAACATAAATGAAAGGTCTAGATCTTCCTTGCAACAAACACTACCACAACCACAATGGGCTCCATAGACCTCATCATAACTACCACATGGCTCACAAAAAGAACAACACCACAAAAATAGTAGAAAGGTGACAAAATTGTAGCACATAAGAGATAAACTCAAAGGGACTCATGAAAAAATACAAACAAACAAGGGAAGTATCAAGAAAAGATAAGACATAAAGATCAAAGGCAGACAATAAAGCTTTAAACTCTGATCACAAAGCTCTCGAACAAGAGAAATACCAATAAATGTGAGTCTCACTACTTAGATTCTCAAATATTTATTCGCAAGTGGTAACAGTCCTTCTACAGTGGTGGGGAATAAATTCATCCATAGTCCTTTGCAAGCCATCACTCGCCAGGGATTTTGCTTCTACTCTCAACAATTCAGCATCTAATCTTCACCCTAAATGGTAAAAAAGAGATTTTGGTTAAATTGTATATAATAGTTTTGATTAAATAGTAATTAGTAAAGTTCTTCAAAATAGTAATGAATTAAGAACAACTCTATTCTATTTAGTAGTATCTTTCATACTCAAACTAAATACGTAATTAAGATAAATTTGTCTTATGGATATGAAAATACCTTGGCAATTTGATAAACAATGGTATTTTATTTAGAACCAAAGCATTATGTTACCAACAATCTACAACTTATATATATTTTCACTAGCATAGTTATCAATCTACTTCAACCATTGATTGTTGAAGGTCTCATTATTAGTGACATATATCAAGTGTCGTTAGAAAGAAATAATAAATACAAAATACATGAAATGTCAATCATGAAGTGATGTTAGATTTATGAATATAAAATATATGAAATGCTTAGGCATGATATTTGCACCCATCTTTGGATTTAAATATATTGCAACATAATATTAAAATAATCTAGATTTAGTACAATTCAAAATCTAAATATAAGAAAATATTTTAATCTTAAGTTGAAGGTTTTCACGAGTAATTTTAATTAGATATTAATTTTTGTTACCAAACTGACCTCCATGAATGGTCATTTATCCAAATGACTTTACCAATTTCTGACTAACTTAATTACAACCCATTCATGTATTTTAATGTTAATATGAAGGCTTTCACGAGCAATTTTAATTAGATAACATTTTTTTGAGAATTTTTACAAATGATTACTCATAGAGGTCATTTAGGTAAATGACTAAAATATACATGGGTAAAATCCCATAAAAAAAATTATCTAAAGAAACCATTGTTTAATATATGTACACAATATGAAAAAATACACAATGATTCCTTGAAAGTAGAGAAATATAAGCACTATAGAACCATCTTCAACATCGAAGCCCCAGGGATGACCATAATCCATAGGGACAAACACAACTATTTCTTCACAAAAACAATATCTTTGTTTCTATTTTCAATTTTCATAGTCTAAAAAAGAGGTTATATTGTCTCAATTCTCCATTGCAATTTTTCTCAGAGAATCACAATCTACTCTACAGTGTGTGACTCAAGTAAACATTAAATACATACATTTATTATGGAGGTTGAAAACACATGTATACCATGCTTACAAAAAATAATACATTGTACAATACAAATTTAATGCAAAATAAAATTAACAAAGATTTAAATAATTAATAAAAATGTGAAGCTCAAACACTTTACATGAATCTAGTTACGTTGAGAGACATTCTATAATGACATTCAGGGGTGGTACGTTGTAATATAGTGAATCGTTCATTTTTTATTTCAATCTTAAATTTGATATCCATTTAATTGTTACTTATTTTATTATTTTTTTAATATTTCAATTTTAAAATTGTAATATGGAGTTTGAAAAATCCTAGATAAAAGCTTTTGCAAAATCCTAGATAAAAGCTTTTGCTATTGATATCTGTCAATATTTTTTTTGATAAATAAATTTAAGATATATATACTAGTAAATAATAGATACATACATTTATTATAAAGGTTAGATGCCCATTCAAAAAAAATAAAAATAAATATATAATATAAATTCATACGGTGAAATTTAAATATTATATTTTTTAGTCTTAGTAGGGGAAAGGTCCCAATAGTTGTGCATGTTCCAATTTCCAAACAGGGCTTTTGTTAACATGTGCTCTATTGATGGAACATATTGGTGTGTATAAATATTAAAGTGTACCAGAAGTTGAACATATAGTATCTATTACTTGTTCAACATTTATTCTATAAAATTAAAAGTAACCAATCACATCTTGACAAGTAAGATTGAAGTATTGATACTTTAATGCACATTTATTGGTAATCCAAAGGTTAAGTTTTGGTCATACATTAAAAAAATGCATTTTATGACCTCTCTTAATAAAATCGGTTATATCATAAAATGTATAATGTGTTAGACCTTGAAACCTTAATTATAAGTAGTTAAGACGACATATTAAAATGGGTAAAAATTTCAAAATCTAATATGATATTATGACACTTTAATTCACTGTCCAAAATTAAAATGCACAGTGATTGGGACCTTTCCCGCAGAGTACTAATAGATTCACTTTTCAAATACTTCATTTATCCTTGGCGAATCATTCTTTTGAAATAGATATTATAATAACAAATATAAAATTTTGGCTTAAGTTTCCTATTAAAATATTACCATATTCCGCCTCAACAATTCGATGGGCTCACCTGAAGTCACTTGCGACTCACCTCAATAAAAAACTGGATGGACTGAGCATCATCCAACTTAATGCCTACAATTATTTAATGAACAAAATTCAAAACGCTGAATCCTACGATAAGTTACATTTTTTTATGAAGTCTTTATTTATCATTTTTTTTGGTTTTAAAGAATTGGTACAGGTTGAAACGTGAAAGTAAAAATATTGGGGTGCAAGATTTAGGGATGCAAAGTCAGCATGTTATATTATAGATCATGAATGTTCAATGCACAAGTGAGCTGTGGGTAGAGGAATCTACAGGCTGTGTTTTGCAACGACACAAGTGCACACATGTTTTGGGATTGAACCCATCCCACTGAAATTTTTAATGCCATGTTTGCACAACAGATTTGGATCAGAAATTCTTCTGTTATGTATTATTATTAATTCATTAATTTTATTTTTATTTATTTATTTTTGGTGTTGTTAGGTAGCATGAAAGAGGCCATTGGGGAGTTGGACCGCTACTTAAATCTTAGATAGTAGGATGGTGGCTGGATCTTAAGTCCTATCATTATATTTTTTTTAATATTTTTTTGTGTTTCGAAATTGCATATTATTGTGAGGTTTAAAAAAATCTAGAAAACTTTTTATATGGTTGTTATTTATCATTTAAAATTTTATATGTACAGTAAAAATAAGGGTCGTGTAGTAGTTAGTTCTTGCTTTCGTGTTAAATGGTATATTGTATTTGACTTTTGTGTTTTTGAAATCAAAGGAATAATTTGAAATATGTAAAAGCAATTATTTTAACAAAGCCAAATACAACATTGATATAAATGATAAACAAAAAATAAAAATTGAAATGACAAATAAAAAATGACAATTAACCAATATAAACTATTAAAGTATAATTTTAACAAAGCCAAATACAAGATGTGAGTGATGATAGCATTGGATATGAAAAATGGTTTATTTTGTTGACAAATATAGAATAATATAATTACACAGCGATGACGATATTCGGTATAAAAAATGAAATATAGCATATGTTTGAGATGTGAATCCTTGAGCAATAAGATATATAACTAAATACTACTGGCAAAGAAAGAGGTGTTGTAGTTTAGGCCAGATTCACAAAAATGATTTGTAATTTGTGATAGAAATAATATACAATATATTTATAAGATGCAAGTTGTCCATAGACACTACTGCGAGTAGTTATCTGTCTTATCTATTATTTCCATATTGGTATTTTGTCACACTAACTCTTAAAATAATTACTTTTACTTATTTCATGTTTTTCTTTGATTTGAATAACACAAACACTAAATGCAATATATTATTTGACATAAAGACAAGGACCAATCGTTAATCGACCCTTATTTACTATAACTTCATATTTACTATCGGAACACTTCACATTATATTAAACAAAAAAATATTATTACAAAAGGTTACAAAGTAAGGTAGTTGGACAAATCACGACTCAAAATCCATGCCAGAGGACAAATCCAATTCAAAAAAATAAAATCAACTGATCAAAGCATGGCAAAAGCATCTACAAATAGCCATATTGCTGAACATTAAGCACAACATGCCGCCCCAAGAGGTAGAGGCGGCGGATCATCCTTGGGAAGCGCCAACCAAGTAGGCGGTTCCACATCAAGAATCTCCAGAGCATTCCAACCATCCAGGGATCAATGAGTTGTGTAGGAACAATAGTGCTCACTAGAGACTGTTGTGAAGGACTATCATCAGACTTGACATGAGAACAACCACCCCTTGGGGGAGGATGAGGAGAAAAGTGGCCCCTGCTTCAGGACCAACTTTTATTTCTATGCCTCTTGGGAGGAGGTGGCAATGGACCGTAGGTAGGCCATTTGGCAGAACTCTGCGCATAGTGCAAGGGGCATTCCCCCAATGGTCGAGGAGATCTTGCAGGTGGTGCAAGTTCAACACCGTCTTCTCAACTTGGGCTTGAATCTATAAATAAACCAATGAAATACCAACAACCTCTTCATTAGTAGAAAATGAAATTCCACATGCCTCGTGATTAAAAATAACATTATTCTTGACTTTCTAATGTTGAAAGAGGATGATAGCATGAAAGAATTACTAGAGAAAGGCAATAGAGGCTGGCCAATTAGAAAAATCCTCAAAAAGTCCTTGACGCCAAAAGAAAGGCTCAGGGGGATAACGCTGAAATAACGAATGAATTCATCGCCAAGCAGATTGAGCTTTAGGACAACACCAAAATAGATGTTTAAAAGATGTTGGTCACTTACAAGCTGGATAAAAGGGTTGGGGAATGCAGAGGTGGAACAACCTCTCATATAGGAGGAGTCCTTGGTATATTAAACACCACAAGAAATGAGTTAGCTTGGGTTCCAGGTCAGGGTGCCACACACAATCCAGATGGGCGAGCCAAGTCCTGGGAGAGGACTGGAGGCCCCAACGCCTGTTGAGATTATCGAGAGCTAGAGATAATGGTCTCATCACCTGATAAAAAAGCTCGAGAGAATAGATTTTAAAGTGCGTATCACAGTTCCACCTCTAGTCTTTCCACTAGGCCCTAGGAGGGTGTAGGCCAAGCTTGCACAACATAACATCAAGGAGTAATTCTTGAATGCGAAGGAAGGAAGGTAAGTCTGAATTATTTAATTGAAACTTGATTTTTAAATCAAGCTAGGGTTCCAATCTCTGGAGGTAACCAAATCATAGATAGTGTGAATCACTTTGTAAAATAATCGAGAACTTTAATACCAGGTAATTCAGCCAGGGAAATGGAAGAATTAGTGAGAATAGGAGACCATCATAAGCTATGGTCATTAAAAGATAACCCTATGTGAAAACCATCCCCTACCCACTTCAAGTGGGGTTTGACTGGTTTGAAAGCCTTCCACATACTTTTGACTACAAAGGAGACAATAATCTTGACAGGCACAATAGTGATAAAGAGGGATTGAAAGTCAATATTCTACCAACTAGTTTTACCATAGGGAGAGCCCGAAGAGATATAATGTCTAAGAAGAATTTTCCAAGATTCATTGTCCTCAATAGCTCGAACAACCCACTTTGCACACAAGGCTATACTTTACCGATAAGTATCAGTGATGCCCATGCCACCTTTATCATGAGGGAGGCAACAAATGTCCCAAGACTCTTAATGAAATCCTTGAGCCCAATTAGAATTAGCCCAGAGGAAATCTCTGAGAAGTTTGGCCGGACTATCATAGGAGGTTTTAGATGGAGCCCAGTAGGAGGAATAGTAAACATGTGTGGCATCTAGGATCTTGGTGCAAATCTATAACTTGCTTGCTAGAGACAGGGGCTTAGTGATCCAATACACAATCTTCCTTTCAATCTTGCTGAGGACATATTACCAAAGCTCGGTTGGAAAGTTGTCAAAAGTGAAGGGGATGCCCAAGAACTTGAATTGTCCCCCTTGAGCAATCCACTACCAATTATACTTTTTAAGCCACTTAGGCATTGACATCATGCTTTGTCAAAAACACTAGGTTTTTGTTAGGTTGTGGAGCTAAAAGCTTCAACTATTTGTAGACATGGAGGAGGTTGCTGAGTTCCAGAGAAATCGGCGTCGGCAGCGCAACCGACGTCGGTCAGGGGTGAACAGAAGGGAAACCGACATCGACAGGAGTCGGTCGACGTCGGTCATCTCCAGGCAGACAGGGACCGACGTCGGTCGCCTGTGCGGTTCAAAAACTGTTCATTGCACGAATAGTTAGTTTGTTGAACTGATTGTTTGCATGTAAAGGCTATTTCGAGTCTTGAGCTGCGTGTCTAAATTAAGAGTCTAAGTTATGGTTTAGTCTGGGATCTATTTATAGACCCATTGGCATGTATTGTAATGATGAGCAAATAGAGGAAGGCAAGGTAGATCCTTCTAATTGTAAGAACAGGGTGATCTACAGGTTGTTGCAAGATCAGGGAGAAGTTCTACATGTGTAAGTAAGATCATTTGAGTTGCAGGTTGTTGCAAGTTCATGGGAGATCTACTTGAAGTACTTTGAGTACTTGTGTACTGGCAGGGTTATTACTGACTGGTTGGAGGTGAACACCAACTCTGTGTTTGAGTTGTGTGTTGGGACCATTTTTGGTAGGAGAGTGAACTCTTGATTGAGAATTACTGGGAGCCCTTGAGGTGTGTGGGAAGCCTCACAGAGGTGGAAGAAGAAGTGGCATCTTCTTTATTGTATTTTCTTTCTGGATGAGTATTAATACAAGATTGTGTATTGTCTCTCATATTCTGTGTTATTTGTGAATTCTAGTTACTTGTTAATTCTGGTATAATTTCGTGTTTAGTTGCTTATACAAGGTAATCATATTGTGTTCTTATTGAAGAGCAAGATCCTGACAAGTGGAATCAGAGTTTGTTGTTCTAGATTCCCCATCAATTTTTCTCCATTGAAGGTTGGAGCCGAAAGCCAAACAAAAAATATCTAGGCATTGAATAACTTCATTAAAAGTGGCATCTTGTTCTTCAAATGTGAGGAAGGTGTCATCTACAAAATGGCCATTGATGAGTTGAGAGGTGCAGTCAGGCAAAACAATGCCATGAACGAGCTCTTTATAAGCTTTGGAAGCTAATATGTAACCTAGGGCTTCAATGGATAACACATAAAGCGTTGTAGCAAGGGGACAATCTTGGAGAATAGACCGTTGGATCTCTATCCCTGTGGTTTGATGCCCATTGATAGTGAGGCAGGTCGAGGCATCATGAAGCAAACTCTGTACTGCATAAATGAAATAGAGGCCAAGGCCGAGAGCCTCGAGCACGATAAGAATAAATTACCACTCAATCTTTTCATAAGTCTTTTCAAATTCCAATTTAAGAAAAAAAGTTCTCTGAAGAGAGGAGTGAGCCCAAGCCATGCCCTCTCAAACCACAATAAGGTTATCTAAAATATATCACCCTCTAATAAACCTTGTTTGTTTTGGTCTAATAATGGCAGGTAGGATGAGTTGAACAGAGTTGGCGAGGGCTTTGGCAAGAATCTTGTAAGAGACATTGAGCAAGGTTTTTGGCCTCCAACTGGTAAGAAGCTCAAGATATCTGAGTTTGGGAATGAATTTGATATTACCTTGATTGATCATGGGTCTAAGGGATTAATTTCATAAGGCTTATTTGTAGACTTACAACAAATCAGGTCCAATAAACTCCCAGGTGGTTTTGTGAAATTAGTAAGGGAAACCATAGAGGTTAGGGGATTTATCATTACTCAGAAAGTTCAAAGCCTCTGTAAGCTCCTACAAGGTGAATGGGGCATCACAAAGCTTCTAGTCAACTAGCTTGAGCTTGTGAGGCACCAAATCGAGGCAATTTTGAAGAGCTTTGGATCGCTCAGCCACTAAAGGCTGGGTTTAGAAAACCAATTTGTAATGCTCAAGAAAGGCCAAGGAGATATCATATTAGGAGGTAAGTTGGGATTGAGACACTTGAATGGCTTTACTTTTCTCATGAGCTTGTTTGGCTTTCAATGCTTTAAAGAACTTTTGGAGGCTTTGTCACCAATTTTGAGCTAGTGCAACTGAGCGTAGAGTTATGCACCTTTGGCTGCATGGATATCTGCCACCTTGAGGTGGTGTTTGAGAGAGACAACCATTTGATGCAACTGCATGTTGAAAGGATCAATCTCGAGGGAGCCATAGACCTGTTTGAACTCATTGAGCATGGCCTCCTCTGAACACTTGTGAATCTATAATAAATTATTACACCAAAACCTCAAGGCATTAGAGAAATCCGTCCATCAAGATCATAACATCCCACCATGCTTTTGAAGCCCAGACTCTAGGTTGGATTTGCGCCCATACACCAAGATCTCTAGCATGTATGAGCCCCAGATGAACACTGCCATGCTGACATAGCCACCCACTCCATGACTTGAATTTGGATGGAGGCTCTGATACCAAATGTAACAAACCATTACACCAAAACCTCAAGACATTAGTGAAATCTGCCCATCAAGATCATAACAGAATCTGAGTGATATGTTTGTCATGGTGGTAGAGGAAGGAGGTGGTGCATATAATGGCCTCATTCCACCACTCAATCCAGCTAGTGGTGTATGGGGGTTGTGAGGCTAGGTTCCATATTCGTTAGATGAGTCAGATGGTACCAACACAACTCAACATAAAAGTATTGAGAATAAATTGATTACATGGCACATTGTATTGTCTAGAGGTCCATTCTAGTTTGTAGGAAATAAGTGAGTGGTCTGATAAAATAATACCTGAGTGGACATTGATAGGTTGGCCATCAATATTGGAAAAGGAAAAAAGATTTTGATCTAACATCATAAAGCGATCGAGTCATTTGAGCACGCGATGATCCCTAGATTGGTAGTTGGACCATGTAAACCAAGACATGGGATTAAATTTTCACCGTCGGAGGAGAGGGTTTGCTAGCCCCAATTTAATTTTGAAATAATACCAAGCCTCACTTTCACCAACACACCAATGTATAAGGAGGGACCCAACCATATCTTGGGGGTCTTCAATCATATTGAATTTGCCTCACACAAGTCATGTGGCAACATATAACTTGTCTACCAAAGATTGCCAAAGTAGGGAGTGGTCAAGGCCATCATTGGGAGCATAGATGTTGAGAATGCCAAATGGATGGCTATCAATGCCAAGAATAATCTAGATTGCCTGATGTGATGGGTCCTCCCTCGTGGCAATGATGTTGGGGGAAACTTTAGGGGTAACTAAAATACAAACGCCACGATGTCCTGCCTCATGTAAGGTGATGATCTAGGTGGAGTTAGGCCAAATGCTTCACAAGGATGTTTGGAGGAGAAAACTAAATACTTTAACTTCCTGTAGACAGAGAATATTTGTAAAACTAATCTGCTGACAAGCAGTACACATAGCGTATGTATGGGTAGACTCTGTAAGACCCATAACATTCCATGATATTACATTCATAGGGAAGGGTAATCCATTAGAAGCTCCCCTTACCTATCTTCAAAATCTGCCAACACTGTAAAGTTGTTGTGTTGGTGAGGGTATGAAATTCCACCAACCACAATGAAGTGACATTTGGCATCATGTTCCTCTCAAGGAGACTCTATGCCCCCACGAGGTGGGCTGTAAGACTGCCGAGAGAACGAGCCACTAATTGAGAGAACCTTAGCCATGAGCATCTTGATATTTTGGGAAACTAGAGAAACACTCCACGGGTTGGAAAGAACTGGAGTGGTAGGGGTGGTAGATAAGTCCCCTGAGAGGGAGAGATAGTTGGAGGAGAATCTTCCTGAGGTAGCAGCTGGGGTGTGCTTTGTGGCTTAGGGTGTGATGACCATTTAGGGGGTATTGTGATCTAGCCATCACCTTGGTCTATCGGTTTGGGCTTCTGATTTGAGGAGGCGACTAAGGAGGCTTGGGATGACCCATACAAGGACAATCCTTGATGCGGTGCTCTGAAGCTTGACAACGGAAGAAAGTGTTGGGAAGGTTGAAATTAACAACCTTTTGGGACCACTGGGTCTCCCCAACTTGAGTTTCAATGAACTCTTTCAGCACCTTGGATAGGTCAACCTCAACATAGACTCACTTGTTAAGGCAAGGGGAGAACCACTTATCTGGTTCAATCATAACCGCATGTCTTATGGGAGCGATAATTTAGGGTATAAAATCCCAGAGGTGAATTGATAGATTGGGAAGCTCAACCCAGATAAAGACACAAAGGGCAACATTGTTAGAAACTTTAAAATCACGGGATTAGGTAGATAAAATTATAAGCTTGTTGTGAAGGAACCAAACATTAGACTCTGCAAGAATTAGTTGTCTTGGAGGGCTCCTTAAGGGTAAATAAGAAAAAACTTTTGGTAAGGTTTCAGATTCCAAAACATGGACACCCACTGGTTCCTAGGGGTTGCGGAGCCAATCATGGAGGTAATCCTCTGAGGTGATATGACCAACAAAGTAAGCAATAACATAGTAATTTTCATACCACTTGCATATTGTTCAACAACAACAACAAGAATGCTTACCTCTAGAGTGGAGGGGGGCTGAGGGATTACCTCATCGTAGACCTTCAGAACTAACTTCCAAACTTGCTTGGGTGCCATTAGCTTCGACTCCTACATCAACAAATACAGTAGAGCATGGAGAAACCACAAATAAATGCCCTACCTGGTTGAAGGGTGGTGTGCTGAACGCAGTTAATGTAGTAAAGCCTTAAAAAATCTCACGAGACTAACAATATGATAAGATAGGCAAATGATGCAAACATAAAAACACAAACCATAAAACCCTAAGAGAGCGATTCTCCTCCTCTCACTCTTATTAGTACTAAACTTTATATTTATAATACTAATATTAATATTATTTTGAGAGCTAAAAATATGATATGCAAGTATCTGGCCATCAAATTTAGTGAAATTAAGAATAAAATGATTGTCTTTTTCTTGAAAAGCTATCGGTACCCACTTTAGATCAAGATGCAATGCGAAACTTTGTTTCAACAAATTCAACCTGGGTTTGTTGGCTCGGAGGTCGGCCGTGTTGGTTTCAATTTCACGGTGGTACCTAGATTAGAGTAAAAAATGGCAGGATTGCTGGCCTGGGCTGCGGACGTAGTGGGAGGTAATGGCGATGGCGAGGAACCCTATGAGTATGAGATTGTAGCGAAATTTAGCCCCGAGGAAGAACATTTGATGAGACAGCTGGATGAAAAAGGGAGTTTGCTCGAGAAGAAGTTGGAGGAGTTGAGGCGCAGGATTCCGCCATGGAGCATAGCGCACACTTTGCCTCATCTGCACAAAGATACCCTCGCCTCCACCTCCGCTCTCTACCTTGAGCGAAACGCCCACCACGCTACCCGATTGCAGGTACATACATGCCTTATGCTACTCAAATTTAAACATGCATCTTCAAGAACACCTCTTAGTATTTTAAATTAATACTCAGCCAACGACATCAAAGCTTTTATAAGTACTAGCACAAAAATGGCACATATGTTCAACATTTCATTGAAAGAATATGATGCTAATTAAGTGCAGGTTGTCCTCCTCTCAATATTTTATCAGAATTCCAAATTATCATTAGCATTCATGGAAGCAGTGTAGGGCAGTCTATATGTGTCAGATCAACTACAGCACTGAGGGGTTTTCCACTTATATAAGCAATACATATAAGTCCACGAGTTTTTACTGTTAAGTTCGTCATAATGCATAAGCTTGGTATCCTACAAGTCTTGTTCCTCTGTTACGACTATACGAGATTCCAAGCTGGTAAATGCTAAGAAGCACGAGTAAGAAACATTAACCATTATTGCACTTGTAGGCTTTTCGAAACTATGATCATCAAGTTGGAGGTGGAGTGGAAAGGTCTGTATCAACATTTGAAATCACAGACCCATAAGCTTCCTAGGAGCAGGTACAGACTTATCCCGGCATTAAGGTACATAACTTACTGATAACAAGTATTGGCCAGGTGGCGAGTAGAACTCCCGACAATTAAGGGACATGTTTAAATTTACTTCAAAATTTTAGCAGCTTCCTTAAATTCAGAAATTTCAACGGTATAACAGTTATAGCTGAAGATAGAAGTACAGAAATCATCTTTTAGCTTGCAACCTTGACCGCCATACATCTGTTTTACTGAATGTCAAAGAGCACTCGGATAATATTGATACGCAATTGGCTGATACTCAAATTGAACAGAAACAATCTATACATGGTCAACATGAACCATGTAAGATAGATTGGCCGACTCCACAGAATCCAGAGATGGTGCAAGAGTGTTCCATAATACACAAAAGATTATGCCCAATCATCAATGCAGACATTACAGTGCACATCTGAACTCTGACTCCTTCCATTGGGATCAGGAAGGCCAAGCATCATCAATCATAAAATGTTGGGGGCAAACCAACCAAACGAGGATATTTAGTCGCCTCTGGCCTAATTTCTTAGGTTGTTTGGACTAGGTTCTTTATTCGGCGACAGTGGTTGCCACTGAAGTTGGGCACACCTTCCTCTTTTTGTCTTCTAAGCTCTGTGAATTCTGCCTCTTCAATGAGCCTTTGATCTTCTTTCAAAGGAGATGGTAGGTCGAGGAGCCTTTGATGTTCTTTCAAAGGAGATGGTAATTTGAGGTTCGTTAAGAGGTCGACATTCCCTTTCATGTCATGTAACTGATCCAAGGTTGAGTTAAGGATCAAATTGGTCCTTTTATTAGCTGTTTTTTCCTTTCCCAAGTTCAGAATTGATATGCAAACTACATTCTGTCTGTAATGTTATAGGCTGCAAGTTCTTCAGTAGTCATCCTATAAACCTTGTCTAGCAATTCAGTTGTAATGGGGGCTTTGGCTTCCATGACGAGAGCAACTTGGTCAACTCAATTTTGAGCTGTTCAACTTGAATGGTAAGCATATCAACATACTCCCGTGATAAGCTTCCCTCAGCATCTCTTTTATGTTACATGAGGAAATTTGCTTTTCTTTTTCAGCGAGCTCCTTTTTGGCTTGATTGAGCTGACTGAATAAATTAGTGTCATTCTTGCTTTCAATAGTTTTGACTTTATTCTTTAAGTCATTCTTTTTTCTGGTCACTTGCTCTGAGCTTATTCTTCAAATCCTCAATCACCTTTAGCTGGAACCTTCCCTTGATTTTCTCATTATTCAAATTTCCTCACTTTTTCTAGTTGCTCTTGGGCTTTCTTCTACTTTTTGGAGCATTCAACATGGTCCCTATTGACCATTTTAGTTGTCCGATTCTTCCATTTGATTTTGTCGTCTGTGGTCATGCTTGACAGGTCCATCTCCCATCCTTTTGCTCTGTAAGCCTTTGTTCTCATTTTCTTTTCTGGTATGTTGGCCCGAGGGTCAAATTGGCCATTCTGAAAAGATTAGGACTAGTTATGTCATCTAGGAGTCTGGGAATGGCGCCTTCAATATTGGACAAAATCAGTCTTGGAATAACCCTATAGGTAGTTAGTGGATGTCAATGGCTGAAAATAACTTCAGCAATGCCGATAGGGTAGGCGTGGGTAGAGGAAGGAGCATCATGGTCGAGGAAGATGAGGTCATTATAATGTGAGATGGTGTGGAGGGACTTCCAAGTGTATGGCCAACAAAAGTCATGAGGGTGGAGGCAGAGGAGGGAGAAACAACTGTGCCAAATGAGCTAGCTGTGGCAATGTTAACTTCGCCCACACTTGCCATAGCATAAGTGGGGTTCTGTGCCAAGGGCATGGTGTATTTGAGGAGTTTGGCTAACGGTGAGGAAGAAGGTGGTGAAGTGTTTGTCAGAGTGACATGTATACTGAGCCTTTTAGTACCTGTATTTTCAGCTGGATCACCCATTATTATCGTCTTTCCATGTTGCAAAATAGTTGTTGTGCTGGAAGCACCAGCTTGATCAGTTGATCTGACAAACCCTAGGATCAACCCAAAGATACAAGGTGCTTGTATAGTGGTGGCACCACTTGCTTGAGTCATTTTGGGTTGGGAATCCATAGCTGCTCCTAACCCAGCTAGCTGGGGATTGACATTGGTATGGATGGGCTGCTATATGCCAAGTTTTTGTGCTCCGGATCCACCATAAATATACCCCTGTTGTTTTAAGATGGCTCTTCCTTTTGTTTATTGCTGATGAAGAGAGGGGTCCATGTTTGATATATAGTTCAATAAAACATTCATCACATCCTCTTCATTGCTGCCTTCCCCTATATCAGAGGTGTTATCAGGGTACTCCTTATTTCATTTCTCAGCATCCACGTTAGTTACTTGGAAGTCAAGGTTTGCTTTCTCCTTCCCCATTTCACACCTTATATTATACGAAGCTTTTATTTTCTTGATTGGCTATTTCCTCTCATTGGACAAATACTCATTGAACCATGGAGGAACCTTACCTGGCTTTACCAGCTTTGAGTGCATCTGGTAGAAGTTCCTTCATGTAATTGGCTTGGGAGTAACAAGGAGGCCGCTTAGTGCTTGAGAGACAAATACTTGTTGCTGAGAAAGATAGAAGTATATTGGCAGCTTCGTCCAAAGTCCTTTTGTTAGCTAGCATTTCCAATCTTGGCTTGCATTCTTGGGCAAAGGGGAGATTTACTAGATGGACAAGTCGCTGGCTGAAAATATCTTGAGGGTCATATTTCCACTTAAAGTCTCTCTGGAAGTTCAACGTATTTATGAGCTTTGGGGTGATAAATAAGACCTCCCTTTCAAAGGTTGAGCCATTGTGATAGATTGGGAAGAGAGGGAAATACATCTTATTCTTGCCGTTGGAATACTTTGCATCAATCCTTGACATTTGTTTAATTTACTCAAGAATGAAGATTTTGTTTGATATGTACTTAGGTAGTACATAGAGCCTTACATGCCCCCCATAGAACCTGACAATGGTATTGTCTTCAAATAAATACCCAATCGGCGAAGAATACAGTACCTGAAGGCTGCATGTAATCAATGCAACATTGGTCAATCCTTGTAGGTAATGAACTACTAATGATTTCAAGCATTGAAAATTTGAAACTATAAATTTGTCACTAAAAACCTTGTTGCTACACTCAACTTCCATTCTTGTTTTGGGGGACACCATTTGAAAACTGGCTTTTGCTTATCCTCATCATCTAAGTCATTGATGGGAAGATCTTTAAAAATATCTTTGCACTCGTCCAAAAAAATATAGCACACTACTGAATAATATTGGAAAAGTCCATTTTCTCAAAGGTTCTTAATTCATACTTGATACATTCAGCTATATAATGGCAGTACCTGAAATGGATTGGGTCAGGGCTCCTCATGTGAATGACTTCAAACATTGTTATTATGGCTTCATCCACTTGGCTGTCTTTGTCATATCCACAGGCTGAAGCAATCATTGAAAACAAGTCCCTAGCCCAACCACTCATCAATGTTAGCCCGGATGTATTCTGGTCTGGGATGCCTTTGGAGGGAATCACACATTCCCTTAGAACAAGCTTCTTTTCATTCAAGATTTTTCTGTTCCACATTTGCTGGATGCTTGTCAATATCGATGGTCACGTGCCCGCAACAATCATTGGGCACTTGAAAAATGTGTGCCACAATGGCCTCCGAGATGATTAAATCAGACATTCCTCCACTAAAAAATGCTTTGCTTTCAGTTTGCTGATAATAAATAAGCTTGTGCCCATAATCTACAATTTCGGCCTCTATCAATGTCTTGGGAACAACGAACAAAGCAAGCCAAGACTTCCAAACTTGGCTAAATTCAAGGCTGTGAATCTCAAAATCTTTGGGTCGGAGTTGGTCAGAATGCTGTCATGTACAAACCCATAATTGTTGAAGAATCCTTTGCTCTTTGAATAGATGCCCGTGGTCAAAGCTAGCTTACTCCAGTCAACAAACTAGGAAGGGCTCTTTTTCTTCTTCTTCTTGTCTTGAAGGGCTTTCTGAATGCCCTTCTCTTTGCCCCTCATTTTAGTTCAATTGTAAACTTCTCCTAATGGCTCTACTTCTTTTTCTAAAAATCTCTTCGGCCCTATCTCTCATTCAAATTAAGCCTTCGATAAAGCTTTGCGAAAGCTTTAAGTATTTGCACAAAAAGCTTTGACTTTGTTGATACAAAAAGGCCCAAGCGTCCTAGGTTTTTGCTTTGGAGGTGTGAAGAGCTTTGAGGGATAATGCGGATGGTTAAATGAATCATATTGAGCTTTGGAGTATTTAGAAGTCAAGAAGTTAAGTTGTTTAATGTCGGTATGGGCCTGAGCTGATGTTTAGAGCATGTGGGTTTAATTTGTGTGTCACAATAGTTAGCCATTAATTAAACCCTTTCTGATTTTGGGCTTTTGAGCTCAAGCAGGATCCTAGTCGTTATATAGATTAGATCGGGTTCTTGTGGTTTAAATTTGAGGCAAGACTGTACAGATTTTTTAGCTTTTGAGTTGTTGGGGCAGATGAGTGCTTTGAGTTGTTGATTGAGCCCTAGTACACATACTCATGCTCGAAGAATACTTGCCTAGCCAAAAAAAAAAAATTACTCGGCAAATGCTCGCCAATACTTGGCAACTTAAAAACATACTTAAATTTCTTGAAAAACATAATTTTTATACAAATTATAGTTACAAAATAAATAAAATGAGTCTGTAAAATGTCGGGGAAGTGTTTTCTATTAGATTTAAATACAAGTAGCATACAAAATTGCATAATCATGTGAATAAAACAGTAAACTAATACTTATAAATTTATGATGATTGTCATTGAAAATCATCATCATAAATAACATATGGATGCAAGATACAAATTACAAGAATCCACAATTTCCCTTCTTCGTTCTAGTGAATAATATGGGAGACTAAGAGTCTAGTCCTCGCACTCTACTGTGCCTCCTTGCTCTGCCTTGAACGTTGCACGTGTGGATCCACCTTGGTACTAGATGGCAGTGACTCCTCCTCTACCTCATGTTCGACAACATCTACAAGGATGCCATTCAATCTAATCTCTCCTACTTCAACTAATACACAAGGAACTCCTTTAGTTGTTTCTTGAATGCAAGGTGTCTATCATACCTTCATACCTTCATGCAACCTTCATATCTCCTATGATGTCTCCCTGAAATCTTGAAAACTTGAAATATGTCCAAGTTTGAAATCCTGAAACCTTGAAATCCGACCAAGTTTGAAATATGATAGGATCCTCCAAAACCTAGAATTCGCATTATAGCTCCTAGATGTCCGAAACCACTCTCAAACATCTTGAAAGTATATATATAAAATATAGCTTAAAATAAACTTATACTTAAATGTTTATTTTATAGATATATTGTCGCCTCAAATGCTAAGTGATGAAAGTGTGGGGGCATGCATGCTTAAAAAGGACAAAAATATGTGTTTTTTCCACCTTTTTGTGTGTTTTTACCACATTGGTCAGGCTTTCCACAGTTATCGCCGAGTACTAGCCGCAAGTACTGTGGAAATACTCGCCAAGTCTTGAAAACAAAACTCGTGAGTTTTAACAGAGATTACTCGCCGAGTATGTATTCTGTGGATTGAGCTCCTGTTAGTCAAATGGTTGTTATTGGAATCTGGATGGGATTGAGTGCTTGAGTCGATCAAACCAAAGTTTGACTCCAAGTAAGCTTGTTAGTTATTGATTAAAGGTTATTGAAGGGTCAAGATGAATTGAGCCTTTAATAATCCCTAGCTTTTTAATTTGCAAGTTGGATTTATGTTGGGCTTGAATAAAATCAAATGTTGGGCAAGATTTTAACCTGAGTAGGTCAAACCAAAGCTTGATCCTTGAATAGGCTTAATCACCGTAGGTAGGTGTTGGATGGATGGTGCAGGTAAAGTTGTAATTTTAGGCTTCTTAATTGATGAAATTCAATGGCTTAACCATTTTTTTTAATCTTTTGGGGATCGATGGCTGAGGTTTTAATATGGGCGAGATCTTAGTATGGTTGGGTGAAATGAAGGTTTGATCCCGGATTAGCTTTATTTTGAATGGCTTACATTGTTGGATTATTTTATGATCCAAAATATTTAGTTTGTTTTTGTTTTATTTAGTTTTAGTTTATTGTTGGTTGATGGGTTGGTTATACCTGTGAGTTGGTTTTCTTTAACCAACTTCTTGTCCGTAAAATTTTTAAAGCTTACCTTGTACAAAAATAATATAGCTTTCATATTGAATGCATTTTGTTGAATTATTCCTCCTCAGCCTGGTTGTAACAGTGGTATCAGAGCACCATGGAATCATGGAGGATTGAAGAGATTTCTGTTTGTATGAGGAGATCTACAACATTGCAAGGCTGTAGTTCGATGAAGTTCTGATTTTTTTAATAGGTACAAAAGGAATAATAGGTACAAAAGGAATCATGAAACCCTCCAACAAAGGATCCACAATTGCCCTTGTAGTGTTCCACATTGCAAACAACAACACCCTCGGGAACAGATCTCAGAGCGTTTAATCTCCAGGAACTTTTCAATGTATTTATCTACAATAGATGCAGGGTCCTGGTTCGTCTCAATGACATTGTAGTCATTCATGAACATGCGTTTCTGTGGATCAAGCTTCAGAGATTCCATAAAGAAGCGCAGCTGAAGCATTGGGGCCAAGTCTATCCTTGTAAAATGAGAAATATTGCATCTCATTGCTCACTAAAGACTTGATTCTTTCATTGAGTGCATTCTCCAATTCATTGTTTGTCCAATTTGGTGGTGCAGCGGTAGCGTGGTGGTCTTGGAGTTGGATATTACATTCATGGCCAGTGTGCTATTATTATGTTTGACATCACTGCACGGTTGACATACAAGAATGTTGCAGACACAATAGAGATCTCTGTGCCATGTTGTGAAATATCCCAATTGTTCTCTGTGGAAACAAGGTTGATGTAAAGAGCTGATAAGTGAAAGCCACAGTAGTATAAAGAGTCAATATTAAACCAACCATATCAGGGATGGTTTGTGAAGAGATTCAACACTGCTGTATTTGAGAACGAGTTGAAATAGGACTCTACAGAGCACCAAAGATATCAAATGTAAGCTTGAAGGCTTGGTAAATCAATTCGGTGGGTGAAAGTTTTAAAATATATGTATTTTTTATTTTTTATTTTCCATTAGGTGATAAAGAATACATAAAGTTTCTTGTATTTAGATTATTAAGTTTGTTGATGGCAAGATGGCTATTTAAACTTTTGTTAGTCCTTTCAAAAAAAAAGAGGAGTCTCAGGTTCAAAACTCATTGATATTATTTTTGGTCAGAATTAATTTTTGACATCATTTTGTAATAGGAGTTATAAGGTGTAATATTTTTACAAAGTCCCATAATTTTTTGTATTTGGAAGGTAAAGGCAAAATCTCAATAGCATTCCCTTCTCTTGACGTGATTATTCTTTTAGCATCATGGTTAAAATTGTCAGTCTCATATCTGAAAACGAAAAATCGTCACCTAAAAACTACAAAGAATGGAGTAGAAACATGCAAAACACTCTTATATTCAATGATTTGTGGGAAATCACTGAAAAAGAAACCTCACCACCAACTGAAGCAGCGAAACTAATTGAATATCAAAAACGTGATAAGCGTGCTCTTGCCCTATTGAAATCATCTTGTATTGAACAGGTTATCATTCATATTGAGGCGGTTAAAACTAATGCATGGAAAGCATTTAAAGATTTGTATGACAAACAACTTGCATACAAGAAGATTGACCTTTTAATGCAAATTTTGAACGATAAACTGACAGACAATGAAGACGTCTCTGAATATCTTTCTTGCATGAAAACATTGAAACAAAAACACTGCACAACTGGTGATAAAATTGATGATGACATGTTGATTTCTATCACATTGAATGGGCTTAATTCGACATATACCAATTTTGTTGAAATGCTGCAACTTAGTGATAAGCTTAATGGTGCCACATTTGACTCCATCTATGGGTTGTTGACTCAGCACAAGAGACAATTTGCAAAGAAGAAAAATACACCTATTGAAGAGGCTCATTATGTAAAGAACAAGTCCCAGCACAGAGATCATCGCCATGTACTGCGACAGTTTCAAAAGCATTTAAACACTCTCAACGACATTCCCCACATCGTTCTTGATGGTCTCCACAACATTCACATCAACACTCTCTAGGGTCTTCCAAATGCAGACATCACCATCGACATTCTTCTCACTCTTGCAGTTTTTCTAGTGAATCAGCATCTTCTGGATCTCGTCGGTATAGGAAACAACCAAAATGTTTCAAATGTGGTGGTATTGGACATCTTGCAGATATATGTCCTCGACGACCCTGCTCTCTACATAAAAAGAAAGCTGAGGCCAATTATGTGGATCATTCTAGCGGTCAATCTTCTGGTTACTCTAGTTATTCTGACACATCCTCTAATTAGGTGGCATCCTACATGGCCGAAGTCTATAGTCTCGATGGACCCGACACCATATTTTGAGTGATTAATGATTCACCCATCTTGTGCGATCTACTAGGCTCAAGACTTGGATTTGTTGTAGTAGTAGTTTTTTGGCTTGTGTTCTTGTTTTCAATTCCATTTTTGGCTTTCCATACCTGATATTCATGTCATGGAGCAAACATGATTGTTTGATTTTGTTTTCCTCGATGCACAACTTCTCACCTCTCGCCTGATAGGGGAGAAGATATTGCATTTGTTGGTCTTCGATCAGTCGTCGGTGACAGTATGAGTTGATAGGGGTTGTTAGCACCTTCAGTGTTGAGCAAAGATTGTTAACATTTGTTGGACATCAGGGAGATGTGCCATACACAGTGCATGGTTTCTCACTTGGACGGGTTCTTATGTGGGACCTTATGTGTGTCGATGTAGTTGGACATGCTTGATTGTGTTCCACTGCAGTACGGTATGATGATAATCGGAGATGAGCAGATTTTGATCATGTTCGTCGCCATTTTTTGCCAAACTCACAGGGGCGAGCTTCTTTATGGAGTGGCATTAGTTTTTGGTCAGTGCTTGAGGTACAGTGCACCACTTGCAGTTGCGATAGAGTTCTTTTGATGACTTCAGAGTCATTGGTCCAATGCTTTTTTTATACCCCTTTGGATCAAGGGGGAGTTTCTTGGATTATTTTATGATTCAAAATATTTAGTTTTAGTTTATTGTTGGTTGATGGGTTGGTTATACCCGTGAGTTGGTTTTCTTTAACCAACTTCTTCTTCGTAAGCTTTTTAAAGCTTTTCTTGTACAAAAATAATATAGCTTTCATATTGATTACATTTTGTTGAATTATTCCTCCTCGGCCTGGTTGTGACATACATAGAGACGAGCATTTTAATTGGATGATTTAAAATAAATTAAACCACAAGCATATGATGAAGCTCAATCCGACAGTCATGGACTCAATCTGGGCCAAAAGCTTGTCAGTTAGGAGGATGTTCATTGGTTGCGGATTTGGATATAAGCCATTGGATGAAAGAGTTGCGAGATTGATGGTCTTCGAGGCTTTTAATAGTAAACAAGGTCAAAGCTTATTTAAGGCAATCACTTTTGGAAGCGGGCAATTGTTGATTAAAAGCCTTTTTTGATTTGGTGGCCAATATTTTAATTTGGGCAGAAAAGGTAAGGATATTTTAGCCGAAGTGTTGAAATTTCAACTGTAGCCTTTGATGTAGATTTAGCTTGATCAGATGACTCGTGTGTCAATCCGGAGGTGTTCAGTAGATGGTGAAGGCTTACCTTAAACCTAGCCCGAGTATGGGCTAGTGTTGTCGATCAAGCAATGGGGTTGAACTTGCCAAGCACTTGTGTGTTTTATGAACCTGGGCTTGGCACAATTGTTTGGAGGCTTTGCGTGATTTGTGGCTAAGTCAATTAAGCTTTTTAGATTAGGGATGGCTCAAGGTTACTAAAACCAACTAAGCTAAGTGGATTGAAATTAAGGGACTCTCAAGCATATTTCAAAACTAAATGGGAAGGACCATTAGCTGGGAATGCAAACTTAAGGAATGAGGCAAAATATTAAAATTTTGGAAGGGCGTTTCCTACAGGTACAATACTTTGTATATTAGAATTCATGTGATTAAATAGAACTTGCATCATGATCACAACTTTGGAGTTATCATTACGCCTCTTGTAGTCAATTGGACTCTTGACACATGTAATTTAAGACCTTTCTATCAGCTCACTTGATTGACACATTAATTCATGACTCACATAGTTGAACTAATCAATCAAACTTAATCACTAGGTAAATGCACCACCTTGAAGTTATCACGGGTGATAACTCCAAGGTGAGGTCATCCTTAAATAAGTCATCAATTTAGTTTGACTTACCATAACTGACTTTCTAACTGAATGACTAAAAATAGTAGAGTAACTAGCCTGTTAAGGGTATTTATATCAAGGATGATGTCCTATCATCCGAATGACATTACGATTTATCACACGGCCTATTACAAGGTCATTTTTTATATTATAAATAATCTTTAAGTCTAATTTGCCTTAACAAATGTATTTTGACTCAAATAGATTAGTAACTTATTACATAGACAGTGACACATAACCAAGAAGTGCAAAAAATTAATAAGACGAGGAGTATCAGTTTGGCACAAATCAACTAACATTCCCTCTTTTTGAGAAACTGATTCTCCTTTAAATCAAACCACTCTCTCAACACCTTGACCTTTCCGTTTGGTAGTGTCTTAGTCAGTTAGCAATCTGCAACTCTAAAGGAACATATTTGAGAACGAATGCTTGCTTTTGTACCTTGTCTTGTAGGAAATGTTATTGGATATCAATGTGTTTATTCTGACCATGGAAAACATGATTATCAGAGTGTTTAATACAACCCTGATTGTTGCAGTAGATAATTGGACGTGCTAGCATCTCACTGGTCAAATCAGTCACTCATTTATGAAGCTAAACAACTTCACAACTAGCGGTACATGCTGCAATGTACATTGCTTCAGATTGCTTTGGCACAACTAAGAGCATCTACCACCTGTTCCCCGCTAGACCAGGAAATCATGGCTTCTCACTGGTCAAATCAGCCACTCATTTACGAAGTCAAGCAACTTCACAACTAGCAGAACATGCTGCAATGTACATTTCTTCAGATTGCTTCAGCACAACTAAGAGCATCTGCCACTTGTTTCCTGCTAGACCAGGAAATCATGCCAGCACCAAGAGAAACAATTCTGGAGGTAGATTTCCGAGTCTCAACATCTCCTGCCCGATCTGAATATAAAATACTATGCCAAAAAATCAGCTCATTATGTGGGTATAAAATACCATGATGAAGCATCTTTCAAATCGTGAAGCACATGCTTTGCAACCCTCCAATGGGACTGCTTCAGCTACACCATGAAGACTCAATGTGTTAGCTGCATAGCAAATACCAAGCTGACATAACAAGATACATAAGTGATCCTATCAATTGCCGATAAAGTGTGGGATCATCCAAATCTGAATTCTTATCCCAAGTTAACTTTAGCTTTGGCACCATTGGAGTTGAAATTGGCCTGCAGTCCAACATCTGAAGTCTCTTCAGAATTTCCAGCAAATACTTTCTTTGACCAAGGAAAACATCTCCATTAACCTTCCAAACTTCCTTTATCCTTGATTATCATACTCACTA
The DNA here is from genome assembly GCA_037957365.1 of Torreya grandis. Classification (NCBI taxonomy): domain Eukaryota; kingdom Viridiplantae; phylum Streptophyta; class Pinopsida; order Cupressales; family Taxaceae; genus Torreya; species Torreya grandis. The sequence goes on along the minus strand of JARHVA010000714.1, from coordinate 4,246,639 downwards.
GCCAACTCACTATTAAACCACACAATAAGTTTCAAAGAAAATTCGGTAAGAATAAAATCATCAACATACAGCACTAAAACTAGCAGACCAGATTTCTCAAGAATGAAATATAATTTTGAATCCGCTGAAGTTTTAGAAAGTCCCAAATTCTGCAAGTAGTCATCAATGCAAGAATACCAAGCCCATGGTGCTTGTTGTAGGCCATACAATGCCTTCTTTAGTTTGCATACATAAGTATCACGATCATGAATTTCAAAACCTTGAGGTTATTTGAGATATATATTTTTTTCAATGGCACCTTTCAAGAAGCCTGTTTTACATCCTATTGATCTAAATTCCAACAAAAGCAAGCTGTTATGGACTTGATAGTTTTGATAGTGGTATACCTTACCATAGGGGCAAATGTCTCATCATAGTCTACTCCTTCTGAGAGAACCCTCGGGCAACAAATCTTGCTTTGTATTTCTTGATGCTTTCATTTGCAACATGCTTTATCTTGAACAACCATTGGGAATCAATCACTAATTTCCGCTCTGGTTTTGGTACAATCTCCTAGACATTATTCTTGATGATGGAGTTATATTCCTCATTCATGGTTTCACACCATAATTATTCTTGAGCAGCCTTCTCATAACTTGAAGGCTCTACATCAAGAATATAATTCTTTAATGCAAGATTTACAGGAAATTTCTTTGTTGGATGGCTCACCTGAAATGAAGTATGGGTCTTGCCAACATGCTCCTCTACATCCTATAAGATTTGCGAAAACAATCTTGGATTTTGGGCTGAATTGGGAGGTGGTAAGATCTCTCCTTGCCTGGAACCAAATAGATTAGAATCTCATTTCTGATTTGAAAAAATAGAGCAGGTGTCTTGGCCTCTTTGGTTATTGTAGGAGGCTCCTGAGAACTTGAGGACCATTCCTCAATAAATTTTACATTCATACTTACCACTGACATCCTCTGCCTAGGAGTATAGATTTGGTAGGCCTTAGATGTCTCACTATACCCCACGAAGATGCCTTTCATATTTGAAGTCTCCATCTTTGTCCTTTTATCTATAGGTACATGTATGAGAACCAACTTCTTGAAAAGCATATACCTCTGGCTTCTCAATTGTGAAGGCCTCCTTCAATGTTTTGTCATTTAATACTCTATGCGGGAATTTGTTCAAGATGTAGACAACATTATTACATGCTTCAGCCAAAGACACATGGGAAAATCCTTATCATGAATCATGGCTTTCTCAGTTTTGATGATGGACTGATTCTTTGTCTCGGCCATGCCATTCTATTGGGGATTGTAAAGAACTATGAATTTTATCTTTATTCCTGCCTCTTTGCAGTAAGTGTCGAACTCATTGTCTGATCTGAGTTTCCTAACCTTCTTACCCATCTAGCTCTTCACCAAGGCCCTAAACTCTTTAAACTCGCTTAAAACTTCATCTTTAGTCTTCATAAAGAAAATCCAAGATATTTGTGAAGAATCATCAACCAAAAAGACATAGTAAAGACTTATCAGGGAGGGAGAAGGCATAGGTACGCATACATGTGAATGGATCAATTCAAGGATCTCCCTTGATCTCTACTCGTTGGTAGGATAGGGAACTTTGAAGTGCTTCCCAAGTGCACATTCCAGCATTGTCAACTTTAAAATTTGGCATCCCCATTCACCATATTCTTTGAAAGAGGTAATGCACCATAGTGATAATGCCCAAATTATTTGTGCCATCAGTTGCATAACTTAGATTATCATGCACCAAGGCTCCATTAGCGGTAGAGGCTATAAGAAGTGCATACAAGCCTCCATCATACGCTCCTTTAGCCAAAATTTGTGAAGGTTATTGGTTGCAATCTCTAATAACACTGATGATGATCAAATTTACCTTTCAAATTTTCATCATCAAGAAGAACTGGATGAGTAACACATATAACGGATTAAATATGTTATGGTGGAAATGTATATGAAACAATAAGAGATTAGAATGTAAATCAGAATGCTCAATAGACAAAGAGAAGCAATAGAACAATAGATGCCATGCTTTATATGTAAGTTACAAAATTGTATTATGCAATAGTTTATACAATGATGTGAGAGGTGGATGTGCCACAAAATGTCTAGCTACTGTGCTACTTCCTAATTTATGTCCTAGAAAGAATAATTAATACACTATTATATGAGTGTAGAAGACGGAGAGATGACTTGCTGGTTACAAGAATGGCAACTGCTTGCTTTGAGACTATTCAAATTCCCTATTTTGCCGTTTGCTATAAACTTTATTGAGCAACTGTGTGGAACATGGTTGACATTGTCAAAATTGTGCGACATCAATGGAGAAGAGTTAAGACTTTGTGATATGACCACATATGCTTGAGATGGTCTTGGAGCTTATGGTGAAGACGTCACATGGTCATGAGTACCACCATTTTACCACAAGTCAATCAAAGTCCTAAATCTTATTAGATCAGTTGTAACTCCTGTAGGCACCTAATTTTAGTACATGACAAGTTATTTGCTTTGATATCAACGTGTTTTTAATAGATGGATCATTGATTCATATTAGGCGTTTATTGGCGCGATTTCCCTTGTGTTGGGCCCCATATTGCCTTCCCTTGATGTGTTGTCCTTTCAACCTTACTTTCAGTTCATTGTGAGTTAATGATAATGCCACCATTCAATCTGGAAATGCTTAAAAACCTACAGATCGACTATTTTTTTTGCCTCCGTACGATTCAAGATGCTCCTAAAATGTCCAAATCACTATTTTTGCCTTCGATCTTGGTTATGTGTTTCTGTGGGTCCTTTGACCCTTATTCTCGGTTTTGTTGGTTTCCTTTGCCTTGTTTGTCAGCATTCTTGCCTTTTTGATTGTTGGCTTGCATCCCAAAAAGGTCTTACTTTGAATTCAAGAAGTCTATATATACACCAACATGATAATGCATTTAGGACAACAGTTGACACATGAAGGAAGTCTAAGGCAAGTTCCCATGAGCTATTGCACTCCGCTTTTTATTACTACTGCCATCTATTGGAAGTGTATGTACCCCTTGTACCAAAAGTTGAAGGGTTAGTGAAAGAGCATATAAAATCTACTAGTTGTTTGCATTTGATACATAGGGATAAGGGCTTAGATCTTCATATTGCACTAGATTGTTCGTTGGATTGCACGAGTGCTGATTGCCAGACTTTCTAAGAACATGGGTTTGACTAAGGTAGGTCCCTCATAATTACACCCATTTTTTATGCTCTTGCAAGGTCTCTTGGAGCGGATTAGGGTTTGTGAGAAGGAGAAGCAATTTTGAAAGATCCCCAACTCAATTCGACAATCTCAGAGAGCTTTTTGATCAATAGGAACAAACGAAGATGCAAAATTTCAGAACTTGACATTTTTTGCAAGGATTGAACTTAGTGACCAAAATTGAACCTTAGCATGCCAGGATCGACTCAACGATCATCGTCATGACTAGAATTGAGCAATTAGATATTGGCTGTTTTTTTGTACTACTATGATGCCACAAATTTTTTGGGTTTGCTTCGAGACTGCTTTTGGACCTGTTTCCACATGTTTTCAGCCTTCTACAGTGCATTAATAAGTCAGAATCCAACTATTTCTCTACTAATCCTTATTGTAAAATTCTAAGCATATTTGATTCCCCGTTTATGCACATTTCAGATCTATTTCTATTGCTCTATTGTTGCATTTAGATTAGATTTGTTTTGCGCAACCCATTATTGATGATTAGTGTAGTGTCCTTGAACTAAAACCACTTTTCATCAAAACACCTCCTATGAGAAACAATGGTTCCCATTGCATGCAGTTGTGGAAGATGTAGATAGTTGTTGAAAACTTGTACTTTTGTAAACTTTTTTCCTTGAGAAGGTACTTGACATGCTTTGACGACTTGGTAGAGAGGGATCTCTTGCTATTTGGTTCATTTGATCTTGGCGTCAATTATTTGATTTGCTTCTATTGGAGTACTACAATCAGGAGTAGTCTCTGTATGCTGAAGTGTTTTTGAAACATCTGGTGTGTCCAATAATGGTGTAAAATAATGGCGCAAGAGTTTTGCATTTAAGGATGGATGTAGACCAAAATATGAAGGTAGATTGAGCTCAAAAGCATTATCTCCAACTTGTTTGTTAATTGTGTAGGGCTCATACTAAATTGGACAAAAATTATGGTAAGTTCTTGTGGGTCTTTGCTTTTGCAGATGAAGCCATACTTGATGACCAACCTAAAAATTGTGTGGGGCTGGTGTTGATCATGGCGTTGCTTGTACTTAGCATTAGCCTTCTGCAGAATGGCATGCACTTGTTGGATGTTCTGGAAGTGCTCAATGAACTTAGCAGCTTTGTCAACTTCTTTTTGAGTTGAAGGAATTGCTATTGTTGATGATGGTGGCATAGGATAAGCTACATCAATGGGTGCTAAAGGTTTGAAACTCAAGCAAACTCGAGAAGGGTTGTGTGCGATAGAGTTATGTAGAGCTTTGCTGTAGCTATGATGAATTAAAGAAAGATTTTAATACCATGTGCTTTGCTTCCTAGTTGTACATTTTAAGAAGATGCACAATCATCCTATTCACCACTTCTGTCAGTCCATTAGTTTGAGGATGGAATTCGGTAGACTTGTTTAGATGTGTGTCCATCATAGACCAAAGTGCTTTCCAGAAATAGCCAAAAAAATTGTTGGCCGTATCACAAATGATGGTGGATGGTAATTCAAACTGAACCCATACATTCTGAAAATACAGCTGCTCTGTTTCTAGAGCTGGGATTGATTTCTTACAAGGTGTGAGAATTGGCGTCTTAGAAATTCAGGCAACTACTACATAAATACAATCATTACCATGCTTGTTAGTAGGTTAGCTAGAGAGGAAATTCATGGAAATTGATTCCCAAGGTCTTGTTGGTACCAACAAATGTGTGTACATACCCTATGTTTTGTTAATCGGTTTGGCTATGGCACACGTGGTACAGGTTTTGACATATTTTGCAACATCCAGTATGAGGTGTGGCCAAAAGAAATATTTCTTCAATACCACAAGTCTTCTCAACTCCAAAGTGCCCTACAACCTTGCTGAAACGAGCCTTCCATATTAAAATTTCTGATGTTTTACCTCATTTGGAACACACAAGTGTCCAAGGTGTCCATCTTGCAAGTAGAAAAACAAAATTGACTTACCTCTATGCAATCCCTGATGGATATATGCAAAATCTGCATCGGATGTATACAATTTTCACTAAGAGTTAGTCTCATGTCCATGTGTCAAGCACAATGAGGAGAGCTTGAACCGGAGGTCGACTCAAACAATTAGCTGTTGGATTGGGACTTCCTTTTTTGTGCTTGATGTTCAAATGGAACTGTTGAAGATGTGAAGACCATTTTTAATGCCATTCTTGTTGAAACTTGTTAAGTGTTTGCCAAAACTTGATTGGTTTGTGGTTTGTGTGGATTATGGTCTCCTACCCAATATGTAGTGTTTCAATTGCTTACATACTTTAATAATGGCATAAAGCTCGAGGTCATATGCGGGATATTGCTTTAACATGGCAGTGAATATCTCACCATGGTAAGGGATAGGATGACCAAATTGAGTAAGGACTGCTCCAAGTGCATATTCAGATGCACAAGACTCTATCTCAAATGGCTGTTAAAGATCAGGGCATGCAAGTATTGGCGTAGAATAGAGTCCGCATTTCAATTCTTCATATTCTTTTTGTTTTGCGGCTGTCTTGGTGAAAGTTGCTTTGGGACCACCATTAGTGACTTGATTAGAGACCAAGTGACTTGAGAAAAACCAAGTACACATCTCCTGTATAAATTTTGCTAATCCTAAGAAGTTGCGAAGCTTTGTAAGATTCTTTGGTGTAGGCCATTTTTGGATGATGCAGATCTTGGCCGTACCATGTGTGTCTACAATATATCCAAGGTATCGTATCCCCCTACATGGCAAAAGAACACTTCTCCATGTTGGCGTACAACTCTTGCTACCGCAAAGTGTTGAGCACCTGTTAAATATGGTGCAAATAATCATCCCATTTTTCTCCATGCGCGTCGAAAATATATCCAAGGTACTATATCTTGTGAATGGAAAACAAACACTTCTCCATGTTGGCATACAACCCATGTTGCCACAAAGGATTGAGCACTTGTTGAATATGGCACAAATCTTCATTCCATGTTTTGCTGAAAATCAATTTGTCATCAAGGTAGACAATAAATGAAGTTGTGAAAGGCTGGAGGATGTTGTTCATCATCTGCATAAATGTTGTAGGAGCATTAATCAAGCCAAAAGGAAAAACGAACCACTTGAACATACCTTCCTTGGCTTTGAAGTTTGTCTATTTAATAGATATTTGACAGTGTGTAGACTTAAGATAGATTTTTTAAAAGTATTTGGTGCCATGGAGCTGGTTCAAAAGGTCTTCTATATTGGGAAGAGGGTAGTGGTTCTTCACATTGATTTTGTTGAGAGCTTGGTAACTGATGCACAACCTCCATGTGCCATCCTTCTTTGCCACAAGCACAATGAGGCTGCTGCAAGGCAAATAGCTTGGCCTAATGTGTACTTTATCCACAAGTTCATGGATCTGCCTTTTGATTTCTTCATTCTCGAGGAATGATTGGTGGTATAAACATGCGTTTCGGTAGAGCTAGTCCATGAATCAAATCAATAGTATGACTTACCTCACAATGCCTAGGAACTTCAGTGGGTGATTGAAATATATCCTTGTATTCTTCCAACATTATGATCAATTACTGCATCTTTCCTAAAGGAGTTGTTGTATGAGTTTAAGCCGTAAGGATGTTCTTACGTTTATGTCTCACCATCAAGAACTCAAATTTATTTCTAGAATTGACTAGATTCTTGCATTGCTTGGCACTTATAAGTGAAAGCTTAGGAACTACTTCCGGTATGCGGTATCTATGTTCATTGACATTTATAACAACATTTCTGGGATTTGCTTCATAAAAGCCTATTGATGAAAAAGATATGGTTTCCTGAATAAAACTTCACATACCTTTAGTGATGCTACATCACAAAAGATTGCATCTTGAAAAGGTTTGATTTGTACGCTAGCTGACACTGATGAGTGAGGCTTTTCTTATAACCCAAGCTGAACCATCTAATAAAGTATGGTTGTGGGTGAGGCGCTAGCAACAAGTTCAATCGTTGAACTGCTTCAGTAGAAATCAGGTTCTTCTGACTTTTGTTGTCAACAATGAAGGGTACAAGGTGCCCATTGACCCACATTTGGGAATTGAACTATCTTTCTGCTTCCTCTGGATTTGAATTGGAGGAAGAGGAAATGTTCATGGCACCTATCTTATTCTACTAGGCTTAGAGTCCATGATCCGCCAATTGTGAAAAATTAATGTATTGGTCATCATTGTTTCTATTTAAATTCTACTTCATGGTGTGCAGATCTGCACTTGCAATGAACAACACCTTAACTAAACACCTCTCAAAACAACTTACTGTTAGACTCAAAAATATGGATGGAAAATTCACGGTTGAAAAATTCAAGATAGTGGACTATGTAAACTAAATATGCATACAAATAATGTTGTAAAAGAAACAAATTCCTCACTCAAACACACATCAACTTTGCATATTACTTAGAAAGAAAGAATTACAAAATACTGCACCTAACTGAATGAATCACTCACCCACCTTGCCTTGCTTTTATAGATGAAGAAGGCTATAATTACAATATATTCAGACAGTCTAAAAATAACAACTCTAATAATAACAACTCTAAATCTGAAAAGCATGTCTAATAATAACAGCTCTACATTTAGCATGGCTAATAATAATACTAGATCCGTATTAAATTGCTGTTCTGAATTTGCTGAGTGTGGCATGTTGAGGAGAATAACAGGTGAGCAATCACAAGTAAAATTTTAACACTTCCCCTTTGCGAGGAAGGTGTTCTCTACCAAGCCTAGTGTTGCTCTAAAAAGATTTACCACTTGCAAATATGAAGGAACATACTCAAGGATCATTCTCCCTTTTGAACTCTATTTCTAATAAAATTGTACGGAATATTGATGTGCTTGGAGCAATCATGAAACATTGGATTCTTAGAGAGCTTGATGCAACTTTAATTTTTATAGTAGATAATTGTAAGCTCCAACATCTCGTTGATCAATTCTGCTATCAACTCACAAAGCTATATGGCCTCACAACTTGAAGATGAGTCTGTCATATACTCTGCCTATGCTGAAACAAGTGCAACTGGCAATTGCTTCCTACTGGACCAGAAAATCATACCTATGCCCAAGCTGAAACAAAATCCCGAAGCGTTCTTCCTAGTTCTCACCTCTCTTGCCTAGATAGAATCAACAAAACCATGCAACACAAACTCACCATCTCCCACTTACCTCATGTCGTAATGAACTGTGGCCTTCAAGAATCGGAGCACATGCTTTGCAGCCCACCAGTGAATCTGCCTCGGTTTAATCATTAACTTGCTCAAGGTATTACTACAAAACAAATATATGGCTTTGTACTCATAGGATACATAAGAGAACCAATCAATGCCTCTATAAAGAAGGATCTACCAAATTTGAATCTGAGTCAATGGACAACTTCGGATTTGGAACCATAGGATTGGCCAAGGGTTTACAATCCAGCATCTAAAATCTCTTCAGAATCGCCATACCCTGTCCAAGACCTCCCCTGTACCTTGCCAAAGCTCTAGACCTAGGAAACAATGCATGAGGCAGATGCCCTTCATACATTGTTCCACGGGGACGCGTCCCCTTGCCCCAAAACCCCGCGTTTCGGGGATGGGGACATCTCGAGAAGTCCCCCAGCCGTCCCGCCACCTCCGCCAAGTCTTGCCGTCGTCTCCGGGACGTCTCCCTCTAAGAGGGGACGTTTCCGGGATGTCCCCTTTTAGGAGGGACATCCCCTGGACGTCTAGGGACGTCCAGGAGTCCCTTGCGCACACTAAAGTCATAAAGTGTTTTTTTTTTTTAAATTTAATTTTTTTTTTGGATTTTTATGTTTTCTACCCTAACCCTAATTGCTAGTGGGACTCACCCCCACCCCCCAAGGCCTCCCAAAAGCTTATAAAAAGCCCTCTCCCTCTCATTCCAAATCACACAAAAACTTCATTGAGTGAAGTAGAGAGCTGGAAGTAGAGGCAACAAGCTAAGACAGAAGTTTGCAAGAGTGAGAGAGCAAGTGAGAGAGCAAAGAAGAAGATAGAGAAGCCATTGCCAAGAAAATGCAAGCCTCTTCAATTTCATCATTTCACCCACAAGGTAGGCCCTATGATTCTTTCAATTTCTAATTTTTAATTGTTAAATTTTATTATTTTTGTTTCATTGAATCATTATTCATTTGTAAATTGTTTTATTCTACTTCTTTCATTCATGTCATTGAATCATTTGAATTTCAAATTTCTAAATGAAAAATTATTATATTAAAATATTTATTTGTGATTCTCATTCATTCAAATGCTTGAAAATAAATTTTAAATTTTTATTTTTAAATTTTCAATGTTCATTCAAATGATAAATCAAATGCTTAATTTTTAATGTTTAAAATTAAGTCTTAAGAACAAGGATTTCTATTTGTGTATCCTCTGCTTCCGTGCTTCGAGCAAACTGAAGTAAGAAAAACGAAAAGAAAATCCTTGTGTCTTAATTTTAAATTTTAAATTTAAATTTTTAATCCCTTAAATTTATGCATGGTTTGAATTTTATTATTTAATTTTTTAAATTATAATTTATAAACTTACAAAATGAAAAAAAATTATCATTTTGATTTCTTGCAGTGTCATTATGAGTTCTCAATCTCATAGCATGAGTGAGGAGGAGGTTCAACCACAAGGGGTTGGGGTTGAAGTTGAAAGTTACAATGATTCAGATTATGCAAATGATGATCCTAGTTTAGAAGGAGGGAGGAGTGACCGTGAAAGGCAAACTAGTTCTGTTGGGAGTCCCAATTATAGTTGCCCTTCACAAGCCCTTCAACAATATGCTAAGGGTCCATTTGATCCAAATATACCTTTACAACAATTTGCAAGTAAGGTACCTTCAAAGCCTGGGGCAGCTGGGGGCACTAGGAAATGGAAGTGCAACCTATGCAACATTGAATGGTTTGGCAGCATGATCAGAACAAATGCTCACCTCCTTATTCGAGGCAAAGGCGTAGATGTATGTGAAAAGGTGGAAAAAAATATGAAATTGAGGGCTGAAATATGTAAATTATGGGGTGCCAATGAAGAAGATGCACCTTCATCTACTACTTTGCCACCAAGGGGGAGGGGTCATCAGAGACAAAGTTATACTTCTAGTACTTTGGAGAGGCCAATGGCAATGAATCCATCTAGTTCAGGGGCAGCAAGGCCTAAGGGGAAACAGAAGATGACTAGTGATGCTTCAAATCCACTGGTGGATTTATTCAATGTGCAAGCAAAGGATGAGGCAGATGATTGCATTGGCAAATTCTTCTTTGCCAATGGCATTCCATTCCATATGACTCGCTCTCCTTATTATAAGGAGGCCATGGCAAAAATAACAAAAGCGTCCGGACCATCATATGTGTCACCAGGAGAGACTAAATTGAGGACAACAATCTTGGATAAGAACTATTTCAAGATTAATGTTTTAATGGAGAAAATGAAGCAGACCTGGGTCTCTAGTGGATGCAACATTGTCATGGATGGGTGGACGGACATTAGGCATCGTCCACTCATCAATATCATGGTTACAAGTACAACTAGCCCTTATTTTCTTAGGGCTATTGATTGTTCAAGGCATCGCAAGGATGCTGATTTTCAGTTCCAAATCCTCAAAGATGCTATAGAGGAGGTTGGGCCACAAAATGTGGTGCAAGTAGTGACAAATGTAGCCCATGTGTGTAGAGCAGCAGGGAAGTTAATTGAGGCAGCTTATAGACATATTTGGTGGACTCGTGTGCATGCCATGAATAATGCACTGAAGGACATGGGAAAAATCAGCTGGATCAAAGCTGTGGTTAATGATGCTAGAGATGTGCAGATTTTTATCTGCAACCACCACACTTTACATGCACTCTTCAGGGCCTTGTCCAAGAAGGAATTTTTGAAACCTATATAGACTAGGTATGCATCATACTTTATTCTCTTGGAGAGGATGCTAGAGTTGCAAGAGGCGTTGCAACTAATGGTTATGATAGCAGAATGGAATTGGTGGCCTAAGTCAAAGACGGAGCAGGGGAAGAGGGTGAAGGACATGGTGAAGAGTGATGTTTTTTGGGCTGATGCCAAATATATTGTCTCCATCATTACTCTAGTCTTCACAGTGATCAGATATGGGGATGCTAATGCACCTACACGTGGAGAGGTGTATGAGTGCATTGATACTATGCTTGATCAAATGAAGGCCATTGTACGAGAGGACCCCACATTGACATTATACAGAGAGCATATTCAGCTGATCATTCATAGCAGATCGGAGAAGCTCAACACTTCCTTGCACATGGCTGCGTATGCATTGAACCCGAAGTGGTATGTGCAAAGGCCTGGTAGACTTACACCCATACAAGATGCTGAGGTGAAGGCAGGGTTCATGAAGGCCAGTCAGAAAATGTATGATTCTATAGAGGCCAGCATCATTCGTATTGAGTGGACAAAATAGGCCACTCTCAGGGGATATTCACAGGAGGCCGAAATAAATAGGGAGACAATGGCACAGGAGGAACCAATTTTGTGGTGGACTTTGCATGGCCCTGCTTCTTTGACTACCGATCTAGCCATTCGTTTGTTGTCCCAGGTTTCTAGTTCTTCTACTGGTGAGAGGAACTGGTCTACTCATAGCTGGATCCACTCCATGAAGAGGAACAAGCTTAACTCTAAGAGGGCAGAGAAGCTTGTGGCTATACATAGTGCCTTGCATCTCATTGACCACAACACATTTGCGTACAAGGAGGGTCCATCAACCAGATGGGATGTAGAGCCAAAAGAGCCATCACAGATTGATGATGATGCTACACAGACAGGGCTGGTTAGTATTAGCTTGGAGGAGCTTGAGCGTGTGGAGTCTAGCAGTTCTAGTGATGAGGAGTTCCACATTGGGGATGATTAGTCATTGACTCATTGAGTCATTTGTATTTACTTTTAGTATTTCACTATTTCACTATTTTGTTTTTGAACATTGTTGATACTTGATTGTAACAATGTAATCATGAATTATCATTATGAAATTTTGAAAAATATAATGTTCAATCATCATTGTTTATTGTTAAATTGTTCATTGTTCAATGGATCAAACTTGAAACTTAAATGATTAAATCACAAGGTTAAATTGTTGATGTTCAATGCAATATACTTAATCCTTATACATCTTTTTATAACTAATTTTTCAAGTACTATATGTATTTCAGCACCGCTCCCCCGTTGTCGTTTGCCATCCCCAAACTTAGGTCCCGAAAACCCGTCCACTCGTCCCGAAATGCCGTGGAACTATGCCTTCATATAAAATTTGCTAGCCAACTTTTTCTTGCACCATACTAGCAACCTGTAATGATCAAAGCATCTATGTACATGACAAAAACAAGCAAATCAGATCTATTATACAAATAATAAATACTAGGATCTGCAGAAGTTTTGGTGAAGCCCAAATTCAACAAGTACTCATCAATCCATGAGTACCAAGCTTGTGGTGCCTGCTTCAGCCCATAAAGGGCCTCTTTTAACTTGCATACATGGTTATCTCGCCCATACACCTCAAAATCTCTTGGCTGATTAATGTACACCACTTCTTCAATCAAACCATTCAGATATGCAATCTTTACATGCATCTTTTATAAAGGCCAACTAAAAACTGATCTAATAGTCATGATGGTTTTGATAGAATTATACCTGGAAATTGGAGAAAAGGTCTTGTCATAGTCAACTCCCTTTGTCTGAGAGAATCCTCTTGCCACAAATTTGGCCTTGTACTTATCAATGCTCCCATTAGCCACATGCTTGATCTTGTACATCCACTTGGAATCAATCACTGATGTCCCCACTAGGCTTGGACAATATCCCAGACATCATTCTTCAAAATGAAGTTATACTTCTTTGTCAAGGCATCTCGCCACACCTGCTCAACTTCAGTCTGCTCATAACTAGAAGGCTCTACATCAATAATAGAAGACATCAACACAAGTAGGAAATTTATTAGGGGGATGACTCACTTGGAAAGAAGATTTTGGTGCACCTACTTGCTTCTATGCCTCCTGTATTGTCTGGGTAATCCACTTGGGCTTCCTAGCTGAGTTGGATGGTAAAGTAGTATTTGTTCCTTCACCAAAACCTTGCTGATCAATCTGATTTTTCTATAATTTGTGAATCGACACATGGGACAACATGCTGTTCTCTCTCCTCAACCTCCCTAGGAGGCTCCTGAGACTTATAGGACCATGAATCCTCATCAAATTTCACATCTCGGTTCACCATTGTTTTCAACTGTACTAGAATGTATATCCGGTAGGCCTTGGAGGTTTCATTGTAACCAAGGAATATACCCTTGATGCTTGAGGGCTAAAATTTAGTGAGGGTTCAAATTTAGTTCTCTTCGTATTTGGTACATGAACATAAATAGGACATCCAAAAACACGAAAGTGTGATACCCGAGGCTTCTCACCTGTGAATGCTTCTTTTGGTGTCTTGTCCTTCAAAAGTCAATGAGGACTCTTGTTCAAAATGTAGACAATTGTATTATAGTCCACTGCACATAGGCACACGGGCAAATCCATGTTGTGAATCATGGCTTTGGCTGTCTCAATGATGGCCCTGTTCTTCCTCTTTGCTGTGGGTTGTACGATACAGTCCTCTCCCTTGTGATCCCTGCTGCTTTGCAAAATGCATCAAAGTCCTTGGAGGTGTACTCTCTTCCATTGTTAGATCTCAACACTTTGATCTTCTTAGCTGTTTGATTCTCAACTAAGGCCTTGAACTCTTAAAACTTGGACAACACTTGATCCTTAGTCTTCATAAAATAAATCTAACTTTTAATCATCAATGAAGGAGACATAATATAAATTACCTATCAAAGTGGCTGAAGTCATCAGTCCACATATGTTTGAATGAATGAGATTAAGCATCTCTTTTGATCTATGCTCACTGCTTGGGAAAGCAGTCTTGGCATGTTTGCTGAGTGTGCCCTTGAATACTAATGTCTTCTTAATCTTGAATAGATAGTGCTCCATAGTGCAGGTGACCCAATCGCTTGTGCCATAACTCACACAAATTGTCATTGTCATGCACCAAAGCACCATGCTTCACCAGATCAGCAAGCAACTTGTATAGGTCACCTTCTCACATGCCTTTGGCCAAAACTCGGCCATGGTCACAACTACGATCTTTGATAATAACTTGCTGATCATCTAACTCAGTCACAAACCTAAGATATGTCATGGTTGATACTGAAAGAAGATTCTTAGTTAAACCAAGAACATACAACAAATCATCAAGCTCAAGAGCATCCCCTGATGGCATGCAGAAGGAGACATAGATCATTCCTATAACTGAATATGTGGCATCATTGCCCAACTCAATCTGTATGTTAATCCCTTGTTCTTGAAGTCTGTTGAAAACCTTCTTGTTGAAGGTCATGTGCCTAGATGCTCCACTGTCTACATACCACCCTACACCAGAGATTATGTTAGTGGAAAGGCGTGATGCCATCAATATGGATGTCATAAGCTTGTATGATAACTCGTCCACTCGAAGTGAAGCTTCTGCACTCCTTACAAACTGCTTCTGCTGCTACTTGCCTTTCCCATTAATCTTCTCAGGACACTAAGATGCAAAGTGGTCCATCTTGTGGCACTTGAGGTACTTCATGTGACTCCAATCTTTCTTACCCTAGTTGGAACTCAAACCTTCTTCCCCTTTTGACCCTTCCTGGGTCCACCTGACATAACTCCTTTCCTCATCTTCCCCATGAGGGCTAGATTCTGGATCTCATCCTCTCTCCTTGCAACAGTCTCTCGCCTTGTCTCCTCTTGGACAAGGGCATCCCACAGTTTCTCAAGAGTTGGCATGTTCTCCCGAGCACACACACTTTGCACAAAGTGTTGCCAAGGTGCTGAGAATCCATTCAGAGCTATGGGAACTAGCTATTCATCCTCAACCTTCTTACTGATAGCTTTAAGTTGATCTCTCAACTCAGTGATCATCATCAAGTAGCTCACCGTAGTATCAGTGTCACTTATGTGAGTGCTGGTGAGCTTGTTCTTCAAAAGCATCTTGCAAGATATGTTCACACTCTGATAGATAGTGATCAAGGCATCATACATCTCCTTCACCATCTTCTTCTCTGCGATGTGAGGGTTCAAATGGTCCTTTGCAGAATCAAGAATGATTCTCTTAGTTTTGGCCGCCTTATTATTGTGCTCGGCTACTTGTACAGGATGGGTAGGAGTTGTAAGTTTCTTCTCAACAATACCCAAAGATCAACCTTCTCCAACATCATCTGCAGTCTGAACTTCCATCATGTGAAGTTGGAAGTGTCTTCTAACCTATCACACTCTTTGAGACCAAGAGTAGTCATCCTGCAGCTTCTAGAACACACTCTAACAACTAGATCAGTTTGAAATCAAACAAAAACAGCATCTTCAAAGGTCCAAGCGCCTATCACAGGCACATATTTGCTTGAATCACGGAAGCTAGGGCATCACGCCCACTGAGATCCTCTGATAGCTCCCTCTCACAGGTAGCAGCCCAATCCATACATGGATTTGGAGGATTTTAGATGCACCACTTTGATACCATGTTAAATTCTAATTCATGGTGTGCAGATCTACACTCACTGTGAACAAAACCTCCCAAAACAGCATATTGCTAGACTCGAAATTCTGGACTGAAAATTTACAAGTGCAGACAGTGCATTTAATTGAAAAATTCAGGACACCGTATTGTGTAAACTAAATCTGCATAAAAATAGTGTTGTAAAGCAAAAAAAATTCCTCACTCAAACACACATCAATTCTATATATTACTTAGAAAAAAAGACTTACAAAATACTGCATCTTATTGAATGAATCACTCCCTCACCCTGCCTTGCTTTTATATATGAAGAAGGCTAGAGTTACAATACATTTAGACGGTTTAATAATAGCTGAAACTCTAATAATAACTCTAAATTTGAAAAGCATTTCTAATAGTAACAACTCTAAATTTAACATGTCTAATAGTAACACTACCTCTCAAACTGCTGTTCTGAATTTAATGAGTGTGCCATGCTGATGAGAACAACAGTTGAGCAATCACAGATAAAATTTTAACATTCTGAACAGGATGATAGGTAGTATTCAAGTCTTCTACAAAACCATTCTAGGCATCTACAGATTCTAAGTCATCATCTTCATGAGCAATGTAGTAGTATCCCACCATTTCTTTATAGAAAATAAAACTCTCAAAAGAGCAAAGGTTATCTTTTGTTTATTGGTAAACTGATTAACTGCAGAGAATGAAAAAATTAAATTCAGCCATTAACTAGGGCATTCGGATCTATTTTATTTTGCCTTAAAAGATAGGGATGTCTAGATTCTCTGGTACCTTGTACAGTGTCCAACCATTGAAGGGTTGATGTGCAATAGATGTTTTGGAAGGAATATGAACACACTGAAGAAGTTGGGTGAAGTGATCAACGATTCCCACTTTCTCATGTGTGTAGTGCTGTTCCACATCTTCTTGTTTCCCTTGCAAAGCATTCTCTATCATTTTTTGAAGCATGCCATGAGTTTCGAGACCAAGTGTCTTGTAAGCAGACCTCGTATGAGTGGGAATACAAAATGCAAAGAAGGATTCAGATGGGAACTTCAATACAACAAAAATATGATAATAAGTAATAGAGCTTCAATACCAATGACGCAGGGCCCAGGGAAGAACCTAGTGAATAACACATTTAATGGATTAAATATGTTATATGATGGAAATGGATATGAAACAATAGAGAGCGGAATGTAAATCATAGTGCTCAATAGACAAAGAGAAACAAACAAACAATAAACACCATGCTAGAGCTATAAGTTGCAAGATTGTATAATGCAGTAGTTCTATACAATGATCCGAGAGGTCGGATGTGCCACAAGATGTCTAGACACTACGTTACTTCCTACAAAGAATGAATGGAATACACTATACAA
The DNA here is from genome assembly GCA_037957365.1 of Torreya grandis. NCBI lineage: Eukaryota > Viridiplantae > Streptophyta > Pinopsida > Cupressales > Taxaceae > Torreya > Torreya grandis. Next base: position 4,229,502 of record JARHVA010000714.1, on the reverse strand, counting down.
AAGTATGGAAGACAGAGAGATGACTTGGAGGTTCAAGAATGGCAACTGCTTGCTTCATGACTGTCCAGATTCTTTGTTTTGTCTTTTGCTGGGAACTCTGCTAAGAAGCTACACAGAATAAGGCTGATGTTGTTGGAGTTGTGCGGAATCAACATAGAAGAATTAAGACTTCATGTTAAGACTACATATGGTACAGATGGTCCTGGAGCTGAGGGTGAAGACGTCACATGGCGTGGAGTACCACCATTATACCACGAGTCAATTAAAGTCCCAGATCCGTTGAAACACCAAACAAGTTCTTGGTCAATATGGGAACATGCATAACATTTTTCAAGTGGAAAAGATCACCTGGACGAATTCAAATAGGAATGGTGCCAACTCAATTCACTGGATAAGTGGAGTCATTGCTTAGAGCCACTTGAATTTCGGTTTGTTCTTTTAGTAGTGAGCTGAATAGCCTCTTGTCATGAGACGTGTCTCACTGCTCCACCATCCACATACCAAATTTTTATAGAAGTAACATTAGAAGAAATGGCAAAATCCTAGAAAAGTTGGTTTCAAGTTTTGAAGCGATTTCATCTACCTCAACTGAAATATCTATATCTACATTCTCAACAAACTGATTATTGTGAAATTTTTCTTCCCCTTTGTTCTGATCCTTCTTCTTAGGATATTCATAAACACAATGTCCCTTATTCTTGCATTTATAACAAGTTGCATGACCTTTCTTTTTGTTTGCCACAAAATAAGAGTTAAAGGCTTCCTCTCTCTTATCCTTCTCGAGCTGGTGCTTCTTTGAACCTTTCTTTATTTTTCCGATGAGAGCAAGGTTATAGGCTGCTTCTTTCTATCCTGAAGTTGATTCTATCCATGTTTCTTCTGGGACAAAGATCTCCCATAGCTGGTTGTAAGAGTAACTTCTCACGAGCACAAATACCGGTCACAAAGGCTTTCAAAGCTAGGGAGAAGCCATTCAATGCAATGGGTTCCAAATTATCACCCTATACATTAGAACCAGTAACGAACAGCTGGTCTCATAACTCATTAATCTTCATGAGATAACTAGTTACAGTGTAATATTCACCCAGTTTAACCTGGGACAACTTAGTCTTCAAAATCATCTTTCTAGATATATTCACACATTGAAATAAAGCAATCAAAGAACCATGAATTTCTTTCAAAGAGTCTAAGACAATCTTCCTTTCCTTGGCAGCCTTCCTCTCGTAGGCAGCAAGTATTTGTGGATCTGTAGGGGCAGCCACTTTACCCTACACAATATTCCAAAGATCCAGCTCCTCCATGAGAGTTTGGAGCCTGAATTTCCAAATAGTAAAGGTAGACGCTCTCTGTAACTGGTCACATTCCCTAAGACCGTGCATGCTAGAACTAGCCATTTCTGCAACCACTTGAAGACTTAATTCAGAAAAACAATCAACTCAACAAATAAATAACTCTACTCGCTGATCACAAATCCTCGATGCATGTGCCTTTCACAGGCATTCAATCAATCATCAACTTCTCACGGGCTGCATCGAAGGCTTCATGCCAAACTGGAATCTTCTGGTAGCTTGCTAACATTGGTTGTTTTCCTTCACCATTCATTGGAGAGAAGAAACTAGTAAGCCTGCTTTGATACTGTGTTAAACATGGATGTCAATAGGCCTGTGAACATCAAGTACAATCCATAAACAAAATCTTAAACACCTATCAATGCTGCTGTCTGTAAATCAGACACGCTGATTTGTAATTGCAGCAAGTTTGCAGACACAATAACATCTCTTAAACAGCATGCAATCAGCATGATCAATTTGAAGAAATTTAGGAGAATAGTAGAAGAAGAGAGAAATTGCTAGAAGAGAGAAATTGCTAACTATAGCAATTGAAAATACTCGACCTTGAAAAAAAATGACTGGTGTAATAAATTCCAGCAACTGGCATTTATTCATTTATCCAATAACTTTGTATATTAGTACGCATGTGCTTAAATAGAACTCCCATCATGATGATTTCCTTTCACAACTTTGGATATCATTACACCTCATCCAATCAACTGGATGCTTACACATGCAGAGAATAGTAGAAGAAGAAGAGAGAAATTGCTAACTATAGCAATTGAAAATACTCGACCTTGAAAAAAAAATGACTGCTATAATAAATTCCAGCAACTGGCATTTATTTATTCATCCAACAACTAACTTTGCATATTAGTATGCATGTGCTTAAATAGAACTCCCATCATGATGATTTCCTTTCACAACTTTGGATATCATTACACCTCATCCAATCAACTGGATGCTTACACATGCAGAGAATAGTAGAAGAAGAAGAGAGAAATTGCTAACTATAGCAATTGAAAATACTCGACCTTGAAAAAAAAATGACTGCTGTAATAAATTCCAGCAACTGGCATTTATTTATTCATCCAACAACTAACTTTGTATATTAGTGTGCATGTGCTTAAATAGAACTCCCATCATGATGATTTCCTTTCACAACTTTGGATATAATTACACCTCATCCAATCAACTGGATGCTTACACATGCAACTGAAAACCTATCTATTAATCAACTCACTTTATTGAGACATTAACTCATGACTCACATAATTGAACTAATCAATCCAACTCAAGCACTAAGTAGATGTGTTACCACCTTGAAGTTATCATTGGCGATAACTCCAAGGTGAGATCATCCTTTAACTAATTTATCAATTTAGTTTGACTGATTATAACTGACTCTAATTGAATGACTAAAAATAGGACATTAAGTGGCACCATAACTTGCCCATCAAGGTTGTTAATATCAAGGATGATGTCACATCATCCAAATGGCACCACAATTTCATCACATGGCATATTACAGGTACATTTATTATATTACAAATAATCCTAAAGTCTAATTTGAATTAATAAATGCATTTTGACTCAAATACATCATTAAATTATTACATAGACTATGGCACAACCAATAAGTAGAAAAATAAATAAGACGGGGAACATGATTTCGGAACAAATATACTAACATTTTATTTTCTTTCCTTTTCTAGGGCTCTTAATTTTTATAATTCTACATTATAATTGATAATTATACCATCAATAAGTTGATAATTCATAATCAAGCGCAATCCAAACACACCTCAATAGTCTATGTGCAAGTATAAAATTCATCACGGAAGAAGAAAAAGATACTGTTTCTCATTCTCTGATGTTTCGTTAAAAAGGAAGAGCAATGGGTCATTGGCATGTCAAGTTTATTAAAAAAAAGACATACGAAATTATACTAGCAAGCTGGCTCACATCGCCACCCTTCACAAAAATTAGTTATTCTTAGCGCCCTTTACACTAGAGCCATGATAATTATAGATGAAGAGCAGTTTGGTGTAGAAAAGGCATATCTTATCAAAGTATTCAAGAAAAATGGCCACAACTAACGGCAGATTAGCAAGGCATTTCACAAGACTAGAAGAAAGCAAGTACCTTGACGATGGAATAATGCAACAAAATATGATCAAAGAAAGGTATTATTGTACATTAGAGAAACTACAAACAATATTGTGAGAATTCTAAGACATAGAACTATCAAGAAAATCTTCCTTCCATCAAACCAATAGTAGCATTCCATTTCCATGGCATCGACATGGTGTGGTAAAAGTGCAAGTATTTTTCAATTACACGACTTTAAAGCAGGACACACAACAAAATAAGACAAATAAAAATATGATATAATATTTATAAATGTAGCAAATAAAATCGATTTATTTATTTCATGCCAAATATAGTGTAGAGACATCAAAATAAACATAGCCTCTATTAAATATGGAAATTATTACAATTATGACAAAAATATCGGTTACAGGTCAAAAAATTCATAACCTTTAAATTTTCAATACCATCAAAGTTTCAAATGCCAATCCTAAAGAATATTTGGTTATAATTGAACATGCCACCACATTTTCTTAAATAAATTGCAATTGCTTTTTTGTACGTGGATTGTTGAATGACAGTACTTTATTGAAAAATCTATAGGTTTGGCTGGGTAATACTTGTGTTTGGTTGCCATGTGGTGCGACGCGTCAAAATAGCATGAGAATATTCTGGGTCCACGATTACTCATAATTACTCGCTTTTTTGTTTAAGCAATGCTACTGTGCTTCAAACACACTTAATAAAATGCTAAAATCTGCAAAGGACACGGTCCACCCTAAAAAAAAAGTTAGGATTTATGATCGAAATGTTTAATTTAATAAATTTTAGTATGGGGCATGCATTTCCTAGTGAGACACCCCCTTTTAGTAAATAGATTAATTTTACATTAAATAGTACTTAATGTTAGTCATTAATTACCCAGGTTAATAATGTTAGTGGTAGTTGAGTCATGTGGTAGTTGGGCGTGTAAGGTAATTAGGCCGAGTGGTTGGGTTCGGTGTACACAAGCTTATCAAATCTTGTATGAGAAAAAAGAGGGAATGTGCAACCCGAATTTTTAAGCTTATTTTTAATAAATAAATATGTTGCTATTTTGCCTATCTAAATTCCTATTGGTGGTATTAGAGCCACAATGAAAGTGGATCCATGCAGAAGAATAAATGAAGGCCTTGGCTGAACCATGAAGCAGATGGAGTGTTTTTTTTTGCCTGAATAATTTATTAGGAGTAAATCAACTAGAAAATTTAAAGCAATTTGGCTGAGAAGATTTGATTGAGGAGATTGTTTGATTACCTGAAAAGGCATTTTTTTTGTTTGCCAAGTCTGTTTTTTTGACCATTGCTTGCAAAATGAGCAGATCTGGGACATGGTGCATTCTCTGAAAGAGCTTAGCGCATTGAAATCCTTGTTGGAGATGTTGGAATGCTGAAATGACTTGCCTGGAGGGTGCCTGAGCTTGGACAAGCATTCAAAATCAGATAAAAGCGTTGGAGTGCTGGGAAATCTTGACAAAACATTGAAAGCATGCATTAAATGGCATTAAATGTTTATGCAAAGAGTTTAAACATCTGCTGAATATTTACATCTGAAAAGGCGTTGGAAAGTTGGAAGCATGGCACTGAAATTTCAACCCTGAGGTATTGGAAATATTGATGGGCATTGGAAGCCTGATAAAGGTCTAAAAAACCTTGACAAAGGCTTGGAAAATTGACTGGAGCGTGCTTGAGGAAGCATAGGTGTTGGAGAGAGGAAAGCATCGGGATTTGTGCCGAAGCTCTGCTTGAAGCAGGGCATTGGAAAACTAAAATCTTCAAGAACATAACTCTTGTACATAGCTTTCAAGATGCAATGTGCAAGGCATTTAATTTTGATATATAATTGGCGTTGAAGCTTGGTCCATTCAAATAATGTCATGAAATAGTTGTTGCTGCCGTCCATCTACGGGAAAAGTAAAAATTTCGCTGTGCAAATTTTTATTTTTGTTATTGGGCTTGTTATTTTGGAGATTGGGTAAATGCAAAGTTTTAAATTTCATGTATCAAGAGTACATGTAGAAAAATTGGTTGGAGTTTGAAGTCGAGGTCATAGAAACTACGTTATTGATATGGATATGGGTACGAGAATAGGATACAGGGATACGGGGATTTTTTTTTGGGGGTTTGGATATGTTTTGGATTCGGCCGTACAAAAATATATAAAAAATAAAAAATAAAAAATATAGCCATATAAGCAAAATTAACCACATAATATGCATAAGAGGAAACAAAATAAGTTAAATAACCACAAAACATATTCATAATTCAATGTCAAAAATCATAATATTCAACAGTCGAACTTAGATTAATTTTAAAATAAGTACACAGTGCAAATATTACAACGTATGGACAAAAATAAAGACATCAGCATATTCATGATGCACTATATTCATTTTTCTCTTCGGCCATGATCTCTTCATCATCACGTGGTTCATTAGAACCACAAGCAACAACAGTGCCACTCCCACTAGCTCCACTATGCAAGTTGTGTGAAGCATCATCTAGCTCCATGTCAAGCAATGAAAGGTAGGCAACGGAGGCTTCCAAGCTAGCAGTCTCTGGGTTCACATCCTAACACTTTGTCGCCCCTTCCTTGTAATGGGGTTGTTTGTGTGAGAGAAGATGCAAGTTGGAATGCACATAGACCAAATCCTCCGCCTTTTTCGTGGCCAACTTGTTGCACTTAACCGAGTGGATAAAGTTGTAGGTACCTTAAATCTGCTCAGCTGAGGAGGAACTTGCAACCTATTGAAGCCTCAAAGTCAATTATAATTTATAAAAATTAAAAGTCAAAACGAAACATCGAAAAGTTCAAAAAGAAGAGTAGAGTAAAAAAAATTAAAATCTTACTTGTGATAGAATTTTTAATACAAGTGGTTGGAGGTGGGTGGAATGTTGCTCATGGAGGTAACACTAAAAGTGAGCACTCATTTTGTCCTTGTCAAGAATAGCACCAAGGGAGTGACCCATGGAGGATATGAAATGCACAAACTCTTCCCTAACTTGGTCTTCTACTTTTGGATCGGAAAAAAGTCTAGAGAATGTTCCTTGACATCCCTTGGCAACCTCAACATCCCTATATGGTATGACCCTCTTGGGCAAAGAAAGGTTCTTTGCACTGTAGTATTTGGGTGTCAAGGCAAAAGCAAGAAGATGCAATGGGGTGGTCATTTTGTTTCACCTTTCAATGAGATGTGACTGCACTTCCTTAAAGAACCTCTTTGTAGGATCTGCGCTTTGGTGTTTATGATGGATCTAATGTTCTTAATCATCGAGTCAATTCCATCATAAAGCTCACCCAAACATGGATGATTCATATCCACATATCTTAACATGCTGATGATGGGCTTGGTAAAACTGAGCAAATACTCCACACTTTCCCACCACACGTCATCCAGAATCCACCCTTTCATTTTCGTGGCATTCTCAGTGTTTCCCTGCCTCCATACACTCCAAAGGTTGTTGATAACCATGCTACTCAATGCCTCACGCACCTTGACAAGTCGTTTCAAGACGAGTGTGTGTGAGACAAACCGAGTCTTAACAACCTAATACAAGATTAAAACAAATAAAATTAAAAAAAATGTTTAAAAATAAAAACACAACAAATTACAAACACACAAAATTAAATTAAAAATATACAATGATACATGATTCATGAATGATAAAATTAAGAGTTACCTTCAACAACTGCAACTTTGAGAAGGCCATAAAGATGCCTTGGGATATGTGATGGTTGGTTGTGAACATTTGGATCTCACTCGCCTCCTCATAGACTTGTTTGATTTAGTCAATTTTTGTAACATAAGGTTGAGGGAATGAACGACACAAGGTGTCCAAAATATATGCCTATACCTTGCCTCAACCAACATGCTTGTAACTTTGCAATTTTTAGCGTTGTTCGTTACAATTTGGACAACGTTTTGAGGCCCCACCGCCTCAATGGACTCTATCAGGATGTCAACAATGAATCATGCATCCTTCACAATCAACGGCCCTAAAAAACATTGCTCTTTTAGGGCTCATTGCAACCACATTAATCAATGGCCTATTTGTTGTATCTTTCCATCCATTGAAAATGATAGACACCCCTGTTTCGATTCATGAATCCTTGATGGGCTTCAATGCATCTTCAACTTGTTTTCTTTCTTTTGTCAACAAGGTGGTGCGCATCTTTTCATAATCTGGGCCGACAAACCCTTTAGGGGCGGCATTGATATATCTCACTATATTCTGTCAGTATGGTGATCTAACAATATTAAACGACAGTCCACATGCGTAAAGACAACGTGCAATGCTTTGCACTACTATGTCCCTGGATTCATTATGGAATGCCCTATCCAATGGGCCTACATCTTTTGTTTTCTTGCGACCAATAGGTTAATCCGTTTCCTATTTGGTTGCAACGGTTGTAGCAAGAAAGGGGTGTGATGGGGTCACCACATTAGCACGAGATGGATCAATAGGTGGTGATCCTTTCTTTCTTAAAAGATGTTTCGATCTTTGTGCAATAATGGCATCCGTGTTTTCTTGCTCTTTGATGTATGTAAGGATATTTTTTTTGGCAAGCCCTTTCTTGGCCTTCCATTTATGCTTGGCCCACCACAAACTTTGATTCCAACGTCAAAAATCGCACACAAATGGGCTTTCACTTGACTATATGAGCTCTTGTATTTATAGTTACACTCTGAGCAAAGCCAATGAAAACACCCTCCAGTAGGTATCTGTTCTAAGACTCACATATTTCTAAAAGGGCATTTGCGGATCAAATTTGGGGGCCAGCCTTTGGCCCACCGAACAAGCACTTGCAACCTGAGACATTCTGACAAATCCCTATAGCCACTGGTAAAAAATAAAAATATTGCTATTGAAATTTAAAACATAATCAATGCATTTGGTGTTTCTTGAAATAATGGTTAAAACTTAAAAGAATAACAAAAAAAATTAAAATTAAAACTAGTTACAAACAAATCAAAACAAAAAGCCACAAAACTGAAAACTTACGTTAAATCAACAAATCCTCTTCTTGCAAGCTCCTCAAGCTCCTTGGCGCCAAATAGGTAGAGCTAATGGTGTAGGTTTAGCACAAGTAAGGATTTTCAAGCTTATGCAACTGAAAAAATGAACAAGATTGAAATGAGAGTTAAAAATGCAATAAAAGGTAAATGTGTTATCTTTTGATAACATGAGTGTGAATGTTGCTTTCAGGGTTGGGAATCCACTTTAGTTTGTTTTTAATTGTATTTTCAAGTCCATGTTTGACTTTTCATTGGGCGAAATTGAAAAAAAATAAAAATAAAAATGCTTTTTGTGTAGGAAACGTCGTGGAAATGCCTAGGGAGCATCCTTGAGCTTGCGTAAGCTACTGGATGTCTCGGGCGTTGTCGTAGGACCAAAGACACTCCCTGGGTGTTTCCTTCGTGCTTATGCGGCGTAACCATTTTTGGGAGCATTTCCCCAGCGTTTCTGGGTACTCCAGGGGCGTATCCAATAATGTAGCATAGAAATATTAGGGGTTAGAAGCTCAGTCTCATTATCTTCTTTTTCATATAGTGTAAATTTCACACAACAAACCTAAAATTGTATGTTATATCCAAGTTTGAGACATTATATGTCAAGTAGTTACTTAGAGGATTTGATCAAGTAGGAGATCAAAGGGTCCATTCCCACAAAGTGCAAAGTAAATTTTGTAAACCTGTCATTCGAAGTGATTTAACCTATGCCTAGGGTATTTTTAGTCATTCTGCATCTTTTTGTGAAGGTAGGCGTGTGACTCGTTTATTTTTAAATTTTGAAACATTTCGAGTTCATCATAAAAGTTTAGTTTTTGATTGAGTCTCTGTGATTTTGTGGAAAATGTGTTAAAAGAGAGAAATAAGGAGTGAAAAATATATAACCGGTGCATTTTTGATCGTATCCGACACCCTAGAATTGTTATGAAATTGAAAATGGGTTGTTTTTGTGAGGAAACTATGAATGCAACACTGTGCCTTTTCCCTGTGAGTGTTGTTGGAGACAAACCAGTTGCATTTGGGGTTCACAGGGCCTTCGAAATTGACCTAGTTGACAGAGCATGCTAAGACCCATCTTGAGTATGTTGCTAACTCAAAGATATGGAAAGTGATGTAGTGGCAATTTTGGTTTTGCTAGTCTGTTTGAGTGTTTTTGTGTGTCAGTAGTTTTTCTTAGTTGTTTTTGAGCTTTTTGGCAATGTGGAGTAGGTTGGTGATCCAGGACTGCTTGGACTTCTCACCTCTCGTCCGATAGGGGGAAGGGTGTTTAGATTAGTCTACGAGGTGATTGTACAAACTTATAGGGGTTGCAAACACTAGCACTATTTGCAAAGTGGTCTGGATTGTTGGGACATGAGTGAAAAATGTTCCATACATTAAGTACAAGAGAATCATTGAGACATAGATTGATGAAGTTAAGTATTCCTAGGATGATGTATATACTATTTTATAGGTACAAACGATCAAAGAGTGAATATTCCTAGGATGATGCTTATACTATAATACGAGTACAGATGATCAAAGGGATGAGTATTCCTATCAGGATTGTCAGGTGGTGTTAGGATATTGCAAAGATTGCAGTAGGCTTAGGACTTAGGGGGTTAGACTATAGGGATTGTAGTGGATGTGTCGACATAGGTTGATTGGTACATGGTTTTGCAGGTTGCAGTGGTTTCATTAGAGGCAGTGATTGTTTGCTCTTGCATACATCTTTTGGTACCCTTTGGATTGGGGTTTTTTGTTAGGATTTATAATCTAAATGTTAAATTTAATAAATGTTAGTGTGGGGCATGTATCTCCTAGTGAGACACTCCTTTTTAGTAAATAGATTGATGTTAATGTTATATAGTAATTAATGTAAGTCATTAATTACTAATGTTTATAATGTTAGAGTGGTAGTTGAGTCACAGGTAGTTGGGCCCATGATGCAATTAGGTTGGGTGGTTGAGTTTAGTGTAGACAAGTTTATTATAAATTGTATGAGAAAGAAGAATGTAATGTGCAGCCCAAACATTTTAATTTGTAAGCTTCTTTTGAATAAATAAATATGTAGCTATTTTGCCCTATCTAAATTCCTATTAGAAAATTAGTGGTGTTTAACTCATACTTTGTTAGATGTTCGCATATTGGTGAGAGAGGGAAGATCTGTTTCAACGAGAATTAGCGAACATTTGTATTCACATTTGACAACAAATTGGCGAATTAACTTTTGTACAACATTTGCATTCCATAAAGCACCATGTGTGCACTGAAGCAACTAAGATGTTTGTTAAGGTTGATCACTAAACTAAAAAACATGGAAGTGTTAGAGATAAATAAGCATACTAAGTACCTAAATAATGCTGATAAGTTAAAGAATATATGCATTTAATGCAAAAGAACTTATACAAACAAAATGCAGTGGGAAGAACTTACAAATCTAAATTCTTACACACTTCACACTCACACTCACATTTGCCTCTACAGGCATATTAAAATACATGAAGAAGATTTGATCCCTCCTATAGTCCTCAAAGTTGACATAATCTTTCTATGTTCTGTTCTTGGAGAATTCAGCTCCTAAACTCTCTTGTGGAACCGACTTCCAACTCATGACTCTCCTTAGCTCTTGTCCTTCCTAATTCAAAGCTTTCTCTATCTTCCTTTACTTCTTGGAGTGCCCCTTCCCCTTTATTTGCATCTTAGAAACGCTCAAAATCTGATGTTTCATCATTCTTGGTTACTTTTTTTTACAATTCACGTGGTCGAAACCATTGGTTTATGTAGTCCGACCGTTGCGAAACCACCACTATATGCAAAATGGCTATTGTGAAACCGCTAGGGCAGTTTAATAACCATCATTGATGCTTGCGGAACTGCCACTTAGTGCAAACTGATAGTTTTGTCACTGTGAAAAGTTTGCCAACTTTCGAAAGCCATAAATTTTGCATAGACTCGAAACGAGATGCTGTTTTTTTTGAAAGTGGGTAGTTTCGTAACCATCACTGCCGCTTGCAAATCACCACTCAGTGCAGACCGACGGTTTCGTCACTATGCAAAGTCTGCCAACTTCTGGGAGCTATAAATTTTGCATACAGACTTGAAACGAGATGCTATTTTTTTTAAAGTAGGCAGTTTTGTAACAGCCATTGACGCTTGCGAAACCACCACTCAGTGTAGATCGACGGTTTCGTCACTTTGCAAAGTCTGCTAACTTTGGGAAGCCATAACTTTTGCGTACAGACTTGACATAGCTTTTGCATATAGACTTGAAATGAGAGACCATTTTGTTTTGAAAGTGCATAACTTTTCTAGGAGAATCCAAACATGCAATCACATTTAGGTTTAGGGATGTCCTTGATTCTCTATTTGCCTCTGCTCCACAACATATTTGTTTTAGCCCTTCAACTTCAACTCACGCAGCCACTTCTCTGATTGTACCGATGATTGAAAAACTCAACCAACTTGCTTGGATGGAGTACAGATGTTTCCCTTAGATCATCTTCACCATGCCAAAACAACAACAAAACCAACAAGACTACACAACACACAAATATTGTTTTTTGTTGATGCAGGATTGCCTGTACACCTTAAATTCCAAGGGCTAAAACAATACTAAACCCTTAAATCAGAATTGTAACCTGTTAGAGTAGGGGATTTCTTTTTTCGTATATTTATTTATTATGGGCTTTTTTCCCTCACTTGGAGTTTTCCTACTTTCGTGTATAATCTTGCTTAGGTGTACATTTTGATCGGATGAATATAGGAAGTAACTCCCTTGATCGGCTATTTCGGGTATGAGAGTTACTCTTTTATTATTGGCTCTCTGACTGCCTTTCTTGGGGGAGCTACTCATGCACTCCTATTTGTACATATCTCTTGGTGAGCTATCGTTTTATGGAAGATTGGTTTTGGCTCTTATCTTGTTTATGCAATATTCTCGTGTATGTGATTTCATTTTCTTGCAGCTATTGTGTTGTGTACATGTTTGATTCGTGCCTATCACAAACTTGTGCATTTGCTTGATCTAGATATCTTGGCATCCACTCCGATATAACTGTGGCTACCTTATTAGTAGTCAAACCTAGATCGAAGACGCAAATACTAAACATGTTAACTTTCTTATATTCGATTCTTCTATCTTTTGCTCATCCTAATGTCTTTCCTTTGGAAGCCCCATAAAAAAATAGAATATACTAGTTATTCAGCCGACCTTGATTAGTTAGGACATTAGATCCCTAGTTTGTCATTGTATGTCTTGTAACTCAAAGTGTTAATTTTGTTTTAATTGCAACCTTCCTTTCTATAAGCTTAGAGAACAGAAAAGGTTACATTCTGATTCACGTGAGGTTCAGGCCCCAACTACACCTGCAGGCCCTACAAATCATTTATTCATAGTTGGATGAACACAACTGTATAGGTGGGATTCATTTAGGGATGTGAAATGCATGACATACATCATTTGCAGGATTAGTTTTTCCCAGAATGTGAATTTTTCTTTTCTCTCTCTTCTGTTTTGTCTTTGCCATAAGGTCTGATACAGTTGTATCATCTCCTCCATAGTCTTCTTGGTTTGGGTTTTTATCTTGCCTTTCTTTGGAGACTCCCACTTTTTCTTCTTAGCTTGTTTGCATATTTGCATTTTGAGATCTGTTCTGCAGGTTTACTTTTAAGTTCCATGAGTTGGTTTTCTTTCTTTGGGTCTAGATGTGGGCCAGGCTCAGTCTTCTCAGGCTCCTCTTTGTGATCCTTATTGTCTTCAGAATTTGAATCATTACCTTTACTTCGCTTCTTATAATGTTTGTTGTCTTCCTTGTTAGGTTTGCGACATTGAACCATGAACCCAGGGACTACATTTGAAGGTCGACCCTTTCTGTCATGATTTTTTTTTATGATGGTTATTTATTCAACATTACCCTTCAAATGCTTGTATATTTCATAGTAGAAAAAGGAAATGTTAAATACTATATATTATATGTATTTGTCATAAGTCTTTACATATTTTGATATATATATCTATATATTTGTCATAAGACTTTACATGTTTTGATGGTCTGTCCAAAAATTCACCTTGCATTTGACAGTCTACCAAAAAAACTGATTGTATTTTATTGGAAAAAAAGAAAGTGTTGGTCAAACGACCATCAAATCTAGCCCTGGATTGGCCAATTCCTGAAATTAAGTGACAATTTGCATTGTCTGGCTTCTCTTTAACACATTCCTGTATATTTTACAGTTCCCGGTTTAGGTTTTCCAATAATGGCCTAATACTGTACAATAGAACCCAACAACCATTTCCTGAGATTTTCTGGTTTTGATAGTTTATACTATTTTGCGTGCTTATTTTTTGCATCTCAATTAAATATTATACTATTTGTTACAGTTTATGCCTCAAAACAATATGGAGGGTGTTAAAATATGGTGAATTGGCTATTGAATTTTTGTTAGTTATATGGACCATTTCTTCCAAAAAAAAGCTTTTTTTCAATCTTCATATTACAAGGGTCATTGTTTATGATTGAACCACTATTTTCCCATCATGCTTCTGAAAGATTAGTATTTCCTTGTTTGTTCAGGCACAACAAAGGGAGGCTTCATTGCTAGAGGAAAATGCAGCATATGCAAAAGCAATTGCAGCCGGGCAGCAGCAAATTCAAGAAAAGTCACACGAAGCTCATCAATTGGAGGATAAGCTGAAGGTCTGTTGACTATTTTTTAAATCCCATGACTTTTTACAAGTTTAAAGACTCCATTGTTTAAAAATCTAAAACTGAAAACTAAGAGGAAACCTAAACTCTAAACACAAATTCAAAACCGTAGAAGTTAAAATCGCCAAAACTCTCGAGTAAATGCTGCTCACCCTGAATGTCATGCTGAGTACTTGTTAGAACTGGGGTCAACGATCAAATACACTTGGTGTTCCAATTACTTGTGACTTATTGAGTAATCGGCGAGTTTGTCAAAAATTGCAGTTTTTGGTAATATAACCTTTTTTTTGGTCTCGTTTTGACCCTGATACAGAAAATTACATAGCACATGTAGAAGGGAACATTTTATCTAAACAATTTTTTTTAGTTTGGTAAATAAATACTAAAATTAAAGTTAAAAATAAAATTACAAAGGCTAGGGTTAGGGTTTAAATTGTAAGTTTGAACCCTAGCCGTTAAACTTAATTTTTTTTACAAAGGTTAGGGTTAGGGTTTAAATTGTAAAGTTTGAACCCTAATGGATAGGGTTTAAACTTTACAATTTAAACCCTAACTCAACCCTTTTTTAATTTTATTTTTAACTTTATTTTTAGAATTTATCTACCCCAATCTAAAAAAATTAGTTTAAATAGTATTTAATGACCACAATCGAATGCAGGAGAACAAGGATTTGGGAGCTTCAACTTTGCATTATGTATCCTCGTAGCCTCAGTTTTTTGTTTTGTATTGCAAGTTGTAACTGGTAATTGACCGATATTTTGAAACTCAATGAGAGTTTAGGCTGGAGACGATGTTTAAATTTTTTTGTGAATGACAAATTTGAATAAATGCAATTTTTATGTGTTATGTTTGTTTTCATATTTAGTCCCTATATTTGGCATGAATTAACAAAAACCATTTACTTTTCCTTATTTTTACGATTTTTCAACATTTTTTAGTTTTCTGAGTTTTTCCCATTTTGATCCTGCATAATTAAATTCCATTTCCACTTTTAGTTTGCCATGTAAATAGAATGCTACTTGTTCAAAACTGCTGAAAATTTGATATCAGAACTACTGAGAATTTTGAAACATATGGAGATCTTAGCACTCTCATAGTACCATTTACTAAACATCAGTGTTGCGTCCCTAGATTTTAGCAAGGTACCGAACATTCTGGGGACTTGGAGGTGACATCTCCATTTTTTTTCTGATGCTTTTACTTTAAAAAAGAAGTCCCACAATCCCTCCCCCCTCTGCCCCGACCCCACCCCCCAGACAAAAAAAAAAAAAAAAGGTTATTGTTAAAAAATCATTGAACCCTAAGCCCAAAAGTACCTTGAAAAACTTAAATTATAGATTGAAGTTTAAACCCATAAATTTCATTGAATGAAGTCTATATATATATTATTGGAACTCATTGACATATTTATTACTCGCAAAAAATTTCAAAAATATAATACATGGATGGTTACAACATAAAGGTATTCACAGCCCAATCTCTATGCCAGAAAAATCATGGCTCAAAACAACAAAATTGCCAGCTACACACAACAATCCAGAAGCAACAACAAAGCATTACAAAACAAGAAAGCTAGGCACAGGCCACAACTATAGAAGGTGGCGGAGATGGATCATCCTTAGGTTGCTAAGCACCCCAAGAATAGGGCTCAGCCAAAGGAGGATCAGGGGTCACCCACCCATCCTGAATTGTTTTAGGAGCCAAAGTGATTGTAATTCCCCAACCAGGGGGCGGCAACACATAAGAACCCACTGGTTCACCACCTTGCATAGGCAAATTCCACCAAAGCAGGGCAACATAAGACTTTCTGTGCGGCAGCAAACTCCATCCCCTCAGTTGAGGAGGATGGGAAGAGATGTGGCTGTGGGACGGCTTCGTCGACGTTTGGTTGTCGGTGGAGGAGTGCCATGCAAGTTCTGGTCAGGAGGAACATGACTCATGGTGCAAGGGACACTCCCCCAGTGGTTGAGGAGCTCTTGCAATTACTGAATCTTGAGAGCCATCTTCTCTATTTGAGCTTGGATCTGTAGAAAAGCCGAATAACTAACAAACACTTTATCATTAATAGATAATTGCATAGAAAGCTCTTCATTGGTTAAAAACGTTGAATTTATAGACTTCTATCGCTGAAACAAAATGATAGCTCTGACAAATTCCATAGAAAGGCATTGCATTGAGGCCACCGAGCTTTGTCCTCAAAAAACGCCATGCATTGATTGAATGGCTCTAGGTGATAAGGCTAGAATAGGCTATCAATCGATTGCCAGGGAATTTGGGCTCTCAGACATGTCTAAAAAAGGTCCCTGAAGGTTTCAGGTTGGGAGTAGGCCAAGCACTTGGGGTTAGGAATGCCAATGTGTGTGGGACGCTCCCCGAGAGGAAGACACTGATAAATCAGACACTAGAGAAAATGGGCTAATTTGGGGTTTTTTTGTCGTTGTGGAAACTCTGTACCCTGTCCTCTTGTCCCTCATTCCCAAGAGTTAGGTAACTATGCTAAACATGCATATACAAGGTTCATCATAACCCAAACAAATTTTTCTTGATATAAACTATATAAACATTCAACATATTGTACCTACTTTAACACCTAAGGAATTTATGCAGTTATACAAATTGTTGTTACATTCACTACTTTGTAAACTCCCAAAGTTTTGATGTAATCTAAATGTGTACTTTTGTTCTGCTTGGGACCTCTAAAAACATTACCAAACAATGCATCATACCCTTGAGGACCATATTATGAACCCTGAATTTCTTAAAATTGGCCAAGTATTGAGCTGAAATGGTTTTTCAGAAGCATTTCCTTTGTTACTGCTCATGGAGAACCAAGACCTCTTTCAAACATCATGAACTGCCACTGCTTCTTTATATTTACAAAATTATTTTAAATTATAAGAAAATACTTAAATATTTATTTTTTAATGTAATAACATATTGGAAATTATTTCTGAGTTTTCTCTTTATCTTCCTGGTCCCCAAAACCACTGCGAGTAAGTGACAATAGGACACAACAGAAAAACACATTTCAGAGTCTCAATTTGCACTTTGCAGTTTGACCAAAGTAACTATGGCAGAGTTGCCAGAAGACAGGTACGAGTACGGGTATAGGGAGACATGTACATGTACCAGTATGCAATTTTTGAAAAATAGGAGACGGGGGTACTAGGAGAAGGATATATATATTAAAAAAATTAACATTTAAAACATAAAATAATAATTAATAAAATAAAAACTTCTATTAACTTATGAACATTAAAAAAAAATTAAAAACAATTAAAAGAAACATTATTAACAATGAACATTAAAAAAAACAATGAACATCAAAAAAAACATTGAACATAAAAGAAAAAAAAAAGAATGGTGTTGTCATTCACAGCAATCCCTAGCACTGCCACGAATGACAATGCCCTGCATTGTCGTTCGCGGCGGTGCCAAGTAGTGTTGTGAACGACACTGCCATTCATTTAAAAAAAACCTAAAAACATTTAAAAATTTTACATGCAAAAAAAATGCAAAAGTTTGAACGACATACCTGTTCTTGATTGCAAATGATCTTCAAATGCAAATGACCTTCACTGCTTCATTGAATCTGGCGTTTGTGGTAAAACATGTATCATACCGTGTTTTTGCTCATTTTTTCCACCTTTTTTGATTGGTTTTTACACATTGAGGGTTTACATGTTTTGGGGGTGCAATATTTTGTCATGGGATCGGGCGGGATAGGGAACCTAGAAATGTAGTGCAAATTTTGAATGTTGACTGCAAATTAATCATGATACATTTAACCCTCATATTGCTTTGTTTTATACATAATTAATTTGTAGTCCCAAAAGGCCAAACACAATACCAAAAGGCATTATAATGTGAGATAATACAAACAGGTCCATAATCGAACAATACTGAAATACTCCAAAAACAGAAAAAACCATAATGCAGATTGGTGTTGAAAGACACTATAGAGAATAATAATTGAATAAATACAATAAAGATGAATCAACAAATGAGAAGGTTGAATAGGTGGAAGGTGTAGTATTCTGTCCACACTTGCTTTGCGCAAGGCTATCTTGAGCTCATGCATGCCTGGTTTACTTGCCCACCACGTACATGAGTTTATAGTTGACAGGCTTTCCGAAGTGAGTCTCTCAGGGGTAGGTGAAGCCTTGGTTTTATTTTTCTGTCCTGAATCATCCTTTTTCTATTTCTTATTGCCCATTGCTCACCTTGTTTCAAACTATCCCCTGTTAAGGAGGTTTGCACCATTTTGGGGGCTGTGGTAGGGTTTTACTTGGGAATTACCCAACATTCTCGAACTATGCCAAACTTTTCAAATGCAGCTTCCAATGTATTTTTCTGCCTGACAGTGGTTTGTGTGGTGCCAGTAGGAGGGGATCTGTACCTCTAATTGTCATACTTGCTGAATTAATTTCAGCCCTGCTGATCAAGGAATAATTGCTAAACCCTCCCTTCTGGATTTGGCCGGAACTTAGGTGAGGCACTTGAATTTTACTTCTTTCACGGAACACCGCCGATGACTTGTGTGTTGAAGCTAGGGCTGAATACCTGTTTGATTGACACCCTTGTTCTTTTGGCAATAAAAAGCAAAAAATCTGCTAGTGCAAATTCTTTGTTGTCTGCTGCTGGAAGGATTATATTTCCTTAGATAAATTTCTTCTGCTTTGAATGAACAAAAATATGCAATGGGGCTTACTGATATGTAAACTGCATGGATATTCCATAGCAAGAATCACTAACATGGATCCTTTTAAAATCCTAACAAACACATGATTGTTTCCTCCCTGTGAGGCATTTTTTTGCTACTAAAAACAGAGATTTAAGGTGCTGAAAATGAAATTGTAGCATACTGCAATAAAGAAGACTGAACATAAAATGCAAGTAAGAAACACCACAAACCACACGACACAATGGTTTTAGCCTAGAGAAACTCAAGACAAGAAAACTCCAGCAGAGTGAGGTGCTTACTCATACTTGTTTCACTAAGTCATTCTCAAGTATAGGTTTGCTGCCATGTATGACCCATATGGATAGAAATACAATTCAACAAACTGCCCAAAGCCTGCAAAATGCTCCGTCTTTCTTACAACACTTAATAAAAAACACACCTCTAACAATCAAAATAGCTAGGAGAACAATGAAAAAGGCTGTGTCATGGAGGATTGGACTCCCCATTTGAGTTGCACTTCAGTGCCTAGGTGATTTCAACTCCGTTCATTTGATGGAGGACCATCACATTTAAGGTGCCCTTGTCTACACCCAAATGACTCCTTTCCCCTCTTCAAAACTTAATTCTCATTCGATAATCAATTGAAACAAAGGAATGTCTCATGGACAAGTGGACTCCAACACTTGAACTAAATTCCGTTTGAATTTAATTCTATCCGACCCTTCATGTGAACTTAATTGAATTCCATTTCAGATTTAATTCAAGTTAATCCACATCTAACCTGGATCCAAATTACATCTCTAAGACTTCCTTGATTGGAAAAAATTGAATCAAAATTGAATATCTATTGCTCATTTCAGGCCTGTATTTATCCATGAACTCAGCAACAGGAGGTACCTGAACCACCTAGGAGACAAATTGAACCAATAGAAAGTTCAAAAACAAGCCATAATTGCAACTGTTAACTTGTTGGATTCAGGCTGCATGTTTCTATGATAATTCACGGCAGGTTTCTCCAGAAAGTTGCGGCGTGGCCTTGCATCAAAACAAAATGTTGTTCTCAGAGTGTCCAGGGCACTCCAAGCCTTCCTTTGATCCTATGAACTTCTCACACATCTTCTTTGTTGATATTTCTCTGTGAGTTGCCTTCAAGAAGTGTGTTACAAGCATCGATGACAATGGTGGAACTAGCTGGCTCACATGGACAATCATGCAGGTTGTGTGGCAATTGATCTAATTTGTACGGCTGTGGACAACCCTCAAGTAGGTTGTATGGTAGTTGCGGGGGCATCTTTTACCAATAGAGGCCATACAGTGCAGGAAGTTCGAATGGAACCAGTAGAGGTCAAATGAAACAAGGTTGTTTAGGGCATGCAGATTGAATTGGTATTGTTTGGCTTGAACATTGTGATCGAACGAGAGAGAATAGGTAGGGAATGGATTGTATGACAAGGGGTAGACAAGGGAGGTCAAACATTGAGGAGCTTCAGAAAGGCGACTAGGAGAGGTGGTGTGGGAGGGAACTGGAACTGAGGAGGTTGTATAGAAAGGGAAGGTCGATGGCTTTGCAATGTGTGATGGGAGGTTGACTAGGATGTAGTTTGATTGCCCCCTTGTGACATTGTACATCACCTTCAATGCTTTTGATATTTTGGGGAAATTCCACAAACAAAAGACATGTCTCACTTGATCAATCAAGGGAAGAGGAAAAAAATAGAGAAACAAAGGCTTGACAGGTACACACAAGCCCAAGAACAAATGACGGCCATGATGTTAGAATTTGTGCGAACTATGAAGGAGATGAAGGGTGACAAACTATCCAATGGGGATGGTAGTGTTTCTGGAAGTCACAACTTCACGGATCAACCTTCTAGGGGTATTGGAGGAGCTTCATGTAGGCCTAACCAACCCATCTTCTTGCAGGATGAGCGACCATTCCCGAGGGAGAAGCACAATCTTCATTGAGGGACACTTTGTTGAAAGATTATGATTAATACATGACATATCCAGCCCCTTTTAGGGAACAAATGGATTTTTCAGCTTTCACTTCTTGGAAGCATGGTCAAATGGGAGGCAATAGGGCTGACCAAAAGCACAAGAGCAGCCAAGGAGGACTCCACCATACTATGGGTAAGCTTTCACTCTCAAATTTTGATGGTTCCCCCAAAAGTTCAGCTAGGGCTTGGATCGAAAAGGTGGATACATATTTTTCTCCAAGGCCTATGTTGGAGAAAGAGGCCATTCAGTTTGCTACCTTGCACCTGTGAGGGGCCGCCCATGAATGATGGTATCACAGTTTGGTTACTCAAGGGCACCAACTCATTTCATCATATGTGGAATTCAGTAAGAGAATTATTGAGCGATTTGATAGGGCTGATCCTGAATTGCATTTTTAGGGAGTTGGCACAACTAAAACAAAAAGACACAGTGGAAGATTATGTGATTGAATTTCAGAGGCTTTCAGTCATGGTGACAGATGTTTCAGAGAGAAGGTTAGTGGTTCTTTTCATGGAAGGCTTGACGGATTCTGTTAGGGTTTTGGTCACGGCTTTTGATCCTTCTAGTCTCCAAGTGGCCATTCAAAAGGCTCTTGATCTTGAGTCCTCAGCGCCACAAGGTAAATTTCTGCCCTTTAATTTTCAGAAAACCAATTCTTTTAAGCCTTACAGACAGCCAAAAGACAATAAGTGGGGGCAGCCAAGGGGCAGCACTGTTGGGCCACCTAGATCAACCCCCTTGGGGCAATTGGATAAGCCTAATCAGTATGGTAGGCAGTTTGGAAGGCCAAACCAGCAGGGTTTGGGGCAACAAAGAGAGCTGCCAAGGAGTTTTGAGACAAGAAATGAATTGAGACGAAAGTTGTGTTTTGATTGCAAAGACCCTTGGTCACTGGGTCACCATTGCCATGGAAAAGGTCAAGTGCACTACATTGAAGTGCATTCGGATGGAGAAGATGAGGATGTAGAGGAAGGGGCAGCCACCTATGATGAGGAACATTTAGAAATTTTTGGTGGAGAAGACTTGGAGGGCACTTTTGCTTCTCTATCAGAAACCCCTAAGTACTACCCCTTTCATATGAAGGGTAGTTTGAAAGGTATCGTTGTCACTATTCCTATTGATAATGGAGCCACTTATAATTTCATTGATAAAAAATTAGTGGCTTTATGTGGATTACAATCTATTGAATTTAGTGGGTTTTGTGTGATTGTGGCAAATGGCTTCACCATTCCTTGTACCACTAAGATTCCCAAGCTAATCATAATGATGGGAACACACCTCATTGAAGATGATTTTTATGTGGTTGGTATTGGGGAAACTAACCTTGTGCTTGGTATATAATGGTTTCACTCTCTTGGAGAGTACACCCAAAATTACCAAACAATGGAGCTCAAATTTGATGCCAATGGGAAGGAAGTGATATTACATGGTTTGCAAGAATTCATGTAGGGGTAGCTAGGCAAATGGATTTTTCTGAGTTGGAACAACCAACTCTCATGAAGGGAAAGAGTCACATACATGGCATGTGGGGTGAATAAAAAGTGGGAAAAGACTTCCCATACAAAAACCTCAATGTTGGGGGCATAGGGCAGCCTCTATGGTATGAAAAGGAATCACAATTTTTTCTTTGTATAAGCTGGTTTCTAAGGCATGCTAAAGTGAAAAGTTTGTTGAGAGGAGTCAATGCTAGTTGGTTCCCAACGTATGGAGAGAATTACTTAATTCCTTTTTCTTTTGCCAATTCTGAAAATTTGTGCTTAAAATTGGTAGCGGAGAAGTAAAAGTTCCATATTTGAGGAGAATTATGAAATCTGAAAATGGCATGGGAAGAAAGTTGCAAATATACTAAGGAAATTCAGAGTCTTTTATGTCATTCCAGCCTAGCATACAGTTTGGAAAGATGCCAAATAAGGTGTCAATTCAGCTGGTTAAAAACACCCCAAGGTTTGAAACCAAGATGACACTTGGTGATGATAGTAATGAGGGAATAGATGGGCCACTTCAGCTAAATATGTGCGCTTGAAACAAGGTACAAAGGGGCAATGAACAACACTCTACAAAATTTGATTTTGCAAAGAAATGTAAGTTTTCTTTTGAGAATAAGATTCCAATTATTGCTTCACTCCTCCAAGGTAAGCAACTTCCACCACTTGGAGAATTTCTTTTGAGAACAAGGTTCCAATTATTGCTTCACTCCTCCAAGGTAAGCAACTTCCACCATTTGGGGAACCCAACATATACTTTCAAAACCCTCAAGGTACACATAGAGGGCAATTCTTTGATATTTTCCAATTTTGATTTCTTTTTTATGTCCATGATATGTCTTTTATGTGGCATAAACACTAAGGTATTGTTGGACAACACTTTGGTGATGGATGGTTTGACTTCAATAAAAAATTGTCGGGTTATGAAAAATCAGAATAAATGGTTGACAAAGGAGTTGGTTCACTCCGATACAAGGATACAAATGAATTTATGGTTCAAGGGTGGAATTAACATTTTCACACATGAGTTTCCAGCCCTTTGGAGATTTAATTGGTGGAATTTGAAGGATAAAATCAAGAGCATATGCAACTGTTATGAGTTGCATAAAGTGGGATACACTTGGAGCAGCAAGGTAGTAAATGGAAAAATCATTAGATGGAGGGATAATGATGATGCTAGGCGTTGCACCATTCATAACATTTAGGAGTTTGCAGCCATACTCACTAAGCAAATCATGGTCAAAAACACAAAAGAGAAGGGGAAGATGATTCTTTTGACTAATATGTTTGCTTCATGTGTAGGTTGGACATAAGGGCGATCAAGGCCCTAACACTTAAAGACTACCTAGCTGGAATACCATTTTCCAGCCACCCTTGTGATGCCAAATTTGAAAATTATTTTGCTTTTAGCATCTTATGGGCATTTTTTGAACACGTGGGATCTAGAGTAAGAGGTAACAACATGAGGTGCTGTTGGTCCTTCATTTTCAACTTGCTTAAGCCACAAGAGAACTTCATTTATAGCTGTAGAAGGCATCATCAAGAGGGGTCTTTCCATTGGGAAGGGCCTAGGTTCGAGTTTGGCACAAGACCCACAGTGGAAATAACACTTTGGCTACTTCTATTGCTTGAGGACAAACAATTTTGGACATGGAGGATTGTCATGTTCCTTTTTTGATAGGGGCATCTTGGAAGACTCTTAGCCTTAATCTTATTCCCAGCGGCTAAAGGACAAGTATAATGGAAAAGAGTATTGAATATTTGTAAAAGTACCTTTTTGAAAAATACTTTATGTTTCTTATTTCACTTAAAGAGGGGACCTTTAAAGGTCATGAAGGCTTAAGTGATTTTAAGAAAAGATCATAAGGAAATGTATTTTAAAAACATTTTTAAATTAGCCTCCCTCTTTTTGGGTTCCACACTTGAAGGGCTACCAAAGTGGAGGAATCATTTGGAGAGGGCATGTTATGTTGATATTCAAATTTGGTCATGAAGCATTAAACACGAAAACCTTCAAGCAAGGAAGGATTGGGGATGCCAACCCTCATTTCTTAATTAGGGCAACTTCACCTTGAGGTTGTACTTGCACCTAATATTTAGAAAATACAAAAATATTGCATTGGAAGTGGGACGACAAAGGTATGGAACCTTGGGAGTTGTTTGAAAGTGACAACCCTCATTGGAGGGTTGCGTGGATTGAGGTGTTGGAACTGATCATTTCCAGCTAAGGCGATTTGACTTGAGAGCTGGTTTGGTCATTTTGAGAGAGTTTTGAGACTTATTTTTGGGTCTAAACATATTTTGATTTTATTCCAATATTTCTGCAGTGTGGCGACTTGTTTCATGAGGTATTTCAGTATATTTTGAGGGACATCTTGCCCTAAAATATTCAGTAAATATTATATCTATTTTCCAATTTGGGTGAATTGTTTTGAGGGGAATGTGGCTCTGAAATACTTTCAGATTTTCTTCATAAATTCTGCCTATTAAATCTATAATTTTTATGCAAATTTATGAGGGTTTCAGTGGTATAATTTAGCTACAAATTGTTAATTAAATTCCAGCTTGGGGGTGTCCAGGGTTTAAAAATTATTTCATGATTTTGAAAGGATAAATTTGCTTGTTTGGACCAGCCAATTGTTGTTAAGGTTTAACATAATTTATGCTAATTTTTTTGAAGCTATTTGGTTGCTAGGGTTTGCTGAAGTTAAATAATTTTTATTTTATTTTGAAGTAGGGTTTCCAAGTATTTCTAATTTTTAGCTAATCGTCCCTTTTAGGGACATTACACTCTCCACTAGTATCTACAAAGCCATCGAAGTAGAAAAACCTAGGGTTAAGATAGTACCCCGCTGCATGGATGGGTTGGTGGAGTTGATTTTTTCACCTTCGATCAATCAACTCCCAAATGGGATCAAATTTGACACAATCCCCCTTATAATAGTTTTGGAAGGCCCTATCCATGGCCTCATAAATATAAAATCATTGAATTTTGCTCTCCATCCACCAATCGCAAAATCGTCACCAAAGACTCTGACACCTACAAAGTTACAAACAAAAAAAAGTTATTAGTACAAACTTATAAATTAATTATAAAATAAATACTTTTAAGTTTAAAAAATTAAAAGCAATGGAAACGACTTGAAATTTAAATTGAAATTAAAGTTACCTTGATGATCTTTGTAGCTCTCATTTTGAAGACTTCATTGAAAATTGTCTTCCCAATCTTGACTCCATCAGTTTTCTTGGACTATGATGAGTGCATCATGCTTGAGACACAAATATCTGCTTCAAAGGAGTCAACAAACTGCAAATGCTTTACAACGTAAGGAAGTTCATTGCAAACATGGTGACCCCTGCTTGAACAAGCTCTTTTCCCTTAGCGTGCTTTTTCATCAAGTTGATCCAAGGGTGATTGTATATATATTTTGTTATTTTTCTAGCATCTACAATTGATCGCACCCAATCAAGTTTGCCTATGTCCTATAAAAGAAGGTCAAGGCAATGGGCGACGCAAGGAGTTCAAAAGAGTGATGGATGTCCTACCCTGAGAAGTCTCCCAACGGCCACATATATTGTTGCATTGTCTGTGATAACTTGAGCAACATTTTCGATGCCCACCTCTAAAACAACTTGCTCTAGCATCAAACACAAAGTTTTTGCATTTTTTATCTTGCTAGATGCATCAATAGACTTAAAAAAACTAGCTCACCATTTGAAGCTACCAAAAAGTTGATGAGGGTGCGGTTCTTTCCATCGGTCCATCCATTGGAAATAATGGTGCATTCAAATTTATGCCACAACCGTTTTTGATCTTCTACAATTATTTTTGCATCTTCAACTGCATTCTAGAGCAATTTCTCACTTAAATCTCTTGGAGAGGGTGTCTTGTACCCTTTCTCTACAATTGTCAATGTTGTCACCAAATATTTTCAGTACGGGTTCTTTGCCACGTTGAAAGGAAGGTTGTTGAAGTACCAAAACTTTGTGTATGTTTTATCTATTTCAGGATGCACTTCCTTGTTCCATCCTGTACCTTGTAGCGAAGGTTGTGTCCTAGGTTATTTTATAGGCACAAAAAAAGAGTGTATCTAACTCGAACTCAATGAAGATGTATCATGGTGTTTGCGTAGACTATGACTAGAGCCCACAATTTTTGTTATACTTTTTCTTCTTCCTTTGTCGATGTGGAAGCAATCGCCTGCTTGCATCCTTGCCCTCTCTAGTTTTTTTTCGTCCAACAATGCAAGCTTCGCAATCATCTCTCGTTTTGTCTCTTCCATGACATTAGGACAAAGCGTGACGTCACGGGAAGGAATGCATGAAATGTGGTATTTGAGATATTGATGCCACCTGACATCATTTTCGAGCAAAACGAACAAATCAAAACCGTCTGGGACGTTCCAACTCATATGAGATATTTTTAAGTAGCCGTGCGAGCATTAAGGAGCGCTGATTGGCTACCATTGATTGAATTTGACCTCGATGCACTAGCGGATACCATGCAAACATGTTCAAAACAACATTAAAAAATTAAAATATAAAAATTTAACTCAAATTAAAATACAATAAATAAATTATAATGATAAACTATTAAATGGAAGCTAAAATACATTTAACGAACAAATTAAAAACTTTGAGAATAATTCCTTACAATAAATAAATTATAATGATAAACAGAAACTGTAATGGTTATAAAACATTTTTAATAAAAAATTATAAACAATTATGCATAAATTGTATATACTATACACTAAATTTGAACGAAATGCATAAAATTTGAATGCAATGCATGAAATTTGAGTATTAAAATTTAAAATATTTATCAAATATATTTATAATTAAATTACAATTCCTTTACATGCTCGGAATTAAAAAAAAAAAAACAAATGTACTAACCTAGAAATCACTTTGCTGAATTCTCTTTCCAATCCGCCCTTGAATGCTCCATATCTTGTGTGAATGAAATGAGAGGGGGTGTGTTTCAATTTATAAGACAAATTTTTACGTTTTTGTAGTTTTTTCTCAGTGTTTGGCATCCATTTCCATGATTTTTCTACTTTCTGCATGCATATCCTATGTTTTAGCAGTGTACAGGGAACTAACGAGTACTCACCTGTTACTCGTTGGTTATTTGCGATTACTTGTGAGTAATCAGTGAGTACTCGCCGGTTTTCAAAAACCGGCGGTTTCGAATGGCAGCTATTCGCTTGGTGTTTTTCCTGACGAGTAACTGAACAACTGACAGTTACTTGCCGGTTATGTAATCCATGCTATGAAGTGTTTCATCTTTGCAAATCTATCAACGACAACAAAGATAGTCATTACCTTTTTTTCATTCTTGGTACCCAAGAACAAAGGCCATGCTTATGTCTTCCCATAGTCTCTATGGTATTGGGAATGGTCTATATAAACCTGCATTCTCACATTTATTCTTGGAATGTTGGCAAACTTTACAACTTTGTGCAAATTTATTCACATCCACATTCATCTTAGGCTAATAATATTTTTCACTTAGATGTGCCAATGTTTTATGCACACCAAAGTGACCAGCTAGTTCTTTCCTATGATTTTATCTTGTCAAATTCTCCCTCATTGATCCTTGAGGTGTACACAGGTGTACACAACTACTGTTTTCTAAACAAAAATCTATCTTGGAAAAAGAAATCTAACCATGAAGTTCTACCCATGCTGGTTGTGCTGTTTTATGCTGCCTAAGTATCCCCAAAATCTAAATCCTCTTCATACAAATCTTTCATTGAGTCAAACTCAACTGCCTCTATTCTCATCTTACTCAACAAAAGAAAACTTCTACTCAATGCATCTGGAATTCTGTTTGACTTCCCACTTCTATACTTCAAAACAAATGAATAATTTGAAGAAATTTAACCCATTTCATGTGTTTTTGGTTCAACTTACCTCGGCTGTTTATGAATTGCAGTGGCTGATGATCTGTGTACAAAACAAACTCCTTTCATAGCAAATATTGACTCAATTTCTTGAGAGCTTGCACTATAGTATAAAAATCTCGACTATAAACATAAGACTTTTGCTTGGATTCATCTTCTTACTAAATTAAACAATGGGCTTGCCTTCTTGACTCACAATAGCACCTACCGTTGTCCTATTAGCATCACAATCAACTTGGAATTCACTGTTGAAATCTGGAAATGCTAACACTAGTTGTTCTATCACCTCCTTAAAAATATGGAAACTATTCTCAGCCACAATCGTCCATGTGAATTCTCTTCTATCTCCTCTCATTGTTTCCGTGATTGGTGCACAAATTCCATTGAAGTTTCTTATGAACATTAGGTAAAAACCAGATAACCTATGAAAATGTTTTGCTTCAAACATACTCTTTGGCGATGGCCAATCAAGAACGGCTTTTACTTTTTCTGGGTCCATTCTCAATCTGTCGTATGAGACCACAAAACCCAAATAAATCAACTCTTACCTCATAAAACTGTACTTCTTGAAGTTGTCCAACAACTTCTATTCTTTCAACTTTTGCAATACTAGCCTCAAATACATTAAATGCTCTTTCTTTGTCCTACTAGAAATCAAGATGTCATTTAAATACTCAAGAACAAATTTACCAAGATGTGGCCTCAACACTTCATTCACGAGTCTCATGAATGTGCTTGGTGCATTTGTAAAACCAAATGGGATAACTAACAATTCATACAAACCATCCTTTGTCTTGAATTCGGTCTTCCACTCGTCACCTTTCCGAATTTTGATTTGTTAATAGCTACTCTTCAAATTAATCTTTGTGAAGTACCTTGCTCCACTCAAACAATCCGCATGTCATCCATCCAAAGCAATGAAAATTTGTACTTGATTGTAATCTTGCCGATAGCTCTAGAATTCATGCATATATGTCATTCTCCACCTTTCTTGGGTGCTAACATTACTAGAACTTCACATGGGCTCAAGCTTTCTATTATTAAACCCTTCTCTAACAACTCTTGAACTTGTCTCCACTTCCTCATTCTCCGTACATGTCAACCTATACACTTCCTTTGTTGGCAAATTAAATCCGGGCATCAAATCTATGTGATGGCTAATGCTCCTCACACGTGGCAATCCATCTGGCAAGTCCTTAGAAATAATCTCAGTGTATTCTTTGAACATTCTTCACTTCATGTGGAATTTTACTTACCCTATCTTTGTTCCAACTTGCATGAATTTGGGAATGAAAGAGAAACATGTTTTCTCCTTTCCTCTTTCAAAAATAGTTTTCTGGAAACAACCAACACTTTAGAATTGTTGTTCGCTCCTTCCTCTTTTTCCTTCAATGGGCCCAAAATATACTTTCTACCATCTTTCAATAGCATGTAGGTATTTGTTTAACCATAATGTATAACTTTCCTATCAAATTGCCAAGGCCTACCCAACAATACAACATACATCCATGAGCATAATATCACACAAAACTTAATCCTTAGATGAGCCAATCTGAAAATAAACCATACATTGCTCATTCACTAAAATCTGATGTGCCATCCTTAGTACCACTCAGCCCAAACTTTTCTACCATATCATTAGACACCAAATTATCCTTAGTACCACTATTAACAATAACCTTACAAAATTTACCTCTAGATTTGCACATGGTTTGGAAAAAATTCCTTCTTTGCACCGGTACATTCTCCTCATCTTGTTTTAGTAACACTCTTTTCATCATGAGAGCTTCTCCATGTTCCTGTTCTTCTGTGTGAATGGGTGAGGCAACATTTTCTTCATCTGTTGTGTAATGTGACTGCTACCCTCATTTCTTCTACTACTATTTTGTTTTGCTTGCAGACACTCAAAAGCTCTGTGCCCAACATCTCCACACCTAACGCACATACCCATGAATCCTCTACCTCTTCCTCTACCATAGTATCCCCTTCCTCTTGAAGGATATCCTCTTCCTCTTGGTGCATGATTGTGATTGTGAGAAGTGCTGGTCAAATGGGGAGGAAAGAGCACGTCGAATGTGCTACAAGCCTGACAGCGGGTTTTAGGAGGAGCAGCACAATGCTTGCCAGATTAGTCATAGGGGGCAGAGGCCACTTCTTTCACTGGCATAGCTATCTTAGAAACCTTTGGTGGCTATATAGGCTTCTCTTTGAGGCATCGAGGAAGTACAACTAAGTGTTTTTCTCTTTTCTGCAGCAGCTGAACAGACCCTTGCAAGTCAATCGTTTCATCTTCCATTTTGAAAGGAAAACGTTGAGAGTTCTATGAGCTATAAAAGAATTATGTAACATTGTAAAAAGCATCCCATTTATTGAATATAATAGTTGATAAAGATATTTGTAAGGAGATTCTAGAAAAAAGCAAATTTTAATACAAGGAAGTTCTTCTCTACTATAACGGTGTAATACGACATGGTATCAATTTGGGTTTTGACTGTAAACGTACTTTGTCATATTTTTCATTATGTTGATTCAATATTCGTTTGTGCACTTGGTGTACTATTTGTTTGCATGTATAGTTTTTTGGTTTATTTAAGTTTCATTTCTGTTTGAACATAAATTATCTATAAAGCAAAGTTTAATGAATCATTTCCGGTTGTGCACTGTCAGGGGTAAATTTGGATCTTAGTTTTGTTGTAGGCAGTTTGTTTATGCAGAGAAGTTATGTTCCATTGGATTGAAATATCCACCATCGGCCATTTTGTCTCCACATAAGAATAACAAAAAAGAATGAAGTTTATCTTTCTTCCTTTTCCTCTCAACATCAACACTTTTATATTTGATTTTCTTTACTTAAATTAGATTTATTTTGTGTTTGTAAATGTTTCCGAGCCCTATACATACATCCGTACCATGTTTAGATTTTATAGTCTAGAATAAAATGGAAGGGTTTTCAACCCTTAAATATGTTCGTGTCAAAACACTGGACAACAAAATTGGGGCTAGGAGGGCCCCTCTTTGATAAATCAGGGGCCATCTAGCAAAGTTACATGATCAAAGTTTGGTATAGAAGGAAAAGCCTAGTTGGTCCCCTTTAGAGTAGCATAGGAAGTTTTGTTGTGACATTGTTACGTATACTACATAAAAGAAACTTTTATTTCCATGTATTTATGTATATGTTATTTTTTATCCCTTCTTTTCAATAAATATCTGTGTACGAGTTTTTATTCACGTACATTCCATAAAATAAACTTTTACTTCCATATGTTTGTATATGTATATGTTCTGTTTTCATCCCCACTTTAAAATAAACATCTGTGTGTGTGTTCTTCTGTCTTTTTCCCATTAATGCCTGTTTATTTTTCTCTCTGATCTATTTCCCATAATTCCTCAGTGTAACTTTGGCAGCTAGTGGTGCAATTTCTAGTCTGAAAATAGAACTAAGCATAGAGATTAGGTTTGTGTATCAGGAACAATTTCATAAAACACGTGATTCAGAGTATGGAAATTACTTGTCTACTTTATAACAAACCCCAGAAACAAGAATGTTTTTAAGCCTGCACGTATCTCATCCGGGAACAAGTGTACAAAAACCTTGCCTTGAAAATTTGTCTGCTCCGACATCAACCCTATACCTTCTGCCTGTTCATTTGACTCTTCTGAAAATTTTATTCTGTCCTATCTCTTATCAAAATTTTATTCTGTCCACACCCACCTGGAACACAATCAGGGGGTCCAGTGCCCAAACCATCTATCCGCCAATATGCCAATCATGCATCCCCCACTGTAGGTTGCCTGACTTTTGGTAGGATTTGAACTTGGGTTGCTCCAATACGAATGCATCCACTTAACCATTACACCAAAACCTGGGGGGCAAATCAGTCACCATTTGTAAATGCCGTTGCGGTGTTTTTTAATATTTGAGATTCACAGAGGTGTCAACTTGAGAATTGAAAGCTTACATTATTGTTTCCAGCTCCTTCATCAACCATAGACTGACCATCACCGGTGTCTTCCATTATTTCTCCATACCTTACACTCTCCAACCTCCCCCATGTAAGCGAAAATGTTTGTAAATAGGAATAGTGGGAATAGTTACTCCTAGTGAGAGCAAATGTTTGTAATAACTCTTTTTATGACCGTATGTCAGCAAAAACTTCCCTATGTTTCCAAATAAAAATAAACTCCAAAAATGAACCTCCCAATCCCCCAGGCAGATAAACACAATGCCCACCAAAAGGAAATTTACTTCATGAACAAACTAGCCAGACAACTTGCAAAGAACGGGGAAAGGCCATTGACAGGAATGAAACTTTCTACCGTCTGTCTCAGACCCTCCTTTGTCCGATCCCATGCAGAGTACTTACCATAGTTGCCATGTTGGGTCGAACACGGCTGAAGTTCATTTCGAACCGAATAAATTGTGCTGACCAAATTTGTTCGGTCAAGTTCGACCGTTCAATTTTTGATTTAAAATAATAAAAAAATAACATTTAAAATATTATTTTAAACCAATAACATCATTTACAGTCAATGGCGATGCAAACCTAAAGGCATAAATATAAGAAAAGACTGCGCCTGTCGCCATTCGCTGTTGCTGTGAGCCTGTACCTATTGTTGTTCATGTGTAGGGTTTAGGCGAAAGTTTGTTGAGTGTCCGGCTTTGTCTGTCGCCGTTTGACCATTGCCATCTTCGATGGCCACATCGAACAAGTAGCATTTAATTAGTCTTTAACCATGGCAGTTGGGCCTTTACTAATAAAATAAAGACTATTACAATGTCGGTGTAAAGTTAAACTACTTGCTCACATTTTATATTTACTATTTAGTATTAGGTTTATATTTATTATTTAGTTTTTGACTTTTACAATGTACGTTTAAAGTTAAACGGAAAATAATTGGAAGTTATTAATATTTTAAATTAAATTTATTAATATTTATTGTTTAGTTTTAAATTTTTACAATGTATGTGTAAAATTAAATAATAAAATAATTTGTAAGTTATTAATAATTTAAATCAAATTTATTAATATTTAATATTTTGTTATTTTATTATTAATTTATTAAAATTTAAAGTTAAATAGTAAAATAAATTGTAAGTTATTAATAATTTAAATTAAATTTATTAATATTTAATATTTTATTGTTCTATTATTAATTTATTAAAATTTAAAGTATAATTAAGTACATATTT
Organism: Torreya grandis; assembly: GCA_037957365.1. NCBI lineage: Eukaryota > Viridiplantae > Streptophyta > Pinopsida > Cupressales > Taxaceae > Torreya > Torreya grandis. The sequence goes on along the minus strand of JARHVA010000714.1, from coordinate 4,196,077 downwards.
TGTTATTATGTATTATCAATTTATTTATGTTTTATAAATATATATGATATATTTATTTTTTATAATTATAAAAAAATTCTAACCGAACTATCAAACTTACCAAACCGAACTTTTTTCAAAATCTCGAACTTCTGAACTTTTCCCTCTTCCGAACAATCCGAACTTTTCGAACATGGTAACTATGGTACTTACACTGCAACATGCAAGTATTATATTATCAAAACATGATAGAGCTAAAGTATAGTTGTTTTGGTTGACTTCATGATTTTTATTCTTGCTTTTTTGCTTGGCTTCTTGCATTGTTTATCGGTCAACTTCCTGGTTAAATTCTTCTTTGATATTTATCCAAGCATATTTTTTCCTTCTAACCATGCATACTCTACAGGAAATTGATGAATTTGGCAGGAATCAGAGAATTGAGTTTGAGGAGTTGCAAGATTTAGTTTTGGAAAGAGAAAAACATGGATCAGAAAATGAACCCGAAATTGGTGACAAAACTGATTCATTTTTTCCATCACCTGCTGCAACAACAAAGGCAGAGGAGTTAGAAAACAAGAGAAATGAGCTGGTTGGTTCTTGTCTACCATCATTCATAGCAAGATATTTTATTTGGGATTGGAATGTATGCTGAAACATAGCTTATTAATGGTTGATTTTTCACCCAGAAATCCTGGGAAGATAAGTTGATGGTACTAGAGAAAAAGTGGAGCACTCTGCAACATAATTTATCTTGTCAGCTGTCACCAGGTATGTTTGTAAATGATGACGGGTCTTGTTCTTTTAATGAGTCTCCTACAGATCATTTTGGCCTGAAGAATGTTAAAAGTTGTCCTACAGATAATTTTTTATTTCAAGATGTCGAGAATGAAAATGCTTTTAGTGATGTTTATGAAAAATAATCCTTTCTTGCTTATTTTATCTAGCTCAAAGGGAAAAGGAGCTGGAACGTAGACTACGGAGCTTGACAGAGCAGCTAGTGGCCAAGCAGGTATTTCATAGATAATTTACCTTTGACTGTTGAGCCTGAACATAGTGATTATTAGAACAGACAATTCTAAGAAAGAGAATCTAGCTGTTGAATCATTAGTTTTCCAGGTCAGTCCAAGCAGCTATGGGATGTCTGGAGCTTCAATCTCATTGTTGATTAGGGGAAAATTTAATTAATGATCCACAATGAAAAATGAAACAGGGAGGAAGGTTCATAATGTGTCTGAAATTTAGAGGGTTACAGTAGAGTGATAAGTATGGGCTGAGACGGACTGCACTGGTTCCCTGGTTTATTTTTTGATGGATTTACTTATGTCTTGATATTGCTCAATATATAAATGGGCTTGATTTTTTTTATTTAAACTAAAAAATATATGGATGCATTTTTTTTGATAATGAAATCAAGTTTGGCTTAAAGTTTTCATCTCTTACTTCCTGACTGAAGATTCTTCAAATGATATTTATTGAAAGTTCATTCATTATGTTGTCAGAAGTTTCCTTCCATGAAAGTGTATTGTAACTTGTTCGAGACCCCCACCCTGGCAGGCACAGGTAGAAGCACTAGCAAATGAGAGGAATGCCCTTGAGTTCAACTTAGAAGATGCAACTGAGGCCAGAAGGCGACTGCAACTTGCAAATGGGGAGACAAACGTTAAAAGGAATAAAGTAGGGAGGTCTGGATCATCAACAATATCAGCATCACTATCTATAAATACCAGATATGACGATTCAAAGGTTCATTCCCAAGATTCAACTATTGCAACTCGTTCAAGGGTCAACAAAGAGGCTGGAGAGAGCGGAAGCAAGCTTATGCATGCATCAAACGCCTTTGGCTTAAGAACAGGAGGCTACCGGAGATTCATGCTATTACGTTCTTTGATTGTTGGGTACATCTTAGGACTTCACATTGTTGTGTTTATGATAATTTCATTTGCAAAGCTGGTTTCATGACATTACCATCTAAAGAGAAGAATGATTGTTTTGGCATGATGTCTTATTAATCTCACGACTAAATGCTAGCAAATTGTAAAGATGCTACCCATGTAAAATCCTTCAATTTTTTTCTTTTCATCATAATTAGAAATATGGTCTATGATTAATGAGAAAATCAATATGTACTTTTAAAGGCAGTCACTGCATGTGCAATTTCTCTCCAGCGAGAACTTAATTTAAAAAATTTACCCTGTAAAATTCAACAATTGTTTTTTTCCATCATAATTGGAAATATTGGTTATGATTAATGAGAAAATCAAAATGTACTTTTTAAGGCAGGCACTGCATGTGCAATATCTCTCCAGCGCGAACTTAATTTTAAAAATTTAGTGATTGGAGAGTCAGAGACAATCGCTCCATTGAATATCTACTTTTATTTGCTTTGGTATGTATTTGTTATATGGAGCTAGACTGTTATTAATGCATTACTGGACATTTGGAAACTCTATTACTACATGGTTATCATTTTACTTCGAATGGTTTAGATGGAAAGGGTATGCTTTACTTGGTGATTTCTAGCTGTTTATATGAGGAATTAAGAACCGTAATACCCTGAATAGCATGGCTTAGAAAGGCATGTTTGCATTAATGGTCCTTAGCTGTTCATATGTAGAATTCTAGAATTGGTGCAGGACAAGCAAGTTCATGTATGATTTATATTTTAGACACATTTTCAATTGGACGGTCAGGCTTAGTGGTACCAAATTGTTATTGAATATACACATTTTATTTTGTCATTCTCTGTACCATATGGGATTTCTGAGTTCTTCGAATCTGCTAGAATATTTCTTTAAGCATTTGGTAAGAGAATATTTTTTTGGAATGCAATGTAACTATTTACACCTTTCTCTTTGTAGCATAGTTAAGTTAAGTGCCTAACCTTTTACTAGGAATATTTGCTAATTTGAGTTTTAAATTTGATCTTATATTTCACCCATTAAATCTTATTGTTGATTGCAATGCCATCTTGGGACTCGAATTAAAGATTTCCACCAAAACAATAAAATGTTGCAATGCCATCTTGGGACTCGGATTGGCAGCTATCCACTTGAACAATAAAATGAGAAATGAATTAGACATTTTGTATACGATTGCACAATGTACCTTGGTGACACATTTTCTATTCCTCTTCTTTAGGTCCTATAGCACTACTTTTATTTAGAGGAACAAATAATTGGAATATTACCATAGTCCAAAATTTCAATTGACCTAGTAGAAAGCTAATGCCTCGAAACAATCTTAAATAAAATCAATTTGAGATGGAATTATATCTACAACATTGATATTTTTGTTAGTAGGTCATCACGGTGGGTTAATTTTAATTAATGGCTTGTCTTCTCAGCGAATAACATAGAGCGGCATGTGAAGGCCACCTCCCCCTTGTGTTGGTTACTCAGGTATGGCTGGGTCAGTGAATGCATATGGACCATCCTTATTCACTTGTTCCTCAGCAAATCATAATTTAAACAATGTTTTTCCATTGTATTAGGGCCATCCTTTGGATTCTAGAGATGCTTCTTTGTTAATCAGTAAACTGGACAATGAGGAACTGGGAGTGGTTGAGCTTAATCCTATAGCTTTCATGCATCGTACATTGGAGGCGGGGACATTGGGTCTATCCCATGTGATCATGGCTGTGTGCTTATGCTTATCCTAGGCACTTGGCACCATTTGGATAAGCCTTTTGTAATGGTAGTTTAAGGCTATCTGATTGACTCCATAAATACGTCTATTTTACAGACTTTTTAATTGTGATTTGGCTGCGCTCCTGCATTTTTTGTGAGTGTAGGATCTATTGATAATGCATCTAATAACTTGTACCTGTGATTTTATGGAAGTGTAAGTTTTTAGGTGTTCATTAAATCTTGGGGGATGTTTTTTATATTTAATTATAAAATTAATAATAAAAAAAAGATATTTTAAAGATTCTATAAGTTTAATATAAAAAGTTGGCGAACCATAGAAAAAATAATGTTTTATGAAAATTGAAGAGAACAATTATTTAATGTTTTCAAAATTTTATTTTTATTTTTATGGGGCAAGTAATGGAAACAACACTGAATTGAAAGTTAGGAGTCACTAGAATTATCCTTAATAATTCGTTGCAGATTTATTTTGTTTATTTTTTGTAAGGTTGGGTTTTCTTCCAAGAGGGTTTTGAACTTATTTTAATTCGCTAGTTTCTTGGTAACATGTAGTGTTATTTTTTGTGATTTTGATAAAGCTTTTAAGCTTTAATTTTTTTTTTTTTGGAATTTTGAGGGTTTTGGTTACAATTTTTAAGTTAGGGGTAAGGAGGTTTTAATTCATATGATGTGACATGAAAGAGTTCTTGTATACATATTTAGAGAGCTTTTGAATTGGTCTATGGACACCAATGAATTCTAAAATTGTAAATGATTTCTAATATTGTAGACAAGTTTTACCCAGAGGTGCCTAAGAAAATAGGTTTGGCATGACAATCGTTTGAATTCATATTAATATAAGAGGGCTGTTATATTGTATACTGAAAAATATTTGTTAGGGTTGGAAATCTAAATAAACACTTCAAACCTTTTAAGAATATTTGGTAGAGGTTTAAGGATGTTTATATTTTTAAAACATGATGTTAGCATGAGATTGTCGAGAAAAGAATGTATATATTGATAAAAGGAATCTTTATGTCACAAAGATTTCATTTGTGTAGATGTTCATGACAATGCATGTTACACATTTTTTGTCTACTGTGTATTTATATGTAATTTATTTACAACCAATTTAGAGGTAAATGTAATAAAAGGATTTAAAATTATTTGCAAGTTAAAAATATTATTCTCCTTTAAATCCTAAAGTTTGACAATGACAAGGAGAAGATAATTTGAATCCTAAAATGCAAAATGCAGAATCAATTAGAATATGAAAATGGCAAATTTTAATTCCAATATTAATAGTTTCGGAACTCAAAACAACAAAAAATGGATTTCAATAATGCTACTTCTAGAATCGGGAATACTGAAATTGAAATTGACATTGGTAATTCAAAATAAAAAAAGTCGAATTGGGATCCAATATTGCTAGTTTTAGAAACCTATCAAGATAGATGAAATAAATAGATTTGAATTTGACACAACACATTTTGATTATGATAATGTGGAAATGGAACATTGCTTTTGGCAAAAAATTTAAAGGGGTTAGACTAATATATTTGGACCATAATCCTTCCATATTAAGTTATGAAACACCAAATATGTGAGCATAATCGTTGACTTTAATTCATGTTAATTTCTAGATTTATTATTTCTATGCATGCACTTTGAAAATGATTTAATAATGCTTTCTATTGTCACGGTCATGTTGGCAGATGAACCTCCCAATCATGATTGGAGTGGGTGTGTTGTAATGATCTTGCCATGAGATAAGTCTCATAGTCTTTATTTTCTACCTCTCATTGTAACTTCCTTTCTGCCTTAGCATCTTCTTACTTGCAACCATGTAACTTGGGATTAACTTATTGACATATTAATCTCCCTAAAAGACTATATTAGGGGTTGCTTAAGACTTCATGATTATGGTAAGTATCTCTCTATTATTGAGATTAAATTTTTGTCTTTGTGAACAATCTTCCTTAGTGAAGCTCCTTTACCCTATTTGTCTCTAAGTGCCCATTAAGGAATCCATTTTAGATGCATGAATAAATTAGAGTTATTGCTACTTCATGTTTGGAAATAGGCTTGGGGTTAGGGTATTGATGCACATACCGAATCATAAACCTATATCCTTTTAGGTATGCAACTTGCTATTAGGGACAATTTTAAGAATGGACCCATATAAATTTATAGAATATCAAGGTGAATCTTAGAGTTTAGACATAATTTCATTAGCTAATATTTGAAAAAAATGTCACATAGGTGTTCAAAAAAACTTATAATTCTCTAGGAAATTAAATCTAATATTCAAAGCAATATATAATAACTTATAACAAAAGAATAAAATGAATAAAACTAATTGAGACTCAAACTTTCTCTTTCAAACCAATGCAAAAACAATGATGCTTACCTGGGAATCAAAGCACCCTACAAAAATTGAGATTCAATATGTATTTTCAATTGAACAACCACACTAAGGGCTTCACCATTGCAGATGACTACACCCAAATGGTCGAGTGACAAAGGCTAATTAGCAATTGCACCTCGAAGGCACAATGGTCATGCCGATAGTGGCAACGAGGTTTAGTATAAGATGATTGGAACACATCAAAACTATGTAAAACAGAGTGCAATAAAACAAAAAACAATTATTTAGTGAAAAGACATGTAATGAGATTGAAGAAAACTCACTTTTGAAGGTTGGTATTCGAGAGTATATAACAAAGATAAATTTTTGCATGGTTCGGGATATAAATGGAAGCACACATTGTCTTGAAGTTTTGCATATTAGTAAAAATAAAATACAAATAAAATGCAAGAAATATCACTTTTATTTATTTGACGAGTAAATAATTAACGCTAAAGAGAGATGGGTTTTTATCAACCACTATATTCCAAATTTCTTATTAGGTTAGAGGAGGGTTTTTCAAGTAACACAAAACTCAAATGTGTCAGATAACACAAAAAAATTATTACAGCCAAATTCTTGTCAAACAATTGCTTCAAATAGCCAATGGACTTCAATTATTTTAAAAAATAGGATTGGAAATGAACTTGTTAATTTTTTTACAAATTGTAGGGCTTTGTTATTTTCGTAAAAAAAATGAATAAAATAACACCAATATGTGGAAGAATAATTTATTTTTGTTAAATTTGCAATGAAAGATCATAGTAGTTAGATGCAGATCACAAGAATATTTATAAAAGACTCTAAGACCCAAGAACAAACACATACATTACAAAGGAACCCATAATTAAAAAAATGAAAATGCATTATTTGACTTCGCACCAAAAAAATTGTTGCTCTCATTAAATATAATTCTTGTAACTAACAAATCAATCAAGCCTTGAATTCAAAGGTGTTGGGAAATACAAAGAGTAAATAATAAGCAACACTTCAATAAGTCACTAAATGAGGAGAAAGATATATAATAAATCCCATTTTCCTTTTAAGTTTCATGTAGATGATTAAGAAGGGTGATAATATAATATGATAAATTTAGTTTCACAAAAAAACGTGAATAGGTTTTAATGTATATTTTAGTCACTAAGCATTTGTTAGTAGGGGAAGGAATAATGTCTAGCCACTTTTCTCATTGGCAAAGTTTTTAATGAATGTATTGGTTAATAACTCATCCTTGTCTCCCAATTATTATCAATATGTCATTAAATTAATTACAATCTAATCATATATATTTTAATGTTAAATTGAAGATTTTCACAAACAATTTTAATTACATATTAATTTTAATGAGATTTTTACTGATATATGTTTTAATCATTTTACTCAAATATTCCCCATAAATAATTATTTATCCAAATAACATTTTTTTCCTTCATATATATTTTAACCTTTTTTAAACTGTAAAAAAAACCATCTCTGATTAGCATCAGTATCTTTGCCACAACTATTCTTAAAATAATTATTACTCAAAATATTATTTTTCTTGACCAAATCAAGCATCAATATGGTCTTTGCAATTTTAAACGAGTTGATGCCCATACCTTCTCTGCAAAGTTTCCCAACTTTATACATTTTTAAATATTATTTTTTTGGAAACAATGAAGTGATACTTATGTTTCTCGCCAAAATTGTAATTTGTTTTTTTTATACTCAAAATCTTAAGAAAAATAGAAATATTTTTTTAGTTTCAAATAAAATTTCTGTCCAATTCCAATTTCAGATACCAATTTGGAATATACCAATCCATAACATATTTCACTACAAGCTTAGAACGAACCAGAAGTCAATGGAAAAATGTGAACACTTATGATAAAAATCTATGCAAATAGGGAATTCTATTTGGGATCTTATTTCATCAAACTTGAATATCCATATGTGTTCACAAGCCATAAAAGAACCAGTCAAATATTTATTCTTGCCTTCATTTGCTCAAACATCTCACACATTTCATCAAGGATAGTTTCCAAAAAAGATGCACCAGGTCCATGTAAATTTAAATTAACTTACACTCAAGTCACAGCCTTAAATGTTCATTGTAGCAACTAGCTCTCATGTTTCAAGGTGCCTTTTGATTTTTCAATTCCCAATATATCTTATACAATTGGTTACTAACATTATCTACATATTTAATCAAAGAAAAATCTAATTGTAATTATGATCCTCCCAAATGATTTGTTGGTGTTATTTCATTCAACTTTTCTCTTAACCAAGAAATACATACTTTTGATCAAAGACCAGATTGCTTTAGCAGGTTATTCCAAAGCAAGTCCAATCTCAAGCCCAACGAAATAATTTTATTTTAAGCCTATTACATTCAAATTTACTTTCAGAACCTTTGAATGTGACAACCAATTTTTAGAAGTTAGCTTAAAGCACCTTTCATGGTATTAAAGATGCATATTAATTTATAATTTTTGATTAATTTGAAGTAAAAGGTTTTGGTCCTCCTTTTTATGGTGGTTGGTAAAGTTAAGGAATGAGCTCTTACACATATTATTCTTGGACAATAACAAAATTGATTGTTAAAATTTTCGTAAAGTTGTCATTTTCTTTTAAATTAGTCGTCCTTGTTTTTGGTTCTCTTTTATAGTTGTGGAGCATGCTTCCAATTCCGGTCTTGATCAAAATTATGTTGAATCTTCTTTTTGACTTCGATTTTTACATGAGTTATAATGTTTCAGTCTTATCAATTTATTTGGTCGGTACATATACGATTTAGTGACTATTTATCTCTTAGTTAGACATACTCTTTAAACATGATGAAAACTAACCCTCTACGATTTTGGCCGAAGAGATATCCTTACATCTTTAAATTTTATCCAAATGCGACATCTCTCCTAAAATATTTTCCACATTTTTTATTTTTTTTAATAATTCTCTAAAACATTATTGACATAACATATAATAACATAATAAATAAATTAAATAAAAACTGGAGAATCCCAAAACTAGATTATGATCCAAATAATGATCTCTGAACATACACATGTTTCCCTTAAGTTATTCAAACATAATAATTTGCAATCTCACCCATTGGGGGTGTTACATTCTGATTTCACCCTATGTTTTATAACCTTTGAATCCGTAGATTAATATGGTTATTATTTGATTATTATTGTGTTGATTTGAGGTTTATGATATATACTGGTTATGGGACATTGATATGCTGATTAGTTTACATGATATGACAACTGTACTTCTTATTTTGTACATTATAGATGCATATTTGTTAATTTTGCATCATTGGTTGATATATATGGTGACTCAGACTAACTACTTACTTGATGTAAGGTGGAAGCATGATAGATCCTACGCTCAGAGCATGACGAGGGAGAGCATCATCGGAGATGATGGAGTAGATGTGATGATTGGGAGAAGTTAGATGAATTGGTAGTGATCCAAACTCACACATAACAATAGAATAATTTGTTAATTCTTTAGTTGATCTAGTTAACTAGTTAGTATAGTTATGAGTGCTTGAGTAATTCTGCATTGATTATATTTCAGTTTATGCATAGCTTACGATTAATTTCAAATGATGATTGCTTTGTGATTGTTGTGTTTGTGTGACATTATTACTAAACAAATTAGTAATCTGTATTATTTATTGCATCTTTTTAAAAATAGTCAAAATCAATGAACTAATCTCTATAATAAATTTGAGAAACAAATTCATAGTTATGACATTATAATGTTTGAAATATAAGTTGGGCAATTATTGTATGATAACATTTAATATAGTATCTAGGTTGGTCAAAACTAATAATGGCTTAGGCAAACCTCAATTTTAAATCATAACATAGGCTTTTACAAAAGTTGATATGCAAATTCCCTATGGGGACTATTCTAATTAAATGTTAAAATGTTTAGATAATAAACCTATTTTCTAAATGACTTGTAAAGTTTTAGTTAAGTTTGGCTTTGTTAATAAAAAGCATACTTATCTAATTTTGCATGAAGTCAACTTTCGAATGGTTTGGTTTTTAAGAAATGATTATTAATTAGAAGTTTCGATGGGAAGGATTTGTATAACTTAAATCGAACATGAGTAGTCTTTTGGTGATCTCTAGTTTTGAGTAGGAACAAAGGATTGCATGATTATGATAATTAATTATAAAGTCCGATTATTTCAAACTCAGCGTGCAAACTCAGATTAACATTACCCATCGCCATTGATTGAGAAGTAAATAGCATGTAAAGAAAGGGGTGCAACAGAATTAGGAGGAGAAGGGTTTTATAAATTAAATCTTATGAAGTTAAATAAGGGACGGGAAGAGGATATACAGAAATAGAAGAGGAGGATTGGGAGAGAGAATTGGAGAAAACAAGAAAAGCCAGTGGTATTTTTCTTCCAAGCAATTTCATACAAGGTTGGTTCAGTATTTATTCTACATGTATTGTTTTAGAATATTAGAAGTAATAGATATGGCTGTGTTTTTATGAATTTACCAGGCGCAATAATATACCTTAAGCTGAGTAGTAGCTGTGTAAGTTAGATTTGAGAGGTCTGTCCTTAATTAGAAACTCGAATTTCAACAGTTAATGTTATTTAATTCATACCCAACATTCTGTCTAGTAATCCTAGAGATTGTTTAGAGTTTTTCTTAAGTGCGTATATATTGGTGGCGTATTTCATATGACTGCGTATATCTAACTTGTTGAACTGCGCTTAGCCTTTGAGAAAATTTATCCCTATAACAAGAGCAAGCTGTCTTTTATTTATAAACACAGATGATTGTGTATTGTTTATATCTCAAACTTTTTTAATAATGGCATTTCTGTTTTTAAATCATACACACACACATACATATATATATATATATGTGCACACTTGTGTAGAATTATTTGACTTAAAAAATTGTATATATATATATATATATATGCACACTTGTATAGAATTATTTGACTTGAATAACTGTGCAACTATTTGTAAACCAGATTTTGTCGTAAATATTGTTTTGGGTTCTTGAATTTTAGTCTGGTCAAGTCACAAATCCTTTTCGGAGATATGACTTTATTAATACTCAGGCAATTAGTCCTTAAAGAGACTTTGTTGGAACTAAATAGAATAACCTAAAAGTTTTATGGAATGCCGAGACGATCCTATATTGAATGAAGTTGTTATTGAGCAATGGATTTGTGTGTCGATATTGACATCAAATCACTATAATTTAACCCTATAATTATTGGAAGGCTTAACTTGTTTTTAAACTCTTAGGAAATCTTTGTAATGCCTACCTCAACCATCGACTATGTTGAATAACCATAATCGTCAACTGTGTCAATAGAGAGGGCAACATATCCCTATTTACCTATTTTCATGTCTGTTACTATGATGTGACTGTAACTTCGTAAGTTTGACTTATTTTATGATATGAATCTGTTAGAATGATTATGATGAATTGAATAAATTAGGGGGAATTAATATTCTTATTAAAATTATTACACGCTGAAGGGATACGATTTGGTACTTGAGTTGTCTATTTATATTTACTTGATACTCAGAAAAGGGTAGGGTTAACCAAAATACATCGTATACTATGCATATTTTTACTAGGGGATGACTAGGTATACAAATAAATGGATTTCATAATAATGAGCTATTTTATTTATAATATGTGTAAACCACGAATCAATATACACTCCCTTACTGTTAAATGTAAGTTTAAACGGGTGCATACAAGTGTGTTGAGTCATCAGGGTTGTATCTTAAATATATTTGATTTATTATTGTGACAATTCATAGTGTAAATATTGATATAGAATATTAAATCATTTATTGTTAAATGAATTTGATGTTGCACTATTAAATATTAAGCTTGAAAGTAATGTCGTTGGATGTATGGAATTATCGAATGACATGTTTCTATTGATGTAGTATTTGATTAATATTATTCTTTATGAATTGAATGAATATGGATTCATTGCATACCACTGGAAGGATTAAATGTATGTATTTGTATATTTTCATAAATAACTTATTTACACTGTTATTAGGAATATTTCGATTGAATTCATTAGCTTATAATTTAACCAATATATTACTTATGACATGCAAGCAATTATGGTCTTTGTTTGAAGCATACTCGGATGGTATGATCTTGTATGGACTGTGTTTTGTTATATAGTGTTATATATGTAATAATAATATGTTTTAGATTCAATATGCATTAGGCAGACAAAATGTAAAAATATGATTATTTTCATATTTAGTGTGTTCACACTTCTAATAAGATGAATCTGAATGAATCTTTAAGTTAAATACTATGCTATATGTTATAATAGATTTCGTATTGACAATGCTAGGTAGGTAGTGAGATGGACTTCACTAGTTTAGGTAGAACCACCAATGCTAGATGTAGATAATTCGATCGAGTGATGTATTATAAAAATGATCGATCCAGGTGATTGTATGTTATTTGAAAACTTTGGTCAAAATAATGTTAGATAGACATTGTCATTTCATATATTTGATTTGCATGTTGTGCGATATCATGTTAGAAATATATTTTCTTTATGATACACGTCATGTAGTAGAAATATTACAACACATGGGGTACTAATATGTCTCTCTGGATTCCTGCATCGTTACTATCTACCTATCCGTGAAGGGAGGGCCATTCCCTGATAGGGGATTATGTGGGGGATCAATAGTCCATGGTTGGTGTGGAAAAACACTTAGATGATGCTTTCCCTCCCTACTGCAATACTTATCTAGAGACTACACTTGAGATTATTAGAGATATATGAGTTGGTTTGACTCGAACTTTGGAGAGCTTGGTATTTTTATTATATTAAAGCTGAATGTCTAAAGAAAATGTAATTATATATATATATATATATATATATATATACTTGAACAACAATTATTGTATTATTGAACCAACTGTGACTGAGTCTCAATGTATTTACTTTTTTTTACAGTTGTAATAAGTTATATTGCATTCGGTATTAGAATTTAAAACTGTTATTGTTCTAAGTTATTGATTGGATAAGTTGTTAAGTATTTTCTATGGAATGAATGTTAAGTATTTTTTGCATTATTTTAAGTACAACTTGAAGGGTTGTAACATGTGGTATTAGAGTTTAGATTCAAACTCTAAGACTTTATGAGTTCGCTAATATTTTCATATTCTTTTATTCAATGTGAAATAAAAATGGTTCAAACTAAAGCATTGGGTAAGGGTCCTTCCAATATCAATGACAATAACCTTCTAAATGATCCTAACCTAATTGTTGTTAAGCATTCAACAAATTTGGATCAGATCCTCACATCCACGAATGATACTAAGAATCGAAGCACAACCCTAAAATAAGAAGTTCATGGCCAAGGCGATGAAGAACATCAGAGAGAACTGTTGAGTAGGAAAATTAGTAGGATGCAAGAGCTTAAATAGTTATAGAGTTGTCTAAGGACATGAAAAAGGTGAGTTCATCTAAGTTTGATGGAATTGTTCTAGGTGATGGAGTTGAAGCATTGCTGACAGAGATGGAGGAATATTTCAAAATTTAAAACTACTTCAAAGTTAGCAAAGTAGTTTGGGGAGCTTACCAGTTGGATGGTGAGGCAACTATTTGGTGGGCCAACAAAAAGTTGAAAATGAACCTTAACTCGACCATCACAACTTGGGAGCAGTTTGTGACGTTGTTTAGGGCACGGTGGCTACCACAACTTTATTTTGATTAGAAGCTCATAGATTTACAAAATCTAAAGCAGGGAGATTTATCACTGAATGACTACTAGGAGTAGTTCACCAAATTTTTTAAGTACGTACTTAGTACCAAACTGATGAGAGGTTCAGAATCAAAAAGTTTATCATGGGATTAAAATCTCAGATCGGTGGTGAGGTAGATGTTCATGGACCTTCTACCATGGACTAGGTCTTCAAGAAGGTGGTAAAGCAAGGATAAAAGTTGAAGTCTCTTGCTCAGGTTAGAAAAAAGTTCAATAAAAAGTTTAGAAGTTCTAAGCCAACTTTCAAGAAGAAGAACTAGAAGTAGAGGAGTGGAGACTCCAAGGGACAATCGAAGAACCAGAATGTTAAATTTAAAAGTGGATCTGATAAGAAGAAACCAAACAATGGCTTCAAATGCAGTTTCAAGAGAAACCCACAGACTAATAGGAAAGACACACCTGGAGGCTATTTCAATTATGGAGGAGACCATTATGCTCATGAGTGCACTCAAGACAAGTCAAAGAACAAATGTCTTAATTATCAATAGGGCAATTTTTAGTAGCATATTCATGCAATAATTGATAATTGACAAGTCAAATTTCAAGCATCACCCATAGAGTTATCAGGTATTTTATTTGAACATCCAATTTTTATTTTGATAGATACAAGGGCTACTAAATATTTTATAGCTCTAGAATGCTTAACAAGTTTCCTAGAAAAGTTGAATATATGACAAATGCATGGTCGGTACAATATGAGAATGACTCAAAAGTCATGGTTAATAAGTGTCTAGTTGAATTAGTGATAGGGTTACTCTAATTTACAACTATTGTAGATATGTACATAGCACCACTAGGGTCATATGACGTGATCCTAGGAGTCAACTAACTAGCTAAACACAAAGTTAAAGTTGACTGATATTTAAAGAAGGTTGAGTGTCTTGATGATTTTTAAAATCAAATACAAATTTACGATGAAAAGAGAGAGTTGAGGATCAGGGAGATTTTTGCAATACAACTCAGGAGGGCTCAAGCAAAATGGTGCCAAGCATTTATCATCAAGATAAATGAAATGGAGGAACCCAATGAACCATCTCTCGAGGATTATCCATTTCTTAAAATAAATCATGATGTATTTTCAGAAGAATTATTGGGTTTGCCTCTTAAACGTGAGTTTGATTTCTCTATTGACATCATACCTGGATCAGAACCATAGTCAAAGGTATCGTATAGAATGACAACCATTGGTTGGTTGAATTGAATTGAATATAATGAAAACCAAGCTCATGACAGAGCTTAAACCTCTATATTTTTAGAAGAGAATCAAGAAAGATGTGACAAATTTTATGTCATGTTGGCTAGAATGTCAGTGAGTGAAAGTTGGACATGTGCACCCAACTAGATTACTATATCCATATGATATATAAGAGTGGAAGTTGCAGGTGATCAGTATGGACTTTGTCCAAGGTTTACCAATGTCATGGAGCAGACACAATATGATATTGGTAGTTGTTAAAAAACTAACCAAGGCGGCTCATTTCATACCAGATAATTTGATAGATAATGTACCTGTTGACCCAATTTTGCCCCTCTGGCAAAATTCTGGTCACCCTCTTCGAAAGCTATGAAAGGCTAGTCAATTTTGGGTTGCAGTCCATCTTCAGGTTCATGCTCAGTTCAACGAAAAGGTTCAAGCACCTTGGTTCAAAGGAAAAAGTTCAAGTCAACGGTTCAATGCGTCTAAATCTCGCAAAAAATTCAAAGTTCAAGCAGTGGGCGGCAAAATTGCCGCGCACAATAGCAGGCGGGGAAAAAGAGACCGCTAACACAAGCAATGGGTGGCAAAATTGCCGCGGGAAGTAGCCGACAGAGAAAAGAAGACTGCGAGCTCGATCGACGTCAGCAAAACTATCGCGCACGGCAGCTAACTCGACCGACGTCGGCAAAACTGTCGAGCATGACAGTAAATCAGTCGACGTCGGCAAAATTTCTGCATGCAGTCCACGACATTGGATGGTAAAATTACTGCTCACAACATTAGACAGCAAAAAAGGCCTGCAGAATATACAAAAAAAGGCCCGCCTAGCGGGCAGAGGAGCAGGCCACACGCAAAACAAGGCAGTAAGCATGGTCCCAGCAGACTTATGATGTCATCTACATTGTTTTCCCTCTTCCTAATGAAGACTCAAGCAACCACTTGCAAGCAAAGGCCAATGAGACTCCTCTTGGCTCTTCCCATATAAATACGCAGACTTGGTCATTTTGAATAATCTTCTCCAATTTTGTAAAAGCATAGCTCTCTAAATTCTCCACCTGAATCAATAAAATACAGT